>OZ025253.1:42167419-42657007 GCA_964019135.1 Arenicola marina | reverse complement strand
GCCCCGCCGGCCGCAGCAGTTATTTTGTCACCGCAAACAGGGTATGACGAGTCAGCTGGTTACAATGCAGTACAGACTTTCGAAAACTTGTTGTTGGTTGGTTCATTCTCAACCGGGGGAGGGGCAACCGGGCGGCCCCGATGTGGGGCATGCGTCGTAGGGAGGGGCAACAGGGCGGCCCCGGCCGGGGTCATGCGTCGTAGGGAGGGGCAACGGGGCGGCCCCGGTGTGGGGCATGCGTCGTAGGGAGGGGCAACAGGGCGGCCCCGGCCGGGGTCATGCGTCGTAGGGAGGGGCAACGGGGCGGCCCCGGTGTGGGGCATGCGTCGTAGGGAGGGGCAACAGGGCGGCCCCGGTGTGGGGCATGCGTCGTAGGGAGGGGCAACAGGGCGGCCCCAGCCGGGGGCATGAGTCGTAGGGAGGGGCAACGGGGCGGCTCCGGCCGGGGGCATGCGTCGTAGGGAGAGGCAACAGGGCGGCCCCGGCCGGGGGCATGCGTCGTAGGGAGGGACAACAGGGCGGCCCCGGTGTGGGCCATGCGTCGTAGGGAGGGGCAACAGGGCGGCCCCGGCCGGGGGCATGCGTCGTAGGGAGGGGCAACGGGGCGACCCCGGCCGGGAGCATGCGTCGTAGGGAGGGGCAACAGGGCGGCCCCGGCTGGGGGCATGCGTCGTAGGGGGGGGCAACGGGGCGGCCCCGGCCGGGGGCATGCGTCGTAGGGAGGGGCAACGGGGCGGCCCCGGCCGGGGGCATGCGTCGTAGGGAGGGGCAACGGGGCGGCCCCGGTGTGGGGCATGCGTCGTAGGGAGGGGCAACAGGGCGGCCCCGGCCGGGGTCATGCGTCGTAGGGAGGGGCAACGGGGCGGCCCCGGTGTGGGGCATGCGTCGTAGGGAGGGGCAACAGGGCGGCCCCGGCCGGGGTCATGCGTCGTAGGGAGGGGCAACGGGGCGGCCCCGGTGTGGGGCATGCGTCGTAGGGAGAAGCAACAGGGCGGCCCCGGTGTGGGGCATGCGTCGTAGGGAGGGGCAACAGGGCGGCCCCAGCCGGGGGCATGCGTCGTAGGAAGGGGCAACGGGGCGGCTCCGGCCGGGGGCATGCGTCGTAGGGAGAGGCAACAGGGAGGCCCCGGCCGGGGGCATGCGTCGTAGGGAGGGGCAACAGGGCGGCCCCGGTGTGGGGCATGCGTCGTAGGGAGGGGCAACAGGGCGGCCCCGGCCGGGGGCATGCGTCGTAGGGAGGGGCAACGGGGCGGCCCCGGTGTGGGGCATGCGTCGTAGGGAGGGGCAACAGGGCGGCCCCGGCCGGGGTCATGCGTCGTAGGGAGGGGCAACGGGGCGGCCCCGGTGTGGGGCATGCGTCGTAGGGAGGGGCAACAGGGCGGCCCCGGCCGGGGTCATGCGTCGTAGGGAGGGGCAACGGGGCGGCCCCGGTGTGGGGCATGCGTCGTAGGGAGGGGCAACAGGGCGGCCCCGGCCGGGGTCATGCGTCGTAGGGAGGGGCAACGGGGCGGCCCCGGTGTGGGGCATGCGTCGTAGGGAGAAGCAACAGGGCGGCCCCGGTGTGGGGCATGCGTCGTAGGGAGGGGCAACAGGGCGGCCCCAGCCGGGGGCATGCGTCGTAGGAAGGGGCAACGGGGCGGCTCCGGCCGGGGGCATGCGTCGTAGGGAGAGGCAACAGGGAGGCCCCGGCCGGGGGCATGCGTCGTAGGGAGGGGCAACAGGGCGGCCCCGGTGTGGGGCATGCGTCGTAGGGAGGGGCAACAGGGCGGCCCCGGCCGGGGGCATGCGTCGTAGGGAGGGGCAACGGGGCGACCCCGGCCGGGAGCATGCGTCGTAGGGAGGGGCAACAGGGCGGCCCCGGCTGGGGGCATGCGTCGTAGGGGGGGCCAACGGGGCGGCCCCGGCCGGGGGCATGCGTCGTAGGGAGGGGCAACAGGGCGGCCCCGGCCGGGGGCATGCGTCGTAGGGAGGGGCAACGGGGCGGCCCCGGCCGGGGGCATGCGTCGTAGGGAGGGGCAACAGGGTGACCCAGACCGGGGGCATGTGTCGTAGGGAGGGAAAACGGGGCGGCCCCGGCCGGGGGCATGCGTCGTAGGGAGGGGCAACAGGGCGGCCCCGGCCGGGGGCATGCATCGTAGGGAGGGGAAACAGGGTGACCCCGACCGGGGGCATGCGTCGTAGGGAGGGGAAACATGGCGGCCCCGGCTGGGGGCATGCGTCGTAGGGAGGGGCAACAGGGCGGCCCCGGCCGGGGGCATGCGTCGTAGGGAGGGGCAACAGGGCGGCCCCGGTGTGGGGCATGCGTCATAGGGAGGGGCAACAGGGCGGCCCCGGCCGGGGGCATGCGTTGTAGGGAGGGGCAACGGGGCGGCCCCGGCCGGGGGCATGCCTCGTAGGGAGGGGCAACGGGGTGGCCCCGGCCGGGGGCATGCGTCGTAGGGAGGGGCAACGGGGTGGCCCCGGCCGGGAGAATGCGTCGTAGGGAGGGGCAACGGGGTGGCCCCGGCCGGGAGAATGCGTCGTAGGGAGGGGCAACGGGGCGGCCCCCGGCCTGGGGCATGCCTGGTAGGGATGGGAAACGCGGCGGCCCCGGCCGGGGGCATGCGTCGTAGGGAGGGGTAGAGGGGTGGTCCCGGCCGGCATCGCGCGTAGTGGGGAAGGGCAACGGGGCGGCCCCGGTAGGGAGGGGTAGAGGGGTGGTCCCGGCCGGCATCGCGGGTAGTGGGGCAGGGCCTGCTTATAAAGCCTAACACTGCCACGCCCCGCCGGCCGCAGCAGTTATTTTGTCACCGCAAACAGGGTATGACGAGTCAGCTGGTTACAATGCAGTACAGACTTTCGAAAACTTGTTGTTGGTTGGTTCATTCTCAACCGGGGGAAGGGACACGGAGTGGCCCCGGCCGGGGTCATGCGTCGTACGGAGGGGCAACGGGGCGGCCCCGGTGTGGGGCATGCGTCGTAGGGAGGGGCAACAGGGCGGCCCCGGCCGGGGTCATGCGTCGTAGGGAGGGGCAACGGGGTTGCCCCGGTGTGGGGCATGCGTCGTAGGGAGGGGCAACAGGGCGGCCCCGGTGTGGGGCATGCGTCGTAGGGAGGGGCAACAGGGCGGCCCCGGCCGGGGGCATGCGTCGTAGGAAGGGGCAACGGGGCGGCCCCGTCCGGGGGCATGCGTCGTAGGGAGGGGCAACAGGGCGGCCCCGGCCGGGGGCATGCGTCGTAGGGAGGGGCAACAGGGCGGCCCCGGTGTGGGGCATGCGTCGTAGGGAGGGGCAACGGGGCGGCCCCGGCCGGGGGCATACGTCGTAGGGAGGGGCAACGGGGCGGCCCGGCCGGGGGCATGCGTCGTAGGGAGGGGCAACGGGGCGGCCCCGGCCGGGGGCATGCGTCGTAGGGAGGGGCAACGGGGCGGCCCCGGCCGGGGGCATGCGTCGTAGGGAGGGGCAACAGGGCGGCCCCGGTGTGGGGCATGCGTCGTAGGGAGGGGCAGCAGGGCGGCCCCGGCCGGGGGCATGCGTCGTAGGGAGGGGCAACAGGGCGGCCCCGGTGTGGGGCATGCGTCGTAGGGAGGGGCAACAGGGCGGCCCCGGTCCGGGGCATGCGTCGTAGGGAAGGGCAACAGGGCGGCCCCGGTGTAGGGCATGCGTCGTAGGGAGGGGCAATAGGGCGGCCCCGGCCGGGGGCATGCGTCGTAGGGAGGGGCAACAGGGCGGCCCCGGCCGGGGGCATGCGTCGTAGGGAAGGAAAACGGGGTGGCCCCGGCCGGGGGCATGCTTCGTAGGGAGGGGCAACAGGGCGGCCCCGGCTGGGGGCATGCGTCGTAGGGAGGGGCAACAGGCCGGCCCCGGCCGGGGGCATGCGTCGTAGGGAGGGGCAACAGGGCGGCCCCAGCCGGGGGCATGAGTCGTAGGGAGGGGCAACGGGGCGGCTCCGGCCGGGGGCATGCGTCGTAGGGAGAGGCAACAGGGCGGCCCCGGCCGGGGGCATGCGTCGTAGGGAGGGACAACAGGGCGGCCCCGGTGTGGGGCATGCGTCGTAGGGAGGGGCAACAGGGCGGCCCCGGCCGGGGGCATGCGTCGTAGGGAGGGGCAACGGGGCGACCCCGGCCGGGAGCATGCGTCGTAGGGAGGGGCAACAGGGCGGCCCCGGCTGGGGGCATGCGTCGTAGGGGGGGGCAACGGGGCGGCCCCGGCCGGGGGCATGCGTCGTAGGGAGGGGCAACGGGGCGGCCCCGGCCGGGGGCATGCGTCGTAGGGAGGGGCAACGGGGCGGCCCCGGTGTGGGGCATGCGTCGTAGGGAGGGGCAACAGGGCGGCCCCGGCCGGGGTCATGCGTCGTAGGGAGGGGCAACGGGGCGGCCCCGGTGTGGGGCATGCGTCGTAGGGAGGGGCAACAGGGCGGCCCCGGCCGGGGTCATGCGTCGTAGGGAGGGGCAACGGGGCGGCCCCGGTGTGGGGCTATGCGTCGTAGGGAGAAGCAACAGGGCGGCCCCGGTGTGGGGCATGCGTCGTAGGGAGGGGCAACAGGGCGGCCCCAGCCGGGGGCATGCGTCGTAGGAAGGGGCAACGGGGCGGCTCCGGCCGGGGGCATGCGTCGTAGGGAGAGGCAACAGGGCGGCCCCGGCCGGGGGCATGCGTCGTAGGGAGGGGTAGAGGGGTGGTCCCGGCCGGCATCGCGCGTAGTGGGGAAGGGCAACGGGGCGGCCCCGGTAGGGAGGGGTAGAGGGGTGGTCCCGGCCGGCATCGCGGGTAGTGGGGCAGGGCCTGCTTATAAAGCCTAACAGTGCCGCGCCCCGCCGGCCGCAGCAGTTATTTTGTCACCGCAAACAGGGTATGACGAGTCAGCTGGTTACAATGCAGTACAGACTTTCGAAAACTTGTTGTTGGTTGGTTCATTCTCAACCGGGGGAGGGGCAACCGGGCGGCCCGATGTGGGGCATGCGTCGTAGGGAGGGGCAACAGGGCGGCCCCGGCCGGGGTCATGCGTCGTAGGGAGGGGCAACGGGGCGGCCCCGGTGTGGGGCATGCGTCGTAGGGAGGGGCAACAGGGCGGCCCCGGCCGGGGTCATGCGTCGTAGGGAGGGGCAACGGGGCGGCCCCGGTGTGGGGCATGCGTCGTAGGGAGGGGCAACAGGGCGGCCCCGGTGTGGGGCATGCGTCGTAGGGAGGGGCAACAGGGCGGCCCCAGCCGGGGGCATGAGTCGTAGGGAGGGGCAACGGGGCGGCTCCGGCCGGGGGCATGCGTCGTAGGGAGAGGCAACAGGGCGGCCCCGGCCGGGGGCATGCGTCGTAGGGAGGGACAACAGGGCGGCCCCGGTGTGGGCCATGCGTCGTAGGGAGGGGCAACAGGGCGGCCCCGGCCGGGGCATGCGTCGTAGGGAGGGGCAACGGGGCGACCCCGGCCGGGAGCATGCGTCGTAGGGAGGGGCAACAGGGCGGCCCCGGCTGGGGGCATGCGTCGTAGGGGGGGGCAACGGGCGGCCCCGGCCGGGGGCATGCGTCGTAGGGAGGGGCAACGGGGCGGCCCCGGCCGGGGGCATGCGTCGTAGGGAGGGGCAACGGGGCGGCCCCGGTGTGGGGCATGCGTCGTAGGGAGGGGCAACAGGGCGGCCCCGGCCGGGGTCATGCGTCGTAGGGAGGGGCAACGGGGCGGCCCCGGTGTGGGCATGCGTCGTAGGGAGGGGCAACAGGGCGGCCCCGGCCGGGGTCATGCGTCGTAGGGAGGGGCAACGGGGCGGCCCCGGTGTGGGGCATGCGTCGTAGGGAGAAGCAACAGGGCGGCCCCGGTGTGGGGCATGCGTCGTAGGGAGGGGCAACAGGGCGGCCCCAGCCGGGGGCATGCGTCGTAGGAAGGGGCAACGGGGCGGCTCCGGCCGGGGGCATGCGTCGTAGGGAGAGGCAACAGGGAGGCCCCGGCCGGGGGCATGCGTCGTAGGGAGGGGCAACAGGGCGGCCCCGGTGTGGGGCATGCGTCGTAGGGAGGGGCAACAGGGCGGCCCCGGCCGGGGGCATGCGTCGTAGGGAGGGGCAACGGGGCGACCCCGGCCGGGAGCATGCGTCGTAGGGAGGGGCAACAGGGCGGCCCCGGCTGGGGGCATGCGTCGTAGGGGGGGCCAACGGGGCGGCCCCGGCCGGGGGCATGCGTCGTAGGGAGGGGCAACAGGGCGGCCCCGGCCGGGGGCATGCGTCGTAGGGAGGGGCAACGGGGCGGCCCCGGCCGGGGGCATGCGTCGTAGGGAGGGGCAACAGGGTGACCCAGACCGGGGGCATGTGTCGTAGGGAGGGAAAACGGGGCGGCCCCGGCCGGGGGCATGCGTCGTAGGGAGGGGCAACAGGGCGGCCCCGGCCGGGGGCATGCATCGTAGGGAGGGGAAACATGGCGGCCCCGGCTGGGGGCATGCGTCGTAGGGAGGGGCAACAGGGCGGCCCCGGCCGGGGGCATGCGTCGTAGGGAGGGGCAACAGGGCGGCCCCGGTGTGGGGCATGCGTCATAGGGAGGGGCAACAGGGCGGCCCCGGCCGGGGGCATGCGTTGTAGGGAGGGGCAACGGGGCGGCCCCGGCCGGGGGCATGCCTCGTAGGGAGGGGCAACGGGGTGGCCCCGGCCGGGGGCATGCGTCGTAGGGAGGGGCAACGGGGTGGCCCCGGCCGGGAGAATGCGTCGTAGGGAGGGGCAACGGGGTGGCCCCGGCCGGGAGAATGCGTCGTAGGGAGGGGCAACGGGGCGGCCCCCGGCCTGGGGCATGCCTGGTAGGGATGGGAAACGCGGCGGCCCCGGCCGGGGGCATGCGTCGTAGGGAGGGGTAGAGGGGTGGTCCCGGCCGGCATCGCGCGTAGTGGGGAAGGGCAACGGGGCGGCCCCGGTAGGGAGGGGTAGAGGGGTGGTCCCGGCCGGCATCGCGGGTAGTGGGGCAGGGCCTGCTTATAAAGCCTAACACTGCCACGCCCCGCCGGCCGCAGCAGTTATTTTGTCACCGCAAACAGGGTATGACGAGTCAGCTGGTTACAATGCAGTACAGACTTTCGAAAACTTGTTGTTGGTTGGTTCATTCTCAACCGGGGGAAGGGACACGGAGTGGCCCCGGCCGGGGTCATGCGTCGTACGGAGGGGCAACGGGGCGGCCCCGGTGTGGGGCATGCGTCGTAGGGAGGGGCAACAGGGCGGCCCCGGCCGGGGTCATGCGTCGTAGGGAGGGGCAACGGGGTTGCCCCGGTGTGGGGCATGCGTCGTAGGGAGGGGCAACAGGGCGGCCCCGGTGTGGGGCATGCGTCGTAGGGAGGGGCAACAGGGCGGCCCCGGCCGGGGGCATGCGTCGTAGGAAGGGGCAACGGGGCGGCCCCGTCCGGGGGCATGCGTCGTAGGGAGGGGCAACAGGGCGGCCCCGGCCGGGGGCATGCGTCGTAGGGAGGGGCAACAGGGCGGCCCCGGTGTGGGGCATGCGTCGTAGGGAGGGGCAACGGGGCGGCCCCGGCCGGGGGCATACGTCGTAGGGAGGGGCAACGGGGCGGCCCGGCCGGGGGCATGCGTCGTAGGGAGGGGCAACGGGGCGGCCCCGGCCGGGGGCATGCGTCGTAGGGAGGGGCAACGGGGCGGCCCCGGCCGGGGGCATGCGTCGTAGGGAGGGGCAACAGGGCGGCCCCGGTGTGGGGCATGCGTCGTAGGGAGGGGCAGCAGGGCGGCCCCGGCCGGGGGCATGCGTCGTAGGGAGGGGCAACAGGGCGGCCCCGGTGTGGGGCATGCGTCGTAGGGAGGGGCAACAGGGCGGCCCCGGTCGGGGGCATGCGTCGTAGGGAAGGGCAACAGGGCGGCCCCGGTGTAGGGCATGCGTCGTAGGGAGGGGCAATAGGGCGGCCCCGGCCGGGGGCATGCGTCGTAGGGAGGGGCAACAGGGCGGCCCCGGCCGGGGGCATGCGTCGTAGGGAAGGAAAACGGGGTGGCCCCGGCCGGGGGCATGCTTCGTAGGGAGGGGCAACAGGGCGGCCCCGGCTGGGGGCATGCGTCGTAGGGAGGGGCAACAGGCCGGCCCCGGCCGGGGGCATGCGTCGTAGGGAAGGAAAACGGGGTGGCCCCGGCCGGGGGCATGCGTCGTAGGGAGGGGCAACGGGGCGGCCCCGGCCGGGGGCATGCGTCGTAGGGAGGGGAAACGGGGCGGCCCCGGCCGGGGGCATGCGTCGTAGGGAGGGGCAACAGGGCGGCCCCGGTGTGGGGCATGCGTCGTAGGGAGGGGCAACAGGGCGGCCCCGGCCGGGGGCATGCGTCGTAGGGAGGGGCAACAGGGCGGCCCCGGCCGGGGGCATGCGTCGTAGTGAGGGGCAACCGGGTGGCCCCGGCCGGGGGCATGCGTCGTAGGGAGGGGAAACGGGGTGGCCCCGGCCGGGGGCATGCGTCGTAGAGAGGGGCAACAGGGCGGCCCCGGCCGGCAGGGGTAGAGGGGTGGTCCCGGCCGGCATCGCGCGTAGTGGGGAAGGGCAACGGGGCGGCCCCGGTAGGGAGGGGTAGAGGGGTGGTCCCGGCCGGCATCGCGGGTAGTGGGGCAGGGCCTGCTTATAAAGCCTAACACTGCCACGCCCCGCCGGCCGCAGCAGTTATTTTGTCACCGCAAACAGGGTATGACGAGTCAGCTGGTTACAATGCAGTACAGACTTTCGAAAACTTGTTGTTGGTTGGTTCATTCTCAACCGGGGGAGGGGAAACGGAGTGGCCCCGGCCGGGGGCATGCGTCGTAGGGAGGGGCAACGGGGCGGCCCCGGTGTGGGGCATGCGTCGTAGGGAGGGGCAACAGGGCGGCCCCGGCCGGGGTCATGCGTCGTAGGGAGGGGCAACGGGGTGGCCCCGGTGTGGGGCATGCGTCGTAGGGAGGGGCAACAGGGCGGCCCCGGTGTGGGGCATGCGTTGTAGGGAGGGGCAACAGGGCGGCCCCGGCCGGGGGCATGCGTCGTAGGGAGGGGCAACGGGGCGGCCCCGGCCGGGGGCATGCGTCGTAGGGAGGGGCAACAGGGCGGCCCCGGCCGGGGGCATGCGTCGTAGGGAGGGGCAACAGGGCGGCCCCGGTGTGGGGCATGCGTCGTAGGGAGGGGGAACGGGGCGGCCCCGGCCGGGGGCATGCGTCGTAGGGAGGGGCAACGGGGCGGCCCCGGCCGAGGGCATGCGTCGTAGGGAGGGGCAACGGGGCGGCCCCGGCTGGGGGCATGCGTCGTAGGGAGGGGCAACAGGGCGGCCCCGGCCGGGGGCATGCGTCGTAGGGAGGGGCAACAGGGCGGCCCCGGTGTGGGGCATGCGTCGTAGGGAGGGGGAACGGGGCGGCCCCGGCCGGGGGCATGCGTCGTAGGGAGGGGCAACGGGGCGGCCCCGGCCGAGGGCATGCGTCGTAGGGAGGGGCAACAGGGCGGCCTCGGCCGGGGGCATGCGTCGTAGGGAGGGCAACGGGGCGGCCCCGGCCGGGGGCATGCGTCGTAGGGAGGGGCAACAGGGCGGCCCCGGTGTGGGGCATGCGTCGTAGGGAGGGGCAACAGGGCGGCCCCGGCCGGGGGCATGCATCGTAGGGAGGGGCAACAGGGCGGCCCCTGTGTGGGGCATGCGTCGTAGGGAGGGGCAACAGGGCGGCCCCGGCTGGGGGCATGCGTCGTAGGGAGGGGCAACAGGGCGGCCCCGGCTGGGGGCATGCGTCGTAGGGAGGGGCAACAGGGCGGCCCCGGCCGGGGGCATGCGTCGTAGGGAGGGAAAACGGGGTGGCCCCGGCCGGGGGCATGCGTCGTAGGGAGGGGCAACGGGGCGGCGCCGGCCGGGGGCATGCGTCGTAGGGAGGGGCAACAGGGCGGCCCCGGTGTGGGGCATGCGTCGTAGGGAGGGGCAACGGGGCGGCCCCGGCCGGGGGCATGCGTCGTAGGGAGGGGCAACAGGGCGGCCCCGGCCGGGGGCATGCGTCGTAGGGAGGGGCAACAGGGCGGCCCCGGCCGGGGGCATGCGTCGTAGGGAGGGGCAACGGGGCGGCCCCGGCCGGGGGCATCCGTCGTAGGGAGGGGAAACAGGGTGACCCCGACCGGGGGCATGCGTCGTAGGGAGGGGAAACGGGGCGGCCCCGGCCGGCGGCATGCGTCGTAGGGAGGGGCAACAGGGCGGCCCCGGTGTGGGGCATGCGTCATAGGGAGGGGCAACAGGGTGGCCCCGGCCGGGGGCATGCGTCGTAGGGAGGGGCAACAGGAGGGCAGGGGTAGAGGGGTGGTCCCGGCCGGCATCGCGCGTAGTGGGGAAGGGCAACGGGGCGGCTCCGGTAGGGAGGGGTAGAGGGGTGGTCCCGGCCGGCATCGCGGGTAGTGGGGCAGGGCCTGCTTATAAAGCCTAACACTGCCACGCCCCGCCGGCCGCAGCAGTTATTTTGTCACCGCAAACAGGGTATGACGAGTCAGCTGGTTACAATGCAGTACAGACTTTCGAAAACTTGTTGTTGGTTGGTTCATTCTCAACCGGGGGAGGGGAAACGGAGTGGCCCCGGCCGGGGGCATGCGTCGTAGGGAGGGGCAACGGGGCGGCCCCGGTGTGGGGCATGCGTCGTAGGGAGGGGCAACAGGGCGGCCCCGGCCGGGGTCATGCGTCGTAGGGAGGGGCAACAGGGCGGCCCCGGTGTGGGGCATGCGTTGTAGGGAGAAGCAACAGGGCGGCCCCGGCCGGGGGCATGCGTCGTAGGGAGGGGCAACGGGGCGGCCCCGGCCGGGGGCATGCGTCGTAGGGAGGGGCAACAGGGCGGCCCCGGCCGGGGGCATGCGTCGTAGGGAGGGGCAAAAGGGCGGCCCCGGTGTGGGGCATGCGTCGTAGGGAGGGGGAACGGGGCGGCCCCGGCCGGGGGCATGCGTCGTAGGGAGGGGCAACGTTGCGGCCCCGGCCGAGGGCATGCGTCGTAGGGAGGGGCAACGGGGCGGCCCCGGCTGGGGGCATGCGTCGTAGGGAGGGGCAACAGGGCGGCCCCGGCCGGGGTCATGCGTCGTAGGGAGGGGCAACGGGGCGGCCCCGGTGTGGGGCATGCGTCGTAGGGAGGGGCAACAGGGCGGCCCCGGTGTGGGGCATGCGTCGTAGGGAGGGGCAACAGGGCGGCCCCAGCCGGGGGCATGCGTCGTAGGAAGGGGCAACGGGGCGGCTCCGGCCGGGGGCATGCGTCGTAGGGAGAGGCAACAGGGCGGCCCCGGCCGGGGGCATGCGTCGTAGGGAGGGGCAACAGGGCGGCCCCGGTGTGGGGCATGCGTCGTAGGGAGGGGCAACAGGGCGGCCCCGGCCGGGGGCATGCGTCGTAGGGAGGGGCAACGGGGCGACCCCGGCCGGGAGCATGCGTCGTAGGGAGGGGCAACAGGGCGGCCCCGGCTGGGGGCATGCGTCGTAGGGGGGGGCAACGGGGCGGCCTCGGCCGGGGGCATGCGTCGTAGGGAGGGGCAACAGGGCGGCCCCGGCCGGGGGCATGCGTCGTAGGGAGGGGCAACGGGGCGGCCCCGGCCGGGGGCATGCGTCGTAGGGAGGGGCAACAGGGTGACCCCGACCGGGGGCATGTGTCGTAGGGAGGGGAAACGGGGCGGCCCCGGCCGGGGGCATGCGTCGTAGGGAGGGGCAACGGGGCGGCCCCGGCCGGGGGCATGCGTCGTAGGGAGGGGAAACAGGGTGACCCCGACCGGGGGCATGCGTCGTAGGGAGGGGAAACATGGCGGCCCCGGCTGGGGGCATGCGTCGTAGGGAAGGGCAACAGGGCGGCCCCGGCCGGGGGCATGCGTCGTAGGGAGGGGCAACAGGGCGGCCCCGGTGTGGGGCATGCGTCATAGGGAGGGGCAACAGGGCGGCCCCGGCCGGGGGCATGCGTTGTAGGGAGGGGCAACGGGGCGGCCCCGGCCGGGGGCATGCCTCGTAGGGAGGGGCAACGGGGTGGCCCCGGCCGGGAGCATGCATCGTAGGGAGGGGCAACGGGGTGGCCCCGGCCGGGGGCATGCGTCGTAGGGAGGGGCAACGGGGTGGCCCCGGCCGGGAGAATGCGTCGTAGGGAGGGGCAACGGGGCGGCCCCCGGCCTGGGGCATGCCTGGTAGGGATGGGAAACGCGGCGGCCCCGGCCGGGGGCATGCGTCGTAGGGAGGGGTAGAGGGGTGGTCCCGGCCGGCATCGCGCGTAGTGGGGAAGGGCAACGGGGCGGCCCCGGTAGGGAGGGGTAGAGGGGTGGTCCCGGCCGGCATCGCGGGTAGTGGGGCAGGGCCTGCTTATAAAGCCTAACACTGCCACGCCCCGCCGGCCGCAGCAGTTATTTTGTCACCGCAAACAGGGTATGACGAGTCAGCTGGTTACAATGCAGTACAGACTTTCTAAAACTTGTTGTTGGTTGGTTCATTCTCAACCGGGGGAAGGGACACGGAGTGGCCCCGGCCGGGGTCATGCGTCGTACGGAGGGGCAACGGGGCGGCCCCGGTGTGGGGCATGCGTCGTAGGGAGGGGCAACAGGGCGGCCCCGGCCGGGGTCATGCGTCGTAGGGAGGGGCAACGGGGTGGCCCCGGTGTGGGGCATGCGTCGTAGGGAGGGGCAACAGGGCGGCCCCGGTGTGGGGCATGCGTCGTAGGGAGGGGCAACAGGGCTGCCCCGGCCGGGGGCATGCGTCGTAGGAAGGGGCAACGGGGCGGCCCCGGCCGGGGGCATGCGTCGTAGGGAGGGGCAACAGGGCGGCCCCGGTGTGGGGCATGCGTCGTAGGGAGGGGCAACGGGGCGGCCCCGGCCGGGGGCATACGTCGTAGGGAGGGGCAACGGGGCGGCCCGGCCGGGGGCATGCGTCGTAGGGAGGGGCAACGGGGCGGCCCCGGCCGGGGGCATGCGTCGTAGGGAGGGGCAACGGGGCGGCCCCGGCCGGGGGCATGCGTCGTAGGGAGGGGCAACAGGGCGGCCCCGGTGTGGGGCATGCGTCGTAGGGAGGGGCAGCAGGGCGGCCCCGGCCGGGGGCATGCGTCGTAGGGAGGGGCAACAGGGCGGCCCCGGTGTGGGGCATGCGTCGTAGGGAGGGGCAACAGGGCGGCCCCGGTCGGGGGCATGCGTCGTAGGGAAGGGCAACAGGGCGGCCCCGGTGTGGGGCATGCGTCGTAGGGAGGGGCAACGGGGCGGCCCCGGTGTGGGGCATGCGTCGTAGGGAGGGGCAACAGGGCGGCCCCGGCCGGGGTCATGCGTCGTAGGGAGGGGCAACGGGGTGGCCCCGGTGTGGGGCATGCGTCGTAGGGAGGGGCAACAGGGCGGCCCCGGTGTGGGGCATGCGTTGTAGGGAGGGGCAACAGGGCGGCCCCGGCCGGGGGCATGCGTCGTAGGGAGGGGCAACGGGGCGGCCCCGGACGGGGGCATGCGTCGTAGGGAGGGGCAACAGGGCGGCCCCGGCCGGGGGCATGCGTCGTAGGGAGGGGCAACGGGGCGGCCCCGGCCGAGGGCATGCGTCGTAGGGAGGGGCAACGGGGCGGCCCCGGCTGGGGGCATGCGTCGTAGGGAGGGGCAACAGGGCGGCCCCGGCCGGGGGCATGCGTCGTAGGGAGGGGCAACAGGGCGGCCCCGGTGTGGGGCATGCGTCGTAGGGAGGGGGAACGGGGCGGCCCCGGCCGGGGGCATGCGTCGTAGAAAGGGGCAACGGGGCGGCCCCGGCCGAGGGCATGCGTCGTAGGGAGGGGCAACAGGGCGGCCTCGGCCGGGGGCATGCGTCGTAGGGAGGGCAACGGGGCGGCCCCGGCCGGGGGCATGCGTCGTAGGGAGGGGCAACAGGGCGGCCCCGGTGTGGGGCATGCGTCGTAGGGAGGGGCAACAGGGCGGCCCCGGCCGGGGGCATGCGTCGTAGGGAGGGGCAACAGGGCGGCCCCTGTGTGGGGCATGCGTCGTAGGGAGGGGCAACAGGGCGGCCCCGGCTGGGGGCATGCGTCGTAGGGAGGGGCAACAGGGCGGCCCCGGCTGGGGGCATGCGTCGTAGGGAGGGGCAACAGGGCGGCCCCGGCCGGGGGCATGCGTCGTAGGGAGGGAAAACGGGGTGGCCCCGGCCGGGGGCATGCGTCGTAGGGAGGGGCAACGGGGCGGCGCCGGCCGGGGGCATGCGTCGTAGGGAGGGGCAACAGGGCGGCCCCGGTGTGGGGCATGCGTCGTAGGGAGGGGCAACGGGGCGGCCCCGGCCGGGGGCATGCGTCGTAGGGAGGGGCAACAGGGCGGCCCCGGCCGGGGGCATGCGTCGTAGGGAGGGGCAACAGGGCGGCCCCGGCCGGGGGCATGCGTCGTAGGGAGGGGCAACGGGGCGGCCCCGGCCGAGGGCATGCGTCGTAGGGAGGGGCAACGGGGCGGCCCCGGCCGGGGGCATCCGTCGTAGGGAGGGGAAACAGGGTGACCCCGACCGGGGGCATGCGTCGTAGGGAGGGGAAACGGCACGGCCCCGGCCGAGGGCATGCCTCGTAGGGAGGGGCAACGGGGCGGCCCCGGCCGGGGGCATCCGTCGTAGGGAGGGGAAACAGGGTGACCCCGACCGGGGGCATGCGTCGTAGGGAGGGGAAACGGGGCGGCCCCGGCCGGCGGCATGCGTCGTAGGGAGGGGCAACAGGGCGGCCCCGGTGTGGGGCATGCGTCGTAGGGAGGGGCAACAGGACGGCCCCGGCCGGCAGGGGTAGAGGGGTGGTCCCGGCCGGCATCGCGCGTAGTGGGGAAGGGCAACGGGGCGGCCCCGGTAGGGAGGGGTAGAGGGGTGGTCCCGGCCGGCATCGCGGGTAGTGGGGCAGGGCCTGCTTATAAAGCCTAACACTGCCACGCCCCGCCGGGCCGCAGCAGTTATTTTGTCACCGCAAACAGGGTATGACGAGTCAGCTGGTTACAATGCAGTACAGACTTTCGAAAACTTGTTGTTGGTTGGTTCATTCTCAACCGGGGGAGGGGAACGGAGTGGCCCCGGCCGGGGGCATGCGTCGTAGGGAGGGGCAACGGGGCGGCCCCGGTGTGGGGCATGCGTCGTAGGGAGGGGCAACAGGGCGGCCCCGGCCGGGGTCATGCGTCGTAGGGAGGGGCAACGGGGTGGCCCCGGTGTGGGGCATGCGTCGTAGGGAGGGGCAACAGGGCGGCCCCGGTGTGGGGCATGCGTTGTAGGGAGGGGCAACAGGGCGGCCCCGGCCGGGGGCATGCGTCGTAGGGAGGGGCAACGGGGCGGCCCCGGCCGGGGGCATGCGTCGTAGGGAGGGGCAACAGGGCGGCCCCGGCCGGGGGCATGCGTCGTAGGGAGGGGCAACAGGGCGGCCCCGGTGTGGGGCATGCGTCGTAGGGAGGGGGAACGGGGCGGCCCCGGCCGGGGGCATGCGTCGTAGGGAGGGGCAACGGGGCGGCCCCGGCCGAGGGCATGCGTCGTAGGGAGGGGCAACGGGGCGGCCCCGGCTGGGGGCATGCGTCGTAGGGAGGGGCAACAGGGCGGCCCCGGCCGGGGGCATGCGTCGTAGGGAGGGGCAACAGGGCGGCCCCGGTGTGGGGCATGCGTCGTAGGGAGGGGGAACGGGGCGGCCCCGGCCGGGGGCATGCGTCGTAGGGAGGGGCAACGGGGCGGCCCCGGCCGAGGTCATGCGTCGTAGGGAGGGGCAACAGGGCGGCCTCGGCCGGGGGCATGCGTCGTAGGGAGGGCAACGGGGCGGCCCCGGCCGGGGGCATGCGTCGTAGGGAGGGGCAACAGGGCGGCCCCGGTGTGGGGCATGCGTCGTAGGGAGGGGCAACAGGGCGGCCCCGGCCGGGGGCATGCGTCGTAGGGAGGGGCAACAGGGCGGCCCCTGTGCGGGGCATGCGTCGTAGGGAGGGGCAACAGGGCGGCCCCGGCTGGGGGCATGCGTCGTAGGGAGGGGCAACAGGGCGGCCCCGGCTGGGGGCATGCGTCGTAGGGAGGGGCAACAGGGCGGCCCCGGCCGGGGGCATGCGTCGTAGGGAGGGAAAACGGGGTGGCCCCGGCCTGTGGCATGCGTCGTAGGGAGGGGCAACGGGGCGGCGCCGGCCGGGGGCATGCGTCGTAGGGAGGGGCAACAGGGCGGCCCCGGTGTGGGGCATGCGTCGTAGGGAGGGGCAACGGGGCGGCCCCGGCCGGGGGCATGCGTCGTAGGGAGGGGCAACAGGGCGGCCCCGGCCGGGGGCATGCGTCGTAGGGAGGGGCAACAGGGCGGCCCCGGCCGGGGGCATGCGTCGTAGGGAGGGGCAACGGGGCGGCCCCGGCCGAGGGCATGCGTCGTAGGGAGTGGCAACGGGGCGGCCCCGGCCGGGGGCATCCGTCGTAGGGAGGGGAAACAGGGTGACCCCGACCGGGGGCATGCGTCGTAGGGAGGGGAAACGGGGCGGCCCCGGCCGGCGGCATGCGTCGTAGGGAGGGGCAACAGGGCGGCCCCGGTGTGGGGCATGCGTCGTAGGGAGGGGCAACGGGGCGGCCCCGGCCGAGGGCATGCGTCGTAGGGAGTGGCAACGGGGCGGCCCCGGCCGGGGGCATCCGTCGTAGGGAGGGGAAACAGGGTGACCCCGACCGGGGGCATGCGTCGTAGGGAGGGGAAACGGGGCGGCCCCGGCCGGCGGCATGCGTCGTAGGGAGGGGCAACAGGGCGGCCCCGGTGTGGGGCATGCGTCATAGGGAGGGGCAACAGGGTGGCCCCGGCCGGGGGCATGCGTCGTAGGGAGGGGCAACAGGACGGCCCCGGCCGGCAGGGGTAGAGGGGTGTTCCCGGCCGGCATCGCGCGTAGTGGGGAAGGGCAACGGGGCGGCCCCGGTAGGGAGGGGTAGAGGGGTGGTCCCGGCCGGCATTGCGCGTAGTGGGGAAGAGCCTGCTTATAAAGCCTGCTTATAAAGCCTAACACTGCCGCGCCCCGCCGGCCGCAGCAGTTATTTCGTCACCGCAAACAGGGTATGACGAGTCAACTTTTTACAGTGCAGTACAAACTTGTTGTTGGCTTGCGCTGGTTCGTTGTTACTCGTTCTAAAGTAAGTATACATGGTCAGATGGGACAAGAAAAACTTCAAAAGTACTTTCAGGAGGACAAGTAAATATAAGGTGGGACAAGTAAAAATTGAATGTACTTGTCCTACAGGACAAGTAAATATTAGGAGTTAGTGTCGAGCCCTGTAAGACGGAAGAATTATTGAGTGTCTTGACAATGGGCCTACTTGACCCACGGGTTGGCTGAACTAGCCCGGTCAAGGGGCACATTAGCCCTTCTCGGGTGTCTCTGCTAAACTGTAAAATACAGGGAAAAAAATTGATGGACAGAAACTAAACTGTGTGGTAAATACAGCCACATAATACATCTGTCACCTGACAAAAAAGTAGACTACATGAAACTCCTTATTATTTCAAGTGGGATTTCTTAAGCAATTGGGATTTGAATGAAATGTTTTCATGGTTTCAAATCGGGCCCGTGTCACTTATTTTCATTAGGTTTTTCATATTATTTGAGACCCGGGCCTTGATATCAAGGCCCGGGTCGGCGTGAGTCGTCAGGAAAGCTGTAAGAACCGCGACCCGGGCCTTGATATCAAGGCCCGGGTCCGAGGATCGAGATGCGTATCGGAGCCACAATGTATCCAGCCCCAGCCAGCCCGAGCCACTTCACCTCTCAGCAGGTGACCTGTCGCTATCAGCCTATTAGATTAAGTACCACCACCCCTTCCGCTCCGCCCCCCGTCGGTGTACGATAAAGTTGGCGGCTGGAGGAGAGCAGTGGAGGAGGGGGTGGATGGCGGGGGCGGCGGGTGGGGGTGTTTGCGTGAGGGCTGTGGGTGGCGGGGCGGCGGGGTGGGGGTGTTTGTGTGAGGGCTGTGGGTGGCGGGGGCGGCGGGTGGGTGTGTTTATGCGGGGGCTTGGTCATTTGGTTGGTCGGGCGATTGAGTGTTGAGTGTTTCCAGTTAAGCGGTTTAAGAATCGATCGCGGTGGTCGCCGATCGACATGGCAGGGAGCCATGTAAATACCACGCTAAAGATCAGGTCAAGAGAAAAATATTGGTGCTAAGCTTAATTTGGGTGATCTACGATGAGTGTTAAGGAAGTTAGGACGATTTAGAAACAAATTACCTGCGAACTTTTCTACACATAAAGATCGTTGAAGAAGCAAGCCATAACTAGTTCAGCGTTACTTACTCTAATGCTACATCTCCCCCTGCAAAAACATTTACAACAGGTTGGCCTATAGGTGAAGGTGTTTTCCCAATGATAAAGTATACAAATTCCCTCTAACTTAGAAAATTCGTCAAAAATCGGAAAAACTAGCTACACCTTCGATCTTTCCGTATAATGGTAGGGAAGATATGTCTCCAGATTACTATTGGCAGTAAAGCATTATTATCCTTTACATCTTATCTGCAGAGGTGTTTGTGTGAGGGCTGTGGGTGGCGGGGGCGGCGGGTGGGGGTGTTTGTGTGAGGGCTGTGGGTGGCGGGGGCGGCGGGTGGGTGTGTTTGTGCGGGGGCTTGGTCATTTGGTTGGTCGGGCGATTGAGTGTTGAGTGTTTCCAGTTAAGCGGTTTAACAATCGATCGCGGTGGTCGCCGATCGACATGGCAGGGAGCCATGTAAATACCACGCTAAAGATCAGGTCAAGAGAAAAATATTGGTGCTAAGCTTAATTTGGGTGATCTACGATGAGTATTAAGGAAGTTAGGACGATTTAGAAACAAATTACCTGCGAACTTTTCTACACATAGAGATCGTTGAAGAAGCAAGGCATAACTAGTTCAGCGTTACTTACTCTAATGCTACATCTCCCCCTGCAAAAACATTTACAACAGGTTGGCCTATATAAGTACTTGAGGCGACAGTGCAATAATCGTATGGTTGGGAATCACGCCAGAAAAATAATTCCATGTGGCGTTTAGTACATTGTCTCAGAAGGCAAACTTCAGCCGGCGAAATCGTTTGACGTCGCTAGAGATGGTGTTAAGCGGCTTAACTTTCAAGGCAACAAAGAGATGATATGAAAACTATATATTACACTAGTAACAAAATGCACGATTACCCCGCCACACTCCTCCGCGGCCAACTTAATCGGCAGCCAGGTTAAAGCGCTGCCAAAGCGCACATGCCTCCCCCCCCCCCCCCGTCGCCCTCCCCAACCACCAGACACCTCCACTCCCCATGTCAGAGTTAATTATTATCTATCTACCCTACCTCATGTCTTAAATCAAGCTCACCAAGGGGGCATCAGGGCATCTGGCAGCCGCGTCTTCATATATACCCCTCCCACACCCCCGCCCGCTCCCCCCCTCCATCCACAACATATATGTCTGGATCTAGCAGTCCTAGCAGAGATTTTCCCATTATCTTGAAAAAAAAATATTTTTTTACATTATGTTTAATAATACTTTCTGACCATGTCATACATGTGTGTATTTGGGACCCCTTATCCTAGACCAAATGAGGTTACTGTAACAGTAAAATGTAGAAAATGGGGCCTCAATATGCACAAAAAACGATAGGTCTATGTTGCAATGTTTTCTTACCCTTGTCATTGACCTTGGTGCTTATCCTTCTTGTATGTCATGTAATAGGTCAAGGTTAATAACATACCTGAAGATGAAGGTCATACCCAGCTGGGAATTATTTTCCCAAAAATGGAATTTGTTTGATGCTATGAGCAATTTTGACCCCCCCTGGTTTATGAAATGTATCAGTTCGCCACTATGAACGCCTCGTTTTGGACAGGGTTTGATTGAAATCTATGCCTAATTGACTTCCGTGGGTGAATCAATATCGATCAGAGCAATATCTATAGGAATCGGACACGATTTGACATTGGGAAGTGAAAAATGGACCAATATTCAGAAATCAGTAGTATGTTTTCGATCCGTTCGATAGGAAATAATAGTCGTCTGAGTAATATATATGCATGAACAGAACGCTCAGAAAGCGTACTATGTAACTGCCAAAAGGGTACAACCCAAAAGTGCGAAGAAAAGACTTAAAATCAAGACTTTCCTTTTTCCCGCCCAAACCTTGATTTTGGGCGGGAAAGTAGCGTCTTTACTATTTATAGCTATATTAAAGATGTTTTTGCAAATGTTTTCGTCGATTATTATAGTAGACATTACCTTCTTACCAATTTAATGCCTTTCCGGATGTTTTTTTGGCTCATTTGCACGTATTTGACCCCTCGGAAAGGGGAACATAATTATGTCTTTTTCTACGAACATTGATTGCCTACTTTACATATTATGTGTTAAGTGACAATGAGGAATACTATTAAAACATTTTATAGAGTCAGAACATGGCAAGAGGGTACAAGTAACATGAAGTCTCTACCAGCACTATTAAGGGCGCTGTGGCTATTCACAGGGGACCCCCTTTGTTATGTAAATTTTCGATTTTCCCCATGTTTTAAGCCGTGTGACACTCTAAATGATGAAAATAGGTGTTGTGGATCTTCGGGAGTAAAAACCCGTAATTTTGAGGGTAACACAGTTACCTTTTCATTATTCCTTTTCATGTTCTGAACACTGTCTTTCAATGTTCCCATTCGGAAAATATGAGGTTTGATGAAAGATGAAAAGTCAAAGAGCCAAATTTTGTCATTGAAAATGGTCCAAAGAAAGTCAATTTTGTTAATGGAAAATGCGTTATGGTAGCTAAAGCAACCAGTTCAACAAGTATGTTCACAGTATGTTCAATAATACTGTCTGACCACCCAATGTGAGTAGTTCAACCCTTTTCCTATAACAAATGATGTCACAGTCAAATGTAGAACATTGGGTCCCAATATGCACAATAAACGACTTTTTGCAATGTTTTCTTACCCTTGCCATTGACCTTGACGGTGATCCTTCTAGTATGTCATATAATAGGTCAAGGTTAATAACATACCTGAAGATGAAGGTCATACCCAGCTGGGAATTATTTTCCCAAAAATGGAATTTGTTTGATGCTATGAGCAATTTTGACCCCCCCTGGTCTATGAAATGTATCAGTTCGCCACTATGAACGCCTCGTTTTGGACAGGGTTGATTGAAATCTATGCCTAATTGACTTCCGTGGATGAATCAATATCGATCAGAGCAATATCTATAGGAATCGGACACGATTTGACCTTGGGAAGTGAAAAATGGACCAATCTTCAGAAATCAGTAGTATGTTTTCGATCGGTTTGATAGGAAATAATAGTCGTCTGAGTAATATATATGCATGAACAGAACGCTCAGAAGGCGTACTATGTAACTGCCAAAAGGGTACAACCCAAAAGTGCGAGAAAAAGACTTAAAATCAAGACTTTCCATTTTCCCGCCCAAACCTTGATTTTGGGCGGGAAAGTAGCGTCTTTGCTATTTATAGCTACATTAAAGATATTTTTGCAAATGTTTTCGTCGATTATTATAGTAGACATTACCTTCTTACCAATTTAATGCCTTGCCGGATTTTTTTTGGCTCATTTGAACGTATTTGACCCCTCCGAAAAGAGAAAATATGTGTCTTTCTACGAACAGTTGTTGCCTACTTTACGTAAGTGATAAATGACAATGAGGAATTCTATTATAAACATTGTATAGTGTTAGAACATGGCAAGAGTGGTAAAAGTAACATAAAGTCTCTACCAGCAATATTAAGGGGGCTGTGGCTATTTATAGGGGACTTCTATGTTACGTAACTTTTCGATCTTCCCCAAGTTTAAGACGTGCGACACTCGACGCTGGAAACGACTGAAATGGGTGTTATTGATGTGAGCGAATGAAAGGCCCTTAATTTTGAGACACCTCAGAAAGGAGAAACTATGTGCTTTTCTAGGAACATTTATTGCCTACTATACCTAAGTGATAAATGACAATGAGGAATACTTAACGGAGTGCAGCAATAACTGTAAATGAAAATGTGACGATTTCTGGGGTATCATATGCCACATATACAGTGCGCTCCACTTAATCGCACTTCGGTTTATCACAACTTCCGTTTAATCGCAACAAATTTCAAATCCAAAGGCCATTTCCTATACATTCCCACAACTTCGGTTAATCGCAACACCAATTTACCTGAAAATGCGCGGGAATTTCGGATCATTGCAACATTTGAGGTCAAACCGAGGTATTGTTAGCGGGCATGTAGAGACAACGCGCTATCAGCTGACACTTAACACCTTTCTAGCTTTGTTGTTATAGCCGGATTAACAGGTTGCACCAACAAACACAAGCCACATGCTTTATTCTTTTGGTCTCTTTGTCTTCGGGTGATTGGCATTGAGCAACGTGTGGCATGTTTGAACAAGAGACGTGATGAGTGCGATCATGTTTATAATCAAAGAAGTGTGCCTCATCTCATTGCCCTTCAACCTGTAAACTGTTCGGGTCCTCCCTTCGATTATGGAGATGATAGAACTGGAGATGTTGCTTAATATGTGAAATTCCTTAAATCGATTAAGACCCAAAATCCTCAAACAGCTTCTGTATCTGAATACATTAATAATGAAAATCTCAAATCTCATTTTTTTAAACAAATGTTTAGCGTACACTTTTGTATCTGATGTGCATATAAACCCCATACGTGTACAAACATGAACATGTAGTCCGGACTGACCCGTCAAAATCGCCGACTTCGGATAATCGCAACTTAATTGCTGACAAACGGAATTTGCATTTAACCGAAGTGCACTGTACTATAATGTAAAGATCGACGTTGTGGACAGAGTATAAAGGTTGTCAAACATAATGTAGATCGAGAGAAGGTAGCCTACATTCGTAAGACCAAAAGCACGTGCAGCTAATGAATATCCAATTAAAGAAACTGATAACCCAATATGTAATCGCCTGGGCCCCCCACTGTTAATTATTCCAGCGTGCCCGACCGTCCACTTAAAATTTAAGTGCCACCTTATCATTAAGCCTCGACCTGGCCACACACACACCCACGTAGTTTAAACGTATGTCAAGGCGACAAGTGAGTCGATATATCCTGATGATTCCTTCCCTGTCGCGGGTCAAGGTAAAATTCATGTTTCTTTTTAAATGGGGTGTAGTAGTGACGTAGTAAGTACCAATGTGAGTGTGTGCAAAGCGTGCTCAGTGTGTCCGGTGGTATAAAGTGTATACAGATCCAGGGGTGTAATAAAATCTGACTTGGGTTCAAGGTCACCAGGATCTTGGAGGCCCAGACCGTGTGGCTTATGACCTCTTCTTTCAAGGTTGATGCACTGACTCCAGTAGTAGTTTAATCCTGACACCCTGACGCCTGACACCCAGGTCAGAGGAAACATATTCCAGACGCTGTTTTTGCCCCCTCCAACCCCGCCCCAGTTTGGAAAAAGCCCTTCCCACCCGCAACTCCCGCATCCCTCCTTCGTCTGATTCCATACACACGCTATAATAGCCTCACCCGCCACCGCGCAGGGAGTAAAGAAAGTGCTTCAGGCACGGAGCGCAACCCCTGTGTCATGTAGCGTATTCTCCGTCTGGCGCGTCTGCCCCCGGCCGCCACCTTTCTATCCAGATAAGACGGACATCGGACGCAGGTCAGCCGGTGCAGAGGGCGGGAAACTGGTGAAATGTTCGCTAAAGTGCATGCATGGTAGTTGAATACCACAGGGGTGGATCCAGAAAATCTGAATAGGGGGTGGGGGGAGGGTTGGCGGTTTCAGGGTCGGAGTTTACATTCGCGGACTAAAAGGCACTGATAGTGCTATCCAAATGACAAAATCATCTTTGGGCGCAATAAGGGACCTATATAAAGCATGTAATCCCTAGACCCCCCATCAATAACGATCTCTTTCTGGAGGCCTCACATCTTGTGGTTGGTATATTTCACATCCAAGCCTTATTGCATCGAAAGCTCCGTAATTTTTAGAGATTCTGTGGGTAAAAGGTAGGCCTAATTCGCTATTGAATATAACGTGTGTTTATACTGAATACATATATATATATATATATATATTTAATTTAAACTATTTGTGTTCATTGGTCGGCCTCAATCGTCATAAAATTATATATCAGATCGCGCATCTGTCAGACTTACTATCTACGTCCCATTATCAGCGCGGGAGAGATTTCTTTAATTTGCTTTATAGCGTTATTCAATGTACTTCAATGAAATAAAACATATGGCTAAAGTCATGGTATACGATGATGAAAACATGGTCTTCATTCTCACTGTCCGCGGGTGGGGCATACGAGGACCTTAACCAGATGTTACGCTTAGTTATTTATCCGCAATTCATCATACAAAATGTATCATAAAAATGATGATGATTTTTGGCAATTGAACGTATCAGTATACGTAACCCGATGTGCATTACGTCACCAGAACAGACCTACATATATGTTTGCGGGACAGCGCATAAGTGGCCTTTGTAACGTTTAGTCCGTATCACATCCCAAAAAAATACCTAAACATCTTCTTTTTTCTGCAAACGCATGTCTCAGTTTTTGCAGTTATCGGGAGAGGATACTTCAAAGATGATTGTGCACGGTATTGAGACTCAATTTGACTTCGGTTATATGCTATTCGCTTTCTATGGCGATCGCATTTTTTTACTGAAAAACAAGCCGTCCCTCCCACGCTTACGACTGTCGACTAAACACCCGACAGTAATATATCTTTATACATATATGCGTCGCGCGAGAGCGAAAATCCGAAACAATGGGATGCGTATCAGTAACATGGAAATGTAGTGCAATACGCTATAAAATGACAAAATAACATTACTGCACGTGAATCCCACGCTGGTTATGCCGCAGACCCATGAGGCTTGATATGGATCCCTGGTTGTAGGGTTCCGGAACTTCATTACAGTTAGGAAACTTGTCTACTCTATTCACCAGTCACGATGTATCCAGCTCAAGCCACTCCACCTCTCGGCAGGTGGTCGGTCGTTATCAGCCTATTAGTTAAGCACAACCACCCCCCCCCCCCTCCGCCCTACTACCCCTCTCTTGTTAATTGCTTCACGTCATCATGACCACTACCACCACCACCGCCAGACAACATATATGTCTTAACCTAGCAGCCCACCTCTTTCCTCTGGAGTATGGGGCTGGCTCCAGGGACAAGATAACGATCTTTGACAGCAGTATCTGGAGGTTTCGGATGCGGATAGGGCGCCTAGGAAGTAGGGTCCTGATATCGTCCCATTGTAACAGGTGTGGTCTTCTTCACCATCGCTTTCTGACCAGCGCTCTACCATATTCTTCGACGATGATAACCCGATTTTTGTTGGTATGATCGTCAACAAACATAACATAAGAGCAAACGAGCCAGTGTAGCTGCGGGACGAGCGTTAAAATGACTACTACTTATTGTACATATATTAAAACTTCCTGACAAATGAAAATTGTTGCGTTAATCTTTATATAGTTTCTTTCTTTTCATTCTTTCATGCCTTGATTTAGGTTTGTGCGTTTTGTGTTTGTTTGACGCATAGTTATTATCATGTTAAAGTGTGAAGTTGGCACACTAGTCCAGCAAAGCAAGGGCATACCTAAAATAAATTGCAATATTAGTAAACCGTGTTTTTCCCCTTTGTTGTGTTTGTTTCTGTTCCCCCGTCACATGTAAATGATTATTCATCTCCATAAAATGTGAAATTTTCTTAAGCCTGGACGCTTGTGCACAAGTAGGCCTACATTTGGTCTGGTAGGGGGGTCGTTACACTTCGACTCACTAAGTAGAGCGGCGGAGAGGATTGGGTACTAAACTGAGGGAGGGGTGGAGCACTCGCCCAGTTGTGTGCTACTTTCGAAAGGGGAGACAAGTTGGGATTGTACCCGAAGCTAGGGAATGAGACACATAAGTTTGGGTGGTGCCAAATGTTAGAGCAGGGTACACATCTTTGAACAGGAGACACCTTAAATTAGGGCTGGGGAGACGACCCAGGTTGGGGGAGAGGAGACACTCCGAATAAGGGTGACTGGGATACTCCTAAATTAGGAGGGCAGAGAATCCCAAGGTTGGGGTGGTATCCCAAGTTCGGGGAGGGGAGACACCCCGAGTTTTGGGAAGAGGAGACAGTTTTAAGATGTCGTGCGTAAGTTATTTATGGAACAGTGTAGAATCTGAGGAGATTATAGGTCTTACAGTAAGACCCGTATAATTAGTGTCCCCGTACATACTACGGCGTTCACTCAATGCTGCCCACCACGAAGGCGCTAGCACTGTTGCTGCGGGCCTCAACCCGATCACCGACCTCCGGGGCCGACCGATTTAGGATGAGGAAGAATGTGTCTTTAGCCTGGATCCGCTTGGTGAGCATTCGATGAGCAAACCTATTATACAAGCCTACCCCCCACCCGCCACATTCCCGCCGCCCCCCCACCCCTCCCGATCAAGTTTACAACTTGCTTGGACAGCACTGAGGACGAGGGGGTTATTGGTGATGAGGCCTGTAATCGGGCCTCGTCATCTCATTTTACCACTTCAAAGAGAGATTGTTGCCGTGGCCAAACGTAAATTTTGTAAACCTATGTGACGTATACCCCTTGACGCTAAGTCCGCGCCCAAAGGACAACCGTTACACCATAGTAGTGCTTTGGTGGAAAATGGGAGCACCTGCCCTGTTTTCTCGTAATTCCGTTATCGAGAGAGGACAATTCAAAGATGCTTGTGCACGGTATTAAATTTGACTCAATTGAGTATAGATTTCTCGGTTCAATGCTATTTGCTTTCTATGTTGAGCACATTTATTAGCTGTGAAAAATATGCCGTCCCTTCCACGCTTACGACTGTCGACTGAACACAGTTGCTATATCTCTTATTTATTCGCCGCCCGAGAGTGAAACACCGAAACATACGATGGGAAGCGTGTTAGTGATACGGAAACGTAGCGCAGTAATGATATAATGACGAAATAACATTACTGCACGTGAATAAGCACGCTGGTTAGGCTGCAGACATTGATACCTTGAATTATCTGGCTGTAGGGTTCCGGTGTCTACTCTAAGCACAAGCCACAATGTATCCAGCCCAAACCGCTTAAGCTCTCGGCAGGTGGCCGGTCGTTATCAGCCTATTAGTGAAGCACCACCCCTCCGCTCTACTACCCCTCCCCTTTTACCCGCACCACTCACAACATACTTGTCTTATCAGCCCACATTTTTTCTCACACAGGAGACTGCGCGGACCCGGGCCTTGATATCAAGGCCCGGGTCGGCGTGTTTACAGCTTTTCCTGAAGACTCACACCGACCCGGGCCTTGATATCAAGGCCCGGGTCCGCGTGTTTACAGCTTTTCCTGAAGACTCACACCGACCCGGGCCTTGATATCAAGGCCCGGGTCGGCGTGTTTACAGCTTTTCCTGAAGACTCACGCTATGAAAAACCTAATGAAAATAAGTGACACGGGCCCGATTTGAAACCATGAAAACATTTCACTCAAATCCCAATTGCTTAAGAAATCCCATTTGAAATAATAAGGTGTTATGAGTTAACCTTAGAGCATCTATGGGCCTCAATGTAAAAATGGAGCCAACTTGCCCCGGTCCCCCCTATCGTGAAATTAAATATGGCACCACGCTTCAATCACGCATTGCATCAAATTAGTTTTCTGCATATCTTAATGGGTGACCCTTAACATCAGTAGTCTTAGAACTGCATTTCCACATTATGTCCTTCATTTATCCGAGGTAATGTGAAACTAGGTAGGACAGCGTATTTTCTTGCCACCTCTTAACCCATGAGGCTTTGACGGCTTTATCTCTAATTGCTACATTTATAATGCTCATACCGCCGTGGTTTCTGTCGTTTTACATCACGGAAATCTTTATACCTTCTGGTTTGCCACTCCATGTGAATCTGAATATATCCTTTTGCAACGCGTTATAAAAATTGTCGTCGTTCGTCGGTAAAACTGACAAAGGTAAGGGTAATTACGGTCCAAAGATAGTTCGATGTTACTAATGTCGTTCCATAGCAAGTCCCGAGTGATAAAAATTGTACGCGGCGGTCGACCGTGCTGCGGACCTCGGCCCCGGGCCCCTAGTTGAGCGAGCGAAGTTGGGGCCGCGGAACCGGGTTAGGCGGCTGACAACCGCCGCCCCCCACCCCAGCACGCACCCACCCCCACAACACGGCCGACGTATTCGCCAGGTGGCGACACTGCGGGGTCGAAGAGGTTAGGCGGGAAGGGTTCGACCCCTTGGGTGTATATTCCAGAGGCCGTATCCATAATCGCCACTTAGGCCACGCCAATAGACTTAGCGCTAAGTGGAAGATTTGTCGAGCCATTTGTCGGGTTCAAAATATATAAGTATAGTCACCAAAAAAGTTAATTTTCTGAATGAAGAAAGTGCTAAAACTATATTGAAGACGATTTCTTGATCATGAGCGCCACCGATCTCTGGTCTTCTGTCGTGTACGCTAGTGCTCCTGGTACCAAAGGACGTGGGATATCGCAGAACAACCGCCGACGTGTCCGACTGAACTGTTTCTGGGACGCAGACAGGGTGTCTGGCGTGTTATATATAGGTGGCAATTTTTGGGCTTTTCCAGCCACGCGGACGCCATGGTCGAGTGACTGACTGAGCATGGCAAACAACGCCGGGCCTCCTTGTTTACTGTGGCCCATAGGGACAATTTCTTCGCGGACTAGCCCGTATTTAGGCGCGGCGTTGAGTGGGAACAAAGTTGAGCGCTGAGTCGACCTCATTTCTACGCGGCGTCGTCAAGAAGTGAAATTGTGGCAAATTCCGCATGGTACGTGATGTCACATGCTTCAATCCACCGCACATTCAAAGTCGTTCGCATGAAATCCAGATATAGCCTATTTATCAACAATCGCTATGCACCTGCTGTGAAGACAAAGCAACCAACAAGAGCCAGACAATCAAAGCGACTGCACTGCTGAACGAGCTGCCAGCATAAAATATCAGTATAGGGAAGTGCCCCATCTTCTCTTCTCTTGTTGCTTTGATGCACCTATGATTTTTGTGTAAACTGCATCGTTTATGCACAAACGCCTTCCCCGTCTAGAATCTCAAAAATGGAACGGTTGCTCAACCAGATTATTTATAATGTAATAATTGCAGATTGATACTAACAATGAGGAAACATAGCTTTATTATGTGTAATGATAATGGATGTTATCTTGTCTAAGAAGACCATGATACATTGTAACACTAGCCGCAATGAATATTAGGCTATTAGTGCCGACATGACATCGACAATTTCGTCGACTCCGCACTGAAATGTGTTCGACTCCGTGGAGAAATTGTCCCTATGAGCCACAGTATTTGTTCATGCCTGGCTGTTAGCAAAGAGCTACGGGGTGCAAAAATAAAAAAATAAGGTCCGGTTCAACATTTGAGCCTCGGGTGACGACTGTGCGACTGAGCGTAGCCGCTTGTCGACCCCTGCACCCGGCACACACCAACCCACGCCAAACCTAGGGCGAGCCATTTTTCAGCGTATGACTTTACTTACCGCATAATTATGTGCCGGCCGCCCCTTATTTAGCGCCAAAGCTCCCGTCCCACACACACAACCAACCAATGCAAGTCTGAGTCACCGCGTTAGACCATCAATTAAAATGCTAGCACCTGAATGCACAGTGCGAATAAATTAAGCACGTTTCATCATCAAATGTATAGATGTGTTGCCGTGTGACAACCATACTCTCCCTTTCTCGGCAGAATGGGACTCGCCCTAATAGGATTGACAGGAAATACGGGCAGTGAATGGCTCATTGGGCCAAGATCAAAGGGCATGATATGTCCCGGGCCCGTATTCTGTATGAATCTTCAATTTAAGTTAAGTTTTAGAATTAATCTTAATTTTCTGGCTATGCTAAGATTCAAAACTTAATGCTGTTCTAAGAACTGAAGTCGCATCTCCGCGTTTTTAACATGTTTTTAACGTGTTTTTAACCGCGGGTTAAGTCACAAGTCGCAGCTCAATAACAAAAGCGCCTCAATTCACCAAGCGCGCGACTGAGTTAGGCCTTGTGCTGCCATCTGACGGCTACTGGAGATTGACGCTCCATATTAGAACTCTTTAAGGATGGAGGTAATGATCTAGCACGTGACGTACAACTGTCACAATAAGCTGATTCTGTCAGAATGGATTCACAGCAGAGTCATTAATATTCTGGTGATAGAAGTAGACAAACGAAAAGAGCTCAGGGGCGTGTGCAGGAATCCTTAAAAGGGGGCACAATAAAACAAATTGAAGACCGGGGGGGGGGGCGAGGGCGCTGCGCAGTATAGCGAATGGTTTTTGACAGTTTTTAGACACTAGTCGATTTTTTTTTGGGGGGGGGGCACATAATTTGGAAATAGGGGACACAGGTATACTTTAGGGTCTGAAAGAGGGGCCCCCTGCGCTCCCCTCCCACTTCCTAGACACGCCTATGGAGCTTATTAACCTGTTGACAAGGGCGGGTCCCGGAATTTGAAAGGGAGGGGTCCCGAAACTTGCGACCGGCGGTGGTTCCGAAAGAAGGGGAGCGGGTCCCCGTAAATGGACGAACACGGGGTGGAAGGCCCGTCATTTATTTTGACGACCGGGTAGGGTGTCTTAAATGGCCTAAATTTTTGCATTTTCCACACACAAAAAAGGGGGGGGGGCTCGGGATCCGCATGGGCGGATCTAGGGGCGAGGGGTTAGAGGCTCAGCAACCCCCCTTGAAAACTGTCACTGGGTCCACTGGAAACATTTTGCTCACAAAGTGAAATGTTGTAGTCCAAGAGGGGGCGGGGGGGTAAAACCACAAATCAAGGCCAGCTAAGGTGTAGACCACCTCCCACCCCATTGCAAAAAAAAAGATTGTAGAGAGTAGAGACCCCCCGCGGTCGCACCCCCCCTCCCCGATTTCCAACTACTTAGGTCCGCCCCTACCCCGAAATCCCCTCCAAGGGCCGATCTAGGGGGGTAGGGGGGCAACCCCCCCTCCTTGGGTAGTTGAGCATGCACTCTCGGATTTTGAGACTAAATACTTCGGAAAATGACATTTTGTAGATGTAACCCACAGGTGGATCCGAGCGGCGGGGGGGGTGGTGTTTAAGGGGGTGTTTAGCACTGTTAAAGCCGGTTGTGAATATTTGGTGGACAACAGCGCTAATTTTTACTCCTCCCCAAACCCGCCCCCCCCCTTCCTCCTAGGCCTCAACCCCCTCGAGTAACAGCGGGTAGAGCCCCATCACCCTGACTGTGCGAATATTTTCCTTTCACCCCCTATTATATAGGAAGAGAGGGAGGGAGGGCGGACGACGCGGTGGCATTGTGGGAGGGACGGGGTGATTATTCTACAGAACGCATCCGTGCGCTGAACTATGGCTCCTGATGTGGGTTATGGCTCCGTATGCTGGAATAGTGCTTCAGGCTCGGGGTTATGGCTCCGAGCGCGGGCTATGGCTCCGGGCTATGGCTCTGTGTTATGGCTTCGCGAGCCGGCTATGGCTCTCTGAGCGGAAATATGGCTCCGTGCGCTGGACTATGGTTCCGGGGAAGGGGGGGGGGGGGCTGTGGCGTCTGTCGCCGGTCTATGGCTCCCGTTATGGCTCCGGATTATGGCTCAGCGTTATGGCTCTGGACGCATGTTATGAGTCCGTGCACTGGACTTTGGCTCCGTGCATCGGACGATGGCTCCGTTCGCGGGCTATCCACATAAATATTATCCATCTATATGGAAAGTCTGCTTAAAGTTACTATTTCAACAAATTTTGCGGCGGGGGTGTTCCGTCAGATCACGTGAGGCGCCGCGGCTGTTGGAACAGCTGTAAACACTGTATAACACTCTGCCTCAAGGAGGCGCTGCCAGTCGCGAATCCTTGCCAATAACGAAAGTTAGTCGTTGGCGGTCGCCCTGGCGGAGATTACTTCATACGTGTTACGTCACCAGCACATCAACGTCACTGTACACACGTTTTTTCTCCGCCAGATTTGGATCACAATGAATGTTTACTTTTTGTTGTAATAGTAACTTTAATACTTCGATAAAAGTACCGCATTGGGCCTATTGGATAACCAGTTCAATATGGATATGGTATCATTTGAGGGACTCGGAAAATCGTGGTTGGCGACAAAGCACACCCTCAGTCCATAGCCCTCCCCCCCCCCCTCACCCTTCCTCCAAGCAGACCAACTCCTCCCCTCCCTGAACAATATTTTGCCTAAATTAGTGAAACGAAATAAGGGGCCAACCAGTCCGCGACAGGCCCTGGCACTGGCCTTACTATCAAGTAATGAGGCCATGGCGGGAAATACACGTGGCCTCTCGCTCCTACCGTCCTATATTCAGGACACCAGCAGTGCGACGAAAGTTTCCATAGTCTAACTTAGCATCTCAGAACTGACAAAAAATACATTCTGTTTGGCAGATAACATTAGAAGAAAACACCATAAATAGAAACAATAAAACGTGTTTCAGTAAATTGGTTACATTCCTCAAAGTGTGTCCCACGGTACAGCAAAAACTTCGGTGAATGTCAAATGTCCCACGACAATAGACCGTTCTAGGGGAACGTCTGGCAAGCACATGTTTCAGGTGAACTCTAGCTCGCTCTGCGCTGCAAAAGGCGTATACTGATTTACAGCTGCATAATTTTCAACGGCTTATCACAGGTTAACGGGATTTTCTAAAAACTAAAACCCATTTAGTACAGATAAATATATTGACTATCAAGTAATATCATTTTCAGAACGAGATGGAGGCATAAAAGCCGAGAAAACAGCTGATACAAATGCCAACCTTCGAATGGAAAGACTGTCACTACGCTGTGTGTTATATATCAGCACGTAGCTCACACTTGAACGTTCTATATATAGGACGCTAGCATCAAATGGGTTGAGATGTATGCAGGATACGTGTTCACAAACGTAGATAAAACTTAGACTTAAGATGCATACAGAATACGAGCGCCGGTCGTGAACGACAGTAGGCCCCTAAACTCGGCGTATGGTTTTGCGATGTTATGAAGAAGGGCAGAAGAGGGGAGACAGTGGGTGGGTGTCGGGGTGGCGGTATAGCGCATGAGGTGGAGAGGGGTGGGTGGTTCAGACAGGGAAAGTGATTCTTTACTACTCTTCGTTAGTGTTTGCTCACCGAGCAAAATATCAACAACGGCCGATTTACATAGGGCATGTACGTCTGCCAAACTGCAAATATATCTTCGATTAGATTCTTTTTTTAGATTCCGCGTATTATATATCTACGGCCAATGCTGAGAAAGGGACCGTCTGGTGTTTGATGCTTGGTACCATTCAGCGACAGTCCCGATACGGTTTTTCACCTAGCGACACGCGACTTGGACCTCTTCTTCAACTCCACATGCGACATGGACCGCTTCCTAACATCGACATGCGACAGGAATTTCCCCCAACCCCCCCAACCCCCCCACCCCCCCACCGGAGTGACTGATCCTGAGGCTGACTCGGTCCTCATCCGGAGTAACTGATCAAGAGGTACAGCTCTGCTCTCAAGATGAGTGAATGGTCCAGAGGTCCAGTCCTGTTCTCCCCAAGTGTGACTGATCCAGAGGTCCAGCTCTGCCCCCATTCAGAGTAACTGATCTACATAGAGGTCCAGCTCTGCCCTCACCCGGAGTGATTGATCCAGAGGTCCAGCTCTGCCCTCACCCGGAGTGACTGATCAAGAGGCTCAGCTCTGTCCTCACCCGGACTGACTGATCTAGAGGCTCAGCTCTGTCCTCACCCGGACTGACTGATCTAGAGGCCCGGCTCTTCCCTCACTTGGAGTGACTGATCCACAGACCTAGTTCTGCCCTCATCCGGAGTGACCGATCCAGAGGTCCAACTGTGCCCTCACCGGTAGTGACTGATCCAGAAGCCCAGCTCTGCCCAAACCCGTAGTGACTGATCCAGGGGTCCAGCTTTGCTTTTACCCAGAGTGACTGATCCAGATGCCCAGGTATGTCCTCACCCGGAGTGACTGATCCAGAGGTCCAGCTTTGCATTCACCCGGAGTGACTGATCACCATCGCGACCAGCGGCCGGTCACTCATCGCGAACAGCGGCCGGCCACACATCGCGACCAGTGGCCGGTCACTTATCGCGACTAGCTGTCGGTCACCTATCGCGACCAGTGGACGGTCACCCATCGCGACCAGCGGCCGGTCACCCATCGCGACTAGCGGCCGGTCACCCATCGCAACCAACGGCCGGTCACCCATCGGGACTAGCAACGGGTCACCCATCGCGACCAGTGGACGGTCACTTATCTCGACCAGCGGCCGGTTACCTATCACGACCAGTGGCCGGTCACCCATCGCGACCAGCGGCCGGTCACTCATTGCCACCAGCGACAAGAGATCATGAATATTTGTCTACAAAATATGTATCGACAAAAGGCATACGTCTAGAGATGTGTAAAGTCGCTGACCCATTGGTCTGATAGGGTCAAGCTTTTATAAATATCAAAGTTATTGAAATATTTATATATCATCATTTTTCTTAGTACTTCTCGTTGCTTCGCCGAGACGTCGGTTTGGGCAGAGCTTGTTCCGTCTTCTGGAATTGAGGTTCACCACCGTTAATAATAATAATATTGATTTAAAAGTTCTCCATTTTGTTGCGCTTGCTTAGAGCCACAGTTCCGTTACAATACGAGTACATCAAATCGTAAAAGAACACTCGCAGGCGACTGGTACGTACTCAGTAAGTGACCGGCTGTCCCTCCCACTCCCTGGTCTTGGCTCTCTGGATCCGCGCAGGCAACCGGTCAAGAGCCTCTTCATCTAGGTAGTTTTATCTCACCCCAGTCTGACGTCACTCTGACTGGATTCTGACTGGATCCTGACTCGATTAGGAGTGCTTACTTCCGGTACACAACTGGTGGGACCTGTATCTGTTGTTGTCGAAAACACCCAAGCTAACATTCCTGACTCCTTCCTCTTCCTCTCTTTCTATAGGTTAATTCTCATTTGTCTTTCCTGTCAAGCCGATGACGTGAGGTAGTCATGAGGCAGGAACAATTGCCCTGCTACCCGGCTGGTGTATCGCTTATCATTTCCCCTAGTTACACAATGGAACAAGGAAAGCCATGTGGCCTTGAGTCTGCTAAAAACAGAGACAGTGGTCTACAAACCGCGACCCAAAAATCTTTCTGAGACAATCTCCCGGATGTGGGACACCTGGGGCCGGTTGCACCAAGCGGTCGTAAAATTTACGCCGGTCGTATCGTGGTCGTATACGGTACGCCCTCCATACGTCGGTTGCACGACGTGGTCGCAAATCGTACGCGGTCGCAAAAGGGGGCGTAAATATACGACCACTAGGGGGTAGGCGTACCGTGGTCGTATATCGGTAAAGCCACCAAGACCATCTCATTTCTTTGTTTAAACACAATATTTACATGAGTAAATATTTTCAAGGTTAACTTGTATCATTTGTGCATCGACTAAAGCACATTTAAAGAATTATTTCAAATATGAATATATTGTGAAATTATTTTTCGGGACTATTTATGCAACTTTTATTTCCTTATTTTGTTGTGCACAATTTAACAAATACTCAATGTTATTGGTTGAACAATCCTTCCTTTGGTATTACTCTACAGCACTGAGACAGCAATATATCACTCGTACAGGGTGCAGTTTCATTACAACAGCAGCCACAGTACGAAATTAAAGCAGTATTTTACTAATTTATTGAATATCTATGCCAGTAGTGTCCATGAGTCATCAATAGATAGATGTTTTACATAAAAAGATGCGTACAAATTAAGGGAAAAACTGATTCAAAATGTTACCTTATTTACTTGATGTTATTTGTATATACATATATTTGTACTTTGAGGCTGTGAGCCTACAGTGCACAATAAACTGATTATTATTATTATAAAAAGGGTTTCCACCAATGGTGCAGTATTGTCATTAAAAGCAAGTTTTAGCGTCAATACCATAAGATATTGTAGTCTTTGGGGATGGTGCATATAATGACCAGCTACAAACAACAGTTTTTGTGTATTAAATCAACAGGATTGTTCAATGACCCCATCTTCATGTAAGTTATAGTTTTATAGTTTGAAGTAAATAAATACGTCTTACTTGCCTTAATACGTCTTAAAATGCCACTGTTACGGGAGCGTGAAAGTGAGTGCTAAAAGGCTCTTTTGCGCCCCCAATCTGGCAACGGTAGTTCTTTGACTTTAATAAATGAGTTTGCACCGATGTGGTACCGTCTCCTGTGCGGGAACTGTGCCCCTGCGAACGACACGGAGTCAGTGTGATGACAGACATAACACATTCCAACGGGGAAAACCCGAAACTTTCGGCTGGCGGGCGTAAAGCAAGGACGTACGTGCGACCGCCTAAATTTTGGTTGGTGCAACCGACGTTAGCTCACGGGCGTAGAGAGGGCGGTGATACGTCCGGCGTTTGTACGTCCGGCGTTTCAGATTTGCGACCACCGTTTGCGACCGCTTGGTGCAACCGGCCCCAGGTGATTAGCTGATGCTGGGGATGTGGGACACCTTGACCTGAGCTAGATCAACCTCCACGAAAATAGGACACCATGTACCAGGCACGCCTTCGAAACAGGCCACAGCGTCAAGGTCGTTTTACCTGGTGGTTTACAGCAACCGACAGCCACCACGGATGTAAGATTAAATAGTGTTACATATGTAAATACTTGTTTCGCAAAAAATTATTATAATTAAAATATAACTAAAATATGATTAAAATAACAAAGGTAAGGTCTGACGTGTGACAAAAGGTACATGTCTAGAGATGTCTGGAAATGACGTGTCCGGTGTCGACAAAAGTATATGTCTGGAAATGTCTGGTGATAACGGCATATTTCTTTCTCCACAGCTCGCAACCGCGTGCATAGCCATACAAATTACCTCAGGTGGCTCAGACTTAGCATAGCTTACACAAACATCCCAGTCTCTACGTGACGTAATTTGTCTGAGGTAACAGATAAATCCGGATCGACTTTCTGAAAGTACTTCTCTACAAATCGTGGAAAGGAACGACAGTGGGGCGGAGAGGAAAATACCGGCTATATATGGAACGTAGCATGTGATATCAAGTTGAAACCAATATAGCTAAAAAATATATTAGTCGACGTATTTGTGCTTGTGCGAATTTTTTAAGGTTATCACGTAATATGCCAATTGGTAGGACGACACATTTCTCGTAATTTACTTTGAGATCCGACGCAAGATGAAAATCATCGAATGTCTGTTATACACGCAAAAGGTTTCTTCCGCATATGATACCAGCAATACCGTGTCATCCGCGTATTGAACCATTTTGATCTCCACATCAGCGACTCTAATACCAACTATGCCCGGGTCTGGTCTTACTTTTATAGCAAAGGTCTCGACCACCAGCAGGAATAAATGAAGGGACAACGGGCAACCTTGTCGAAGACCCCTGGATAGAGCGAAATATTTGGATGTCGAACGGTTGTTAATGAAACAAGCTTTAATATCTTTATACATCTTTTAAACAATTGGCTCAAGATATGGGCAGAAACGGATTATAAGATTAAAGAGAGTCAAAGGTCGTTCCACGGTTGATCACATATTTGCGTTGTACGCTATAACGGAAAAATAGCTATGCAAAAAAGGTGATAGATTTTTCTGCGCGTTTATTGACTTCGCAAAAGCTTTCGATTCGATTCCCCACTCGTCGCTCTGGTGGTATAGGATGCTGAAAGAAGGTACTCGCGGAAAGGTGTTATCTGTTCTTAGATCGATGTATTCCTCTCTTAAGTACTGTGTAAAAATCCAGGAAGGTCTATCAGATTATTTTGAATTTAAGGTGGGAACCCGTCAGGGATGCATGCTAACCCCTTTTCTTTTTGCATTATATATAAATGAATTGTTAAACCGGTTTAGAAGTCATTTCTGCGATGGCGTGTACCTCGATGAAATTCACCCAGGAATATTTGTACTAATGTATGTTGATGACCTAGCTCTAGTAAACGATACTGCTGGCAGGTTACAAAGGCAATTAGACGTACTGGGCAAATATTGCAAGGATTACGGGGTTAAAATTAACATAAATAAGACTAAAATTCGTGTACTTAGAAATGGCGGACGTCTGCGGCAAAACGAGAAAAACGATAAGTATTTGGGTATAGTATTTCATCAACATTAAGCTGGGCGAGGGCGTTAAAGTCACTAGTCCTACAGGGAAACAAAGGTGTGTTTTTGGTGAGAAATGTGATGTCGCAGTGTGGTTTTATTCCTCCAAATATCTGCTTCGATTTGTTCGATAAAATTGTCCTTCCTATTATTCTATGCGGTATATGGGGCGTCGAGTGTCAAAGCGATATAGAGACTTTGCATGTTCAGTTCTGTAAAAGGTACTTGTGTTTGCCTCCCCTAACTCCATCTTGTGCCGTCTTTAGAGAATGCGGACGAATGCCACTTAGTACTAACTACATGACAAAATGCATCATGTTGTGGTTGCGTGTGGTGCAAAGCGATGCCTCTCGAAATACAAAGTCATGCTGTGAAATTGTGTCTCGCTTGGCAGCCACTGGAAAACAAACTTGGTCTGCAAAAATTGAAAACCTTTTGTGTACTTACGGCTTCCAAAGGACCGTATGGCATTAACTAAATATCGATGTTCTGCCCATTTGTTACGTATTGAAAGGATGAATGGGCAAACTCACAGAAGTCTCCGCCTGTGCAACTATTGCCTGTCTAAAGATAACGAGGTTGTTGAAGATGAGTACCATTTTTTAATCCAATGTCCGCTTTACCAAGAACTCAGAGAACAGTATATACCGTATCATGTAAAGTCCCAGCATGGGTTTATTTCATTACTATCCACCGCCTTAACTAAGAATCACCATCTTAATCTGGCTGCATTTGTTTACCACGTCTTCATACTGCACGACAACTTCAGCGAGTAATATGTATATGTATATTGATAGTATATCCCACTGTTTTCGTTATTTTTTGTTTATTATATATACAATGGGCCGATAGCCTTTCAGTATAATAAAGTTCCAACTTACACAAAACAATTCAATCCACTGTATAAAGGCTAGACCAAAATTAAAGTACGACAACGTTCTCTTAACAATTCTATCGTATTAAGGATTTTAAATATATTTTCTCCAATATAGCGACCTTTTAAGGAACCGGTTTGGTCCTGATGAATTAGACTAGGCAGTTTTACTTTTATTCTCTCGGCTACGCACTTAGCAATGAGATCCGTCTTGAGTAACGATATTGGGAGCCAATGTTTCAAGAGAGTTGTATCTTTTCCCACTTTTGGGGTTAACGTTATTACACTCATTCTATGGGTATTCCACATGAAGCCCCGACGATAGGCCTCATTAAAGCAGTTTACCAAAAGTACAGTTATGTCGTCCCAAAATACCTCATAAAATTCATATGGTAGACCGTCGGTCCCTGGTGATTTGCCATCTTTTGTATCGTTTTTAGCGCTTCTAAGGTTTCTAAATTCGGCGAGAAGAGGTTTTCATCCTCTTTCTCTAGTTTGCGCGTCCTGATTTCGGGTCAGACTTACTGGCGTCGAATGTCACCTTATCTCCCGTCTTTTAGTTCCCCGACGCAAACATCACGTTCGCCCGCCTCCTTTTCCTGTATAAGGGCCTATGACTTCCGGGCCGCCGTATTCACGAGTACTAGGACACGCGATTGCATCATCGCTCGTGACTGCGTACACTGTTCGTTAACTGACTCATGCGTCGCGAACCTACTAAAAACTATGACTAAGCATATGGCTTACGTAATACATTCAGTACAGTGGTACGCTGCGCTGCCTTCTGGGTGCAGCTTAGTCACGACATCAAGTTCAAGCCAATAGAGGATATGTTCTCAAAAATATATCAGTTGACGTATTTGTTGTCGTAATATGAAAATATAACAATGTGAAAAGCGGACTATAATGATGGTGAATGTGTGACAGACGCACATGCATGCCGTAATTTGCACTTTCCTTTACGAACCCCCACACCTCACCCCTCGTGCGCTACCGCCACCCCTACACCAACCCACTGCGCCCCCTCCCCTCTTCAGTCCTACTTATTAACATCACACGCCACACGCTGAACTTGCATTAAGAAAGTAGGCGACAACAGAGATATAATGGAGCCCTAGCGGACAGGCGGAGTGAGTGGAAGGCAGAGAGTGCTGACCTACATGTTCAGCGGGGTGGAAGGGGAGGTTGGCTGCTCGTGCTCTGGGGGCAGGCAACCCTATACTGAGGCGACTCTTGGTGGGGTCGGACGGTCACGCTGGGTGCGGTTTTGGTGTTACCTGTATCGACGCGTAGGTCACATAGGCGGACGCCTGTTGGTTGGAGGGGTGGGGGAGGGGGGAGGGGGTGGAGGCATTGCATCTACAAAAAGTCGTTTTGCCCGACTTTTACAGTGTACGCTCAGATCCACAAGGGGGGAAGGAGGTCTGCATATCCCTTAATCATGTGGGCTGAGGGAATACTGCCTCTGAATCGCGAATCTCCTATAACAATTAGGAGTGGTAATAACGGATCCCCGTTTTGGAATCTTAAATAACACTCATCAGTACGTTTTGACAGCTTTACGTGGTCCTTTCTGAAACCTAGTCACCATATTTCGCGTACCTTCCTTTACAGCCCCAATAACAGTCGCTGAAACGTAATTAGTTCTCGAAGGGCACAATATCACACCGCTGTACAGGCCAACAAGTTATACGGGTAGAAGGGAGCTGACCTACATGTTCAGCGGGGTGGAAAGGGCGGTTGGCTGCTCGTGTTCTCGGGGTAGGTATATGTAGCAGTGTCATGGGCCTAGTGTTAATGAAGACGTGAGACGGTTGTTGGTTTCAATACGCCTTTTATTAAACACAGCCTCTGGGCTGGGGCCGGACAGGAGGCGAGCCCGTAATAAACACCTGTGGGCAATTCAAAAAGGCATCCAGTAACGAAAATATAATGACACAATTAATAATAATAATATTTGTTTCTCGAGGACATATGACTTACAAAATATGAGAAACATCAGGCATCTTCAACACACCAATTCATACATTTACACCCGTTTCGTTTCATACATACGATAAGTCTTGATTATAATTATATACCAAACACGACTTTAAGTATTTAGGACATATGATTGATTCTAAATGAGCAGATTATAAATAAAAGTGTACCTGTGGTGACGTATAATCCTTGTCTCAGTTCAACACCAAAACCAGATATCCCAATAGCGTTTGGATTATCGGCCGTGCTACCTCTTTGGCAGCAAACAAAGAAGTGCCGCTAATGCGCGCCAATTCTTGGGCATGCGCAATACTACTGCCGACAGGGGTCTCTACTAAGCGACACTCTCTCGCCACAGGGAACTTGTTTTTTACAACAACCCGACAAGAAACCCGTTCACATACTTCCCCTCACCGGGAAATGGCGTCCCGCCATTGACAGGCAAATAGACAAATAACTATCGAGGATGATACCAAGTATAATGATATAATGTAGATGACAATTATGAATAGTAAAAAGGATTGTAATCTCGTAATCAATATACTAATCACACAAGACTACAAAACGATGATGAGGAATATGATAAAATTACTGGCTATCAAGGATCGCTTCCAAACATTGACGTAAGAACGCATTCTGTTGTCGCAATTTGCTGCGACGAGAGACAGTGTGCGTCATCACGTATACCTCTGGGTCATAACGTGCCGGACGTCTACGTGCTCGTTCTGGTCTCCTTGGAGGAGACGATTCTGATACAGATGTGGAGTCACTGTGAGACTCATCTGTAGCGGTTACATGTTCGTCAGGTATCGGGACTTCCGGTTCCACATTAGCAGAAACCTCAGGCTGGGAAACCACCTCATGGCCTCCACCTACACCATGGCCAAGTTCAACCGCTTGTTCAGCTGTTGACACACCATCTGTCGCGACAGCAGGATTATGTCTCCTGGGTGCTGGTACCGGCCTCCAGGTTGGAGCGACCGGTTGGACAGCTACGATACTGTCCGACTCATCTGAGGAATTACTAATCGGATCACAAGGAATCGGAGGACGAGGGGTTTTAGGAACCGACACTACTCTGTCAACGGACTTAGCCAACTCATCCGGCGTTTCGTCACAAAGACTATTGACTGGTAACAACATGTTCCTGTGCAGATTGCGGGTCTTCCCTTGACCATCTTCCCGACGCACTTCATACACAGGGATAGTTTCGTCCGGTTGCGAAATCACGACATGTACGTCTTCCTGCCAACGGTCAGCCAATTTGTGGGGTCCTTGAAATGCGACATTCCTAACAAGCACTCTATCGCCCACTTCGAGTACGGCACCCCTTACCCGACGATCATAATTGATCTTTTGACCAGTCTGTTGTTGTTTGGTATGTTGTTGGGTCAACCGATAGGCTTCTTTGAGTGTCTCTTTCAGGTCAGTCACATACTTTGGGTAATTCTTGTTCTCCCCAGTCTCACTGAGATTAAACATCAGATCGACGGGTAAACGTGGGTGGCGTCCAAACATTAAGTAGAATGGAGTATAGCCAGTCGTGGCATGTTTGGTACAATTATACGAATGTACCAAGGAAGAAACACGTTTCTTCCAGTCAATCTTCTGCTCAGCGGGAAGTGTTCCCAGCATATTCAAGAGAGTCCTATTAAAACGTTCGCACTCCCCATTCCCCATCGGGTGGTAGGGGGTGGTGCGACTCTTCTTAATACGCATTAAATCACAAAGCGATTTGATGAGCGAAGATTCAAAATTTCTTCCCTGATCCGAGTGTAGGCGCAAAGGCATTCCATAATGTAAGAAGAAGTTTTCATATAAAACCTTGGCGGTAGTCAGAGCAGTTTGGTTTCTACATGGAAAAGCCTGGGAGTACTTGGTGAAATGGTCTGTGACGACCAAAACATCCTGAATACCTCCTTTGGACGGTTCTATTTTCAAAAAATCGATGCACACAAGTTCCATTGGTTGCGTTGTGATAACATTAACCAGTGGCGATTTCTGTGTTGGGAGGACCTTCCGTCGGAGGCAACGACCACAGTTGGAGACATAGTCAGACACATTAGAGTACATTGACGGCCAATAGAAGCGGTCACGGATTAAATCTATTGTTCGGTCTCTCCCGAGGTGTCCCATGTCATCATGACACCCTCGTAGTGCTAACTTTTGCAGGCTTTCAGGTAAAACTAACTGTAACTGTTCATCACTATCAACCTGGCGGTTTCTGTACAATAGTTCACCTCTTAAGACCAATCGCTTCTTTTCGCGAAGCAGTAGTTTTCCAACTGAACCACTCACGGAGTCTGGGGACATATTTCCCTGTAACACGTTACGGATTTCTTGTATATTAGCATCAGCTTTCTGCGCTGCTAATATCTCCGCAGGGGCAAGCTGTGTTAAACCCGAGACTTCGGGAGCTGACGGTATAGCTGTTACAGAGCAACAGAGGGATTCAGCCCAGAGGGTTTCTTTCCCTGGAGTTTCTAGAGTCGCATGAACTACCTGAGAAGTCACTGACTTCGGTAGTTGATCAGGAACCTTCAACCGAGACAGTGCGTCGGCATCTACGTTGGACTTTCCGCTCCTGTACATGATTTCAAAGTCATAATTGGCCAGTTTAGCTACCCATCGATGACCAGTAGCATCCAACTTGGCAGAAGAATTCACATAAGTCAAGGGGTTATTGTCAGTGTAGGCAACAAATTGTCCACCATATAGATAATCGTGAAACTTTTCACATACGGCTCATTTGAGAGCAAGGAATTCCAACTTGTGCGCTGGATAATTCTTCTCTGCGTTGTTTAAGCTGCGACTTGCATACGCAACCACTTTCTTCAACCCTTCTACTTCTTGGTATAACACGGCGCCCAGGCCATCGCCACTAGCATCCGTGTGGAGTTCAAATGGTTGAGTATAATTGGCAAAGGCCAAGATAGGCGCGTTGGTGACACACTGTATGAGTACCTCAAAGGCTGTTTGGTGTTTGGATTCCCATCGGAAGGGTGATTTGACTCGTTTATTCTTGTTCTTTTTGGAGTTCCCACCCCCTGTTAATTCGTGTAGGGGTTTGGCGATTTTAGAAAAATCTTTCACGAAGCGTCTGTAATAGCCGACAAACCCTAAGAAGCTTTGTACCTCTTTGACTGAAGACGGTACAGGCCAGTCACGGACTACAGATATCTTGTCCGGATCAGTATGGACTCCTTCATGGGAAACTATGTGTCCAAGGCATTTGATTGACCTCTGAAAAAATCTACATTTAGAGGTTTTCAACTTCAACCCAGCGTCTCTGATCTTTTTGAAAACTGACTGCAGGCGATGAACATGATCTTCAAAAGTGACCGAAAATGCGACTATGTCGTCCAAATATAGTAGACAATACGAAAAGTAGAGATCACCCATGCAGGACTCCATTAAACGTTGGAATGTAGCCGGCGCATTTGTCAAACCAAATGGCATCCGGCAACACTCCCAGAAGCCTAGGCCTGTGACAGAGAAGGCCGTTTTTGGCTTATCTTTGTCCTCGACTTCAACCTGCCAGTATGAGGACTTCAGGTCTGGGACTGAAAACCACTTGCTACCTTGTAGCATGTCTAAAGTCTCTTCTATTCGAGGTAGAGGATATGCGTCTCGAACGGTAACTGAGTTCAAGCGTCTTAGGTCAATACAAAACCGTAGACTGCCATCGCGTTTCCTCACTAAGACCACGTTCGATGCATATGGACTACACGACTTCCGAATGACACCTAACTCTTGCATCTCTCGTAGGTGAGATTTCACCTCCTCTAACATAGATTGTGGAATACGCCGAGGACGTTCTTTGAACGGTGTCTCATCCAGAAGCTTTATCTGGTGTTGGACAAGATTAGTCCGCCCCAGATCCAAATCATGTAGTGAAAAGATGTCTTTCCACTGAGATAAGAGTAAATCTACATCATATGTCAGTGTCTCATTCAATTCTTTGACATAACTTCTATCAAGCATGGCTAAAAAATCTCTATCGGGTTTGTCATCACATGGACCTTCAGATCCTACACATTTGGGAATGCGCTCATCCGTAATGGTATTAGGATTAAGATCATTGGGTAACGTTGTATCGACTCTCTGTAAACTACAGAGTACCGTCCGATTCGGGATTGTGACGGCTTTGGTAGAGAAATTCGAAATTTCTACCGATATGCGATGTGTTGTCTAGCTGGTTCGACTCTCAAAACTGAGGGAGTCAGTCTAAGGCCTCCTGGTAAAGCCAGGGAATCATGTTCCTCGGTCATAACAGTCAATCGCATACACGTACTAAGGCGTGCGTGTCCTTGAACCATAACAGTTTCCTGCGGTTGAACAGTTAGCGACTTAGTATTCCTCACCTCTGAAAGGCAAGCTCTCTCGGAAAGTCTATTTAGACCAGCTATGGCTTTAAAGGCCAATTGCCAAGGATTTGGTAAGCTAGGAACATCGTCAAGTTCAGTATTTAAAACATTTAAGATGTTTGTGCCAATCAAGACTGGTACATTGGCATGGTAATGCGTGTCTGGCACCACTAACATAAGTCCGTCAATTTCCGATTTCAAGTCAGGAAAGAAGAGTGGTACCTCAACATATCTTAGGTAATTTAACTGGTGACCACCAACACCTTCTACAGAGAGGAAATCTACGAGGGGGCGTATATCTAACTTCAACTTCTGTGTGAGTGACTCTGATATAGTACTAACCATAGAGCCGGTATCTACGAGAGCCATCACGTTTTGATCTCCGACTTTAATGGAGGTCTCGTTAGCTCGACCCACTAACTCGGTTTTCTTGCTTGGGCTATGATCTACCCAACCATTAGTTCGCCCTGTTCTAATGGTCTTTATGAGTTTAAAGGACAGTCTGCCCGTTTGTGCCCCTGTTGCCGACAGCGATAACATTCTCCTCTAAATTGATCCCTCCTTGCACCACTGCTAAAGGATGGCTTTCTCTTTGAGCCTTTCTCTACCTCTGACAGTCGAGCGTCCATCTTGGACAACAGAGAGAGAACTTCATCTAACTTTGTGGATTGAGCAGTGGTTACATCACTAGCCTGATGTGACCGGACCTTACTACATTCCATTTCTGCAACCCTCGCAGCGATCATTATGCGTTCATAAGGAGCGTTGCTGTCCATCAAATGGCGTAGTGCCGATTTCATTCGGTCTTCCTTTAGGCCAGAGAAGAATTTGGTTCTAACCATACTGAAATTGCCCAAAGGAAAGACAGAGGGCTCTTTCGCGCGTACTTCAGAGACTAACCGCTCCAGGCGACAAGCCCAGGCCGTGACCGATTCATCTGACTTCTGGCGGGCAATCCAGAACTGTTCGAGTATGGTTTCGAGGGGGAGGACATTGCCAAATGTATTGTCTAGTTTAGTAATCAAAGTGGCCACTGTCACCGCTGTTCCCATGTGAAGTAGGATCTCAGCTGCCATTCCTTTCAGAGACTTTCTGATGGCCATTAGCAGCTCAACCTCGGAGTACCCTCTAGAGCCTTGAATAGAAATTACTTCTTGCCTCCACAACTCATATGAGGTATCTCCCTTATTGGCATCGCCGGAGAAGGTGGAAGACAATCTCAGGACCCCAGGGTGAGCCCCACTAAATACTGGATAGGGCAGTGGATCCTGAAGGTCATGGAAGGGATGGATCCCACTCGCCTCGGCTCTTTTAGCGGGTAAAGGTTGACCCACTTCCCTGGAGAATCGCGCTTGATCGAGAGGTGTCATGTGTTGCCACATACTGACCATTTCTTCATAGGGATTAATGTGGGGTTTCCCAACCTGTTCTTGGGCCCATAACCCACAAATTTTCATTTCCAGATCAGGAGACAGAGTCTCAACTTGCAATCTTGCTCCTCGAAGCGAAGTATCTTTCAGAGTATTTATGAGCTCCTGAGCCAACTGTCCAGATTAAAAAACCAGATATGAATTCTGTCCCTCAAAATGAATCCAGTCTACTGTGACCTCAATGGAGGTGAATAGTTCTCTTAACTCTGCCTCCATTGACATATCTATGTCCCTCAGGACCAGGCATCGTTCCCTAAAGGTCATCTTGACTAACCAATTATCTGTCAGTCAGTCGAAGTACTAGATCAAAAGCTAGTTGATATGTAACTCACTTTCAAACCACTCAGAGGGGAGGTACTGATATGTTTTAGAATTCTAATTCCCACAGATAGATATCAAGTGAAGTCAAAAAATAAGATACACGATAAAACCTGTCAAAATTCAGTGATCTGACTCATATGTACTAATACATATGACCACAGATTAACTGACAAGTAAGACTTACCACACATACGTGAAGGAAAGAATGAGATGCGATAGTGCCAATGAAATAATGAGGTCAGATAATGCACACAAAAAAAGAATGAGATGGGGTAATGCTATGTGACAGTGCAGTTAACTTAATCTAAATATTGCCCATCAAGGGGCTAGCCAAGATTCAAATTATTATAACTTGAATACTTAACTACTTGCTTGCAGATTAAGGAGGCCAATTTGTGAAGCAAATCTATCTATTACATCAGGCTTCCAGATTCAACTGAGACAACAAGTACTATTACACAAGAGAAGTCAATGTCACCACTCGATTAGGTCAACCACTTCCCATGTAATCAAAAATACAACATTATAACTCAAAAGATGATTAAAAGTTGCCCAAATTACATATATTATACTCTATTGATAAATAATTCAATACTTGACACCTTTGAAAGGCAAAAATAAATTTACCCTTGTACTTAATTAAACTTAATTATAAATAATTAATTAGATGCTGATTAAGATTTTAACTAGTTATCACCTCTAATTTCCTTATCACAATATAATAATCCTATATGAATAAGGTAGGTGAATTCTTAAGTTTGTAATCTGGTAATTCCCTCAAGTAACCACGACTCAATATAATTATGCTTACCAAATTAATGACTATAAGTATGTAAACAAGAAAATATTAACTCTGAAGTAGCCTATATCAAACAATAAATGATGTGTGAAGTAATTAACATGCATCAAACAAGTGACAACATTAATTTGACCCCTCAGCTTAGATGAAAAATTAAATACTCAGATTGCCACCTAATAAACTTACTGTACCATAACTAGCATGCTCTGGCAAAATATGTCTAAGGACACAGTATAATTTTATATCAATAAGTATTAACACAATTTGAAAGAAACCATAAATCAATCTATAAAATTTGACTCATTGCAGAAAACGAGTAAGTGGTTTCAAAATTTAAATTAAATGTAACTATAAGCTTATCCTAATTTAAGCATTAACCGCTTAACTTGAAAGACGTTTTGGGCGTGAATTCAAAGACTAATTAACCCGTAGCCCTGAAGAACCCAGGCCTCGCTACCGCTCGGCCAGGGTCCTGAAGTGCAGCCTGCAAATCCTCAGCGATTTGAAACCCCTCCACTTTAATCTGACTAGTGTCACTTTGTGGGTGAATACCACGTCCAATCTTCATTATATTTGAATTCTACATACCTTAAACTATCTATTTACGTATAGTTTGTTTCTTTAAAGAACTGCTGATGTCCACAATACCGGCGATATTCCGCATTTCATTTGTAACATGCGCGCTGTGTCGGTCAATGTTGACGTGGCTGATGTGACGTCACCGATCGTCGACTGAGTGCAGCAACACCGTGACACTCGCTAGGTGGCGCTCTCCAGGGCTGCTCCTCCTATGGGTTGTGCAGACCTCTCGCCGTCTCCGGAGACGTTATGACGATCAAACACCGCAGGCGTCCACCACAGGTGTATAAGCTCCCAAGTCCTGTACACCGCCCTTGCTGTACACTAGGCGAAGCCCCAGCCCCACGTCGGGCTCCAAATATGTAGCAGTGTCATGGGCCTAGTGTTAATGAAGACGTGAGACGGTTGTTGGTTTCAATACGCCTTTTATTAAACACAGCCTCTAGGCTGGGGCCGGACAGGAGGCGAGCCCGTAATAAACACCTGTGGGCAATTCAAAAAGGCATCCAGTAACGAAAATATAATGACACAATTAATAATAATAATATTTGTTTCTCGAGGACATATGACTTACAAAATATGAGAAACATCAGGCATCTTCAACACACCAATTCATACATTTACACCCGTTTCGTTTCATACATACGATAAGTCTTGATTATAATTATATACCAAACACGACTTTAAAGATTTAAAACATATGATTGATTCTAAATGAGCAGATTATAAATAAAAGTGTACCTGTGGTGACGTATACTCCTTGCCTCAGTTCAACGCCGAAACCAGATATCCCAATAGCGTTTGGATTATCGGCCGTGCTACCTCTTTGGCAGCAAACAAAGAAGTGCCGCTAATGCGCGCCAATTCTTGGGCATGCGCAATACTACTGCCGACAGGGGTCTCTACTAAGCGACACTCTCTCGCCACAGGGAACTTGTTTTTTACAACAACCCGACAAGAAACCCGTTCACATATAGTAACCCTATACTGAGACGACTCGGTGGCGGCGCCCGCCACGCTGGGTGCGGTTTTGGTGTCACGTGTATCGCTGTGACACGTTGTATTGAATGACATTGAAAACGCATAGGTCACATGGGCGGAGCCATGCAGATAGGAGGAGGGGGGGGGGGCGCTTCGGATGCCTCCCCTCCCCCCCTTGTGAAAAAGAATGCCGTTTTTAATGCCAAATTTAGGCCAGTTGAGGCGCGGACCCCCCCCCCCCCCTGTTGAGAAAGAACGTTATCTGAGCCTTGCAACCCCCTCCCCCCCGCCCCCCGCCCCTGAGGTGTAGATTTCCCCGCCTTTCAGAATGAATTCGGGGTAGAAACACAATGGGAGGGCGGCCAGTATCAGGAATGGGTGTAGGGGGGGGGGGGGGGAGGGTAGAAGCACAATGGGAAGACGGCCAGTATCAGGGATAGGGGGAGGGGTGAGGGTACAGACATACAAGGACGTTTCTTTCTCAACGTGTTTTACAGGGTGCCTTGTTCAATAGACTCCGTTGGTCGTTTGTCCATGTTAAAGCGAAACATTATTTCCCGATATCTCACGTATGTGGGGACCTTGTGTGTGCGCCGGTTCTGATGTGTCCCTCATCGCCGTTTCACTCTCCAGACTCCTGTTAAGTCAGGTGTCAGAGATTGAGGATTAAGGGTCAATGATTGGGTATAAGGGGTCAGACATTAAATATTGGGGGTCTATGCAGAGGGCATATGGCTTAAGGATAGGGGTTCGCTTTAGGGTCCCCAGCTTGGCGCCACGTAGCGGGTGGAAGGGCGATGGGGCCCCCACACCCGCATAACTCACGACCACCATTTACTACCATAATTCATTTCGGGGTTTTAACATGGACGATATGCCATTTTGTGTTGCTATTACAGCGCCTTGACGTCGTTCGTTGACGTGTTTTAATACGTTTTACCATGCGTAAATATCCTGCAGTGTATGCGATCAGACTCCTTGCGTTACAACGCCTTGAATTGCTCGACGTGTTTTACCTGGTGCAATCGCTGTCGGCTCAGCAGATAGCGGTGGGCTTCCAGCACCACCACACAGGCATTTTCAGCGCCCTGCGCGCCATCTACCGCCAGCACGGCGTGCGGGGTGTCTTCATCAGGGGCGTCTCCGAGGCCGTCCCCAGGGTCATGGTCGGCTGGGCCGCCCAGGGCCCGTAAGTTCGAAAGGCGGGGGGCAAATATTTCGCCTCGCTCCATGCTAATATCCTATTCTAGGGCAAGATTTTTTGCCCTAGCGGTTTCGAACTTACGGGCCCAGCTCTCCACCTTCTCCAGCAGCAAACAATACGTGGAGGGGCTGCAGGTGGGTGGTGTAGGGGTCACGTCAGTGGTGTGGTGGTGTGGGGGGTATGCCCGTGGGTGAGTGGTGTCGGGAAGGTATGAGGGTGGGTAAGGTGTAGGCCTGTGGGTTGGTGATGTAGGGAAGGTCTTCTGGCGGGTAAGGTGGGGTCAGTGTGTGGGTGCGGTGGAGGATCTAAGGTGGGGGTCAGTGTATGGGTGCTGTGAAGGGTCTAATGTGGGGTCATGTGTGGGTGCTGTAGAGGGTCTAAGGTGGGGGTCAGTGTGTGGGTGCTGTGGAGGGTCTAAGGTAGGGGTCAGTGTGTGGGTGCTGTGGAGGGTCTAAGGTGGGGGTCAGTGTGTGGGTGCTGTGGAGGGTCTAAGGTGGGGGTCAGTGTGTAAGTGATGTGGAGGGTCTAAGGTGGGGGTCAGTGTGTGGGTGCTGTGGAGGGTCTAAGGTGGGGGTCAGTGTGTGGGTGCTGTGGAGGGTCTAAGGTGGGGGTCAGTGTGTGGGTGCTGTGGAGGGTCTAAGGTGGGGGTCAGTGTTTGGGTGATGTGGAGGGTCTAAGGTGGGGGTCAATGTGTGGGTGCTGTGGAGGGTCTAAGGTGGGGGTCAGTGTGTGGGTGCTGTGGAGGGTCTAAGGTGGGGGTCAGTGTGTGGGTGCTGTGGAGGGTCTAAGGTGGGGGTCAGTGTGTGGGTGCTGTGGAGGGTCTAAGGTGGTGTCAGTGTGTGGGTGCTATATAAGGAGTCTAAGGTGGGAGTCAGTGTGTCGGTGCTGTGGAGGGTCTAAGGTGGGGGTCAGTGTGTGGGTGCTGTGGAGGGTCTAAGGTGGTGTCAGTGTGTGGGTGCTATATAAGGAGTCTAAGGTGGGGGTCAGTGTCTGGGTGTTGTGGAGGGTCTAAGGTCGGGGTCAGTGTGTCGGTGCTGTGGAGGGTCGAAGGTGGGGGTCAGTGTGTGGGTGTTGTGGAGGGTCTAAGGTGGTGTCAGTGTGTGGATACTGTGGAGGGTCTAAGGTCAGGGTCAGTGTGTGGGTGTTGTGAATGGGCTAAGATGGGGGTCAGTGTATGGGTGATGTGGAGGGTCTAAGGTGGGAGTCAGTGTCTTGGTGTTGTGGAGGGTCTAAGGTGGGGGTCAGTGTTTGGGTGCTGTGAAGGGACTAAGATCAGGGTCAGTGTATGAGTGTTGTTGAGGGTCTTAGGTGGGGGGCAGTGTGTGGGTGCTGTGAAGGGTCTTAGGTGGGAGTCAGTGTATGGGAGATGTGGAGGGTCTAAGGTGGGGGTCAGTGTTTTGGTGTTGTGGAGGGTCTAAGGTGAGGGTCAGTGTGTCGGTGCTGTGGAGGGTCTAAGGTGGGTTTTAGTGTGTGAGTGTTGTTGAGAGTCTTAGGTGGGGGTCAGTGTGTGGGTGCTTTGAAGGGTCTTAGGTGGGGGTCAGTGTGTGGGTGCTTTGAAGGGTCTAAGGTGGAGTTCAATGTGTGGCTGATGTGGAGGGTCTAAGGTGGGGGTCAGTGTGTTGGTACTGTGGAGGCTCTAAGGTGGGGGTCAGCGTGTGGGCGATGTGGAGGGTCTAATGTGGGGGTCAATGTGTGGGCGATATGGAGGATCTAATGTGGGGGTCAGCGTGTGGGCGATGTGGAGAATCTAATGTGGGGGTCAGCGTGTGGGCGATGTGGAGGGTCTAATGTGGGGGTCAGTGTGTGGGCGATGTGGAGGGTCTAATGTGGGGGTCAGTGTGTGGGCGATGTGGAGGGTCTAGTGTGTGGGTGCTGTGGAGGGTCTAAGGTGGGGGTCTGGGTGGAGGGTCTAATGTGGGGGTCAGAGTGTGGGCGATGTGGAGGGTTTAGTGTGTGGGTGCTGTGGAGGGTCTAAGGGGGGGGGGTCAGTGTGTGGGTGTTGTGGAGGGTCTAATGTCGGGGGCAGTATGTGGGTGATGTGGAGGATCTAAGGTGGGGGTCAGTGTGCTGGTGTTGTGGAGGGTCTAAGGTGGGGGTCAGTGTGCTGGTGTTGTGGAGGGTCTAAGGTGGGGGTCAATGTGTTGGTGCTCTGGAGGGTCTAAGGTGGGGGTCAGTGTGCTGGTGTTGTGGAGGGTCTAAGGTGGGGGTCAGTGTGCTGGTGTTGTGGAGGGTCTAAGGTGGGGGTCAGTGTGCTGGTGTTGTGGAGGGTCTAAGGTGGGGGTCAGTGTGCTGGTGTTGTGGAGGGTCTAAGGTGGGGGTCAGTGTGTGGGTGCTGTGGAGGGTCTAAGGTGGGGGTCAGTGTGCTGGTGTTGTGGAGGGTCTAAGGTGGGGGTCTGGGTGGAGGGTCTACAGGCGGGTGATAATGCCCTGGCACCATATATTTCAGAAACAGGTCAATTTGCTGTCTTTTATTTACATTTTACTTAGCATTCTATGCATTTATATATATATATAAATACATGTTGGTGGTGGGTATATATATATAATACATATATATATGCAATTAGCTCATGCATATATGTATGTATATATAAATATGTATGTATGGGTTCATAGGGTCTTGGGCTGAATACATGGGGTCTGACAAGGTTTGATCTGACTTCTTTCGCCTATCAGCCCCAATATGACATGACATGTATGCCGTCAATAATTCAGTTGGTGTTAGGCGTTATTAACCCATGTTCACATGGAACGTGTAATTTTGTAAGCGTAAACTAGGGCCTCTACATATAATGGACGCTGATGAAGGCCACGCCATGCCGCGCTATTCGAACCGTGACAGGCGCAAATGCACGTAATGCTATCGTCTCTTTAAGTTTTGTGGGTAGTTCCGACGATATTACTACAGACAAACACATATATAATATATATATATATGTTTTTTATCAGGCCCCCCCCCTCTCTCGCCTCCCCCCCCCCCCCGCCGCTAGCTGGAAGTTGGCCCACCGCGACCCGCTCGGTGACGCGACGAGACGTGGTTTGGTTAAATCTCGCGAGAACGGCGCTTCGATACTTTGGGTGCCGGCGTCTGGCCATAAGGGCGATGTGTGTGTGTGTGTACCCCAGTCGGCCGAAGGGGTCCTGCCTGACCAATTCTACAGGTTTTGCTTATGTTTGACTGGATTCTGACGGCCAAAGGGGTGTGCAGGGAGGGGGGGGGGTTAAGTGGGGGGAGGGATTGGGTGTGTGTGGGAAATTAGTCCCACGTGACAATCCAGGCATGGGTTCAACTTGGTATGAGTGTCTGGGGATAAGAGTGGTGTGGGAAGGAGCGGAGGCTGGGGCGGGGGCCCTGGCGGAGGCTGGGACGGGGGCGAGGTGGGGACGGATTGCGCGTCCTCTACAATAGTGGAAGATTTGTGCTATTAAACCCATGAAAGCCCTTGTGGAGCTGCGGTCCATAGCAGACACTGACTAGACAGGGTCGCTATTTTCATCCTGTTGGTCTCTAAACTACCCTCGTTTAATATGTCTCTACCAGAAATGTGACAATATCAAGTGGAAGGCTAACTTATAGTCCACCGACTCGCGTTTGTTTGGCGTGAGTAGAACGTGAGCTACGGAGAGGCAGAGACCAAGCATTCAATGTCGAGCACACATTGACACATGAGAACCAAGTTTTCGGGTTTCCCATATGCATGTGCATACAAGATGAAGAAAAATCCGAAACGTTCATGTAATGTAATGTATGCTTCTGTTGCTGTAGTTGTTTGGTCTACCAGACATAGACAATGTTTGTTAGAATAGGAATATTAAAAAAGATGATTTTTGTGTGGTCTACTGTGGTAGAAACAAACAGAAACCAACACGTGACCATTGGCCATCGTTGGGGGGGGGGATTGCTATGTCCTAGGGTATTACCATTAATCTGAAATGTCATTTAGACAAAATGTTAACTAATTCATAACTAACCCTATCGCGGGTTAAAGTTGATTAGAAATTAGAAATTAGAGCAACCTTGTTTTGGGAAGAAGAACATGGTGTAACTCACCCCCCCCCCCCCCCGTTATGATAATAATAACGGGAGAACCCCCCGCCGCACCATTGCTGCAAATAATTTGCCTACCAAGCCGCAATTAGCCTCCATTGCATCTCTCAGAATGATGAATTCAACCACGGGCCGCTGTGCCGTCTCGCCAAGTGCTTCCATTGGTGCGTCATTCCTGCGGATATTTCTTTATTATGCGCTGAATAACGGCAGCACATGACCTCGTGACCTGCATGTTTTACCCATTGCCCTTTTGTCCTATGGTGAGTGAGGCGGGCGTGAAATCGCATGGCAGCCGTGAATTCAGACCCCGGCATTCACTGCAAGTCTCGTCTGCAAGTGTCGTCTGCTTTGATCGCTCCTCGGCCAGCGTTGATCGATCGTTTGTCATAGAATACACAATGGAAGTAATAGAAAAGAAATCACTTCTAACAAAAGCTGGCGACGGGATTCCTATTAACAGTGTGTATGTGTGTTTTTCTCTTTGTAAATTGCATAACAAAAAGCAATGTCATTTACAGGGCTAATTAAAAATCCTTCACCCTACCCTCAGTCACCTAGTCTGATATTAGCTCCGCTCCATGCTAGAAATTGTTACGTCATTTAATAATTTGATCGCATAATTCATAGATGATGTCATTTATATCTTTCATACGTGTATTTTAGGGATGTTTTTCTCCTGGACTTGCTATAAATTACAGTCAAAATTTGTTGGAATTGTCAAATTCTTAAAAAAAAATTTTTTTTTATTATTTATATATATTGTGCCACCTTCAGATGATTCAACAATAATTAATGCTCCATAACATCGTGAATTCAAACAAAGCATTTAGAAAATGCTTGTGTCGGGTACAAATAACTTCGCTCTCGGAGAAAGAAATCACGTACAAGTTACATGAAGTCCATGTCTAGGTTAATAAGCTTAACAAGACCGCGAATGTTATATGGAGGAGCGAGTCTGTAATGTCCTCGGACAAAACGATAATCTTTCTCGAACAACGCAATAACTTTTTTCGGACAACATGATAACCTTTCTCGGACAACGCGATAACCTTTCTGGGCCAACGCGATGACCTCTCTCGACAACGCGATAACCTTTCTCAGACGACGCAATGACCTTTCTCAGACAACTCGATAACCTTTCTCGGATAACTCGATAACCTTTCTTGGACAACTCGATAACCTTTCTTGGACAACGCAATAATGTTTCTCGAACAAAGCGATATGCTTTCTCGGACAACGTGATAACCCTTCTAGGACAACGAGATGACCTTTCTAGGACATCGCGATGACCTTTCGCTTACAACTCGTTAACCTTTCTCGGACAACGCGATGATATTTCGCGGACAACTCGATAACCTTTCTCGGACAACGCGATGACATTTCGCGAACCTTTTTTTTGGGGGCCAACGCGATAACCTTGCTCAGGCAACGCGAAACGTTGTTTAGAGAGCCCGCAAGCGAAAAGGTAACTATGGCAAGGCGTACTGGAGGCTACCAATTTGCATAGCCCCGAGGGCGTGAAGATGATACTAATGTGAAGGCGCGTTAGAAGTTTCGTGTCCTACTTCTCGATATGCATAGCTTTAGTGACATAAATATGACCATTTCAGCCCCATTCCCAAAGTCATTAGTTTACCCCCCCCCCCCCCCCACCCCGCCGGTTCACTCGTCCTATATATAATATCTTTTTTGCCTCTTCGTTATGCGACCTGGAATGCGATTGTTGTTGTGAGATCCGTCGATAAGATTATGGCGAATTGAGTGGGAGCTATCTGCGTGTAATGACATCAGTCACGAAGGCGTCCTTTTGGTAAGTGGCCCACGCAGGTGCCCCGCATTAAAGAGGCCAAGGAGCCGGCCGACTAGTCGTCACTGCCAGTCATGAATCACGTGAGGCCTTCGTCTGGTGCGAAGCTTCTAGACCCTGACGAGGCCTTCTATTCAGTCGGCCACGGTTCAGGGCGCCCCAGACGACGCGGCCCGTGCGTTGAGGTCCCGCTGTTTACCATTGTACTTTGTTTCCATTGAAATGCCACTCCAAACAACATTCGACACTTCAGACATCTACATATTCTACCGTCTTGAAACGATCGAATTTTACTGGCAAAGTCTCCTCTATAATATGTTTTACCCTCCTTCACGTGCTGTGCTTTCTTTATGTCAATGACAACGAGAGGAAACGCTCTTCCCCAAAATGCATACCAGATGGGTATGAGTCATGCTTAGGCATTAAGGTGCTAGCTTTTCATTTTCACACGTTTTACTCGCTCGACTATTTCTTTCCTTTAGAGGTAAATCTACATGAGGTTAGATTGGTCATGTTGAACAAACCCAATATTACTCAGTGTCGCAAAAACGCAAGATGTGAATGCCCAGTGCGTAGATAAATAACGGAGAGTAACTATTGTCCTTGTCGTAGGGATGTTAGCTTCCTCCGATGTCGCGGTATGCCACACTGTGTTTTAAGTGATAAATGTGGTAAAAACTGACGGAGAAGATGCATCATAGATACTCTCCTCTGCAAGTTTAGTTTTTCGACGAGCGGTATTTATTCGTGTCAACCACCCCCTGTATTCAAAGTAGTAAACAGCATACGGTAACACTGCCGCTTGGAAGACTTGTACGACTTGCCCACATGCAGCAACCACGACGTTGATTTAAGACAACTTATGCCATAGTACAGTGAGCGCTCCGCTTATTGGGTCAACAAAATAACAGGTAAATTTTGCACCGGCCGATCTGAGTGTGTCGCTAGGGGTTTTGGCCCCCACTGCTTAGAGCATGCAGGTGTCCCATGCCACGACCCCCCACCCCCCTCTACTTACTGTTGGAGGATACCACCTCCACGCTCTCACAAGTATTTTGGGAATGTTCACTCTGTCCATAAGGTTGACGGGAAGCGAACACGTTCGAGATTTTCCTAATTAAGAAAGTGCAAACATTTAATAATTCGACTTCATGTTCGGGTTGTGACCACCAACAAAGCGATCTATGGATGCTCTTTGTGCGTAACCAATATCGTTACTTTACGATACGTTACGCTACATTATCGATGGTTATTATTATGAACAACGGCCAAACTCATCAACATAAAGTAATGAAGTTCGGCACGAAAAAAACATGTTCCTATAATAACCGGTTATACTCTCGGTACTAACGCCAGGGGTGTGAAGCTACGATGTTCCTATAATAACCGGTTATACTCTCGGTACTGACGCCAGGGGTGTGAAGCTACGATGTTCCTATAATAACCGGTTATACTCTCGGTACTAACGCCAGGGGTGTGAAGCTACGATGTTCCTATAATAACCGGTTATACTCTCGGTACTAACGCCAGGGGTGTGAAGCTACGATGTTCCTATAATAACCGGTTATACTCTCGGTACTAACACCAGGGGTGTGAAGCTACGATGTTCCTATAATAACCGGTTATACTCTCGGTACTAACGCCAGGGGTGTGAAGCTACGATGTTCCTATAATAACCGGTTATACTCTCGGTACTAACGCCAGGGGTGTGAAGCTACGATGTTCCTATAATAACCGGTTATACTCTCGGTACTAACGCCAGGGGTGTGAAGCTACGATGTTCCTATAATAACCGGTTATACTCTCGGTACTGACGCCAGGGGTGTGAAGCTACGATGTTCCTATAATAACCGGTTATACTCTCGGTACTAACGCCAGGGGTGTGAAGCTACGATGTTCCTATAATAACCGGTTATACTCTCGGTACTGACGCCAGGGGTGTGAGGCTACGATGTTCCTATAATAACCGGTTATACTCTCGGTACTAACGCCAGGGGTGTGAAGCTACGATGTTCTTATAATAACCGGTTATACTCTCGGTACTAACGCCAGGGGTGTGAAGCTACGATGTTCCTATAATAACCGGTTATACTCTCGGTACTGACGCCAGGGGTGTGAAGCTACGATGTTCCTATAATAACCGGTTATACTCTCGGTACTAACGCCAGGGGTGTGAAGCTACGATGTTCCTATAATAACCGGTTATACTCTCGGTACTAACGCCAGGGGTGTGAAGCTACGATGTTCCTATAATAACCGGTTATACTCTCGGTACTGACGCCAGGGGTGTGAAGCTACGATGTTCCTATAATAACCGGTTATACTCTCGGTACTGACGCCAGGGGTGTGAAGCTACGATGTTCCTATAATAACCGGTTATACTCTCGGTACTGACGCCAGGGGTGTGCAACTACGACGAAAAAAGCTATTTTCGAGTGTAATTTTATTACTTCCATTAAATGAGCCGTCATTTTTATTGATACGGTCCTTTGATCTCCGCCGCCAATGTTACATCACGGTCTTTCAAGATGGCCGCGGGAGTCCTCCTACCGACCAGTCACGTAACCAGGAAGGGCTTCAATTGGTTCCTACACAAGTAAAGGAATCAATTCAATCAAGGTTACTGACAATACCACCACGGAGACGATTGGTCCTGGCAAGGCAACACTTAACGCCTATATTATCGCCCACTATTTAGGGCGTACGTGCGATTTGACGCTTTGATCTAAATTAATTCCTCCGCCAACAAAAATAGTTCATTAGCATAACGCAGTGAGAAATCATATATATATACTGGGGTGGCTTCAATAACGCTAGAATACGGACTCGGCGTGGTTTCAACAAGAGTTCAATAAGGTTTCTTGACCCAATTTAATCCATTATTATACCAACATCTACACTTTCAGATCGATAAAGCGACCTGAGGACTGCCTACAGCCACCCGTTATGGTATCCATGAAGACTACCCCCTGTAGTTGCTTGCAGCGCCACCGAGCGGGTCCTGCAGAGGGCGCGCCAGGCCGTGGATGTCCAGAAGGAGGATGGTTTCACGGCTCTCCACCTGGCGTCGCTCTACGGACACCGCCACATGGCCTCGACCTTGATCACCCAGGGTTGAGTTGCGGAGCACGATCGACCGCCGCGAACAATTTGTTGCGGGCATATCCGCTAAATAATTAACCCTAATTTGAAAATATCAGCCCACTATAAATAGTGTAAAATATTGATAAATAAAGGATAATTAGTATGCATCGATATTTAAGGGTTATCCTCACGTATTTCAAAAGAGTCGCCGTCCAGAGTTGAATATTATGATGCGGGACTACTGTCGCTGAGACGGTCGATCGCGGTTGATCGTGCTCAGCAACTCAACCCAGGTGACCGCCGCGACCTTGACCTCTCATCGCACATGCTGTTGGTGGTGGTGGGGGCGGGGGGGGGGGAGGTAGTATGTCGCATTTGTGTGGACTAAAGATGACACCTCTCAAATACAATACAAACGTGAACTTACTTGTGTATATCTCCTTTTAAGTACATCTCCTTTTGTGTACATGTCCTTTTGTGTACATGTCCTTTGTGTACATGTCCTTTTGTGTACATGTCCTTTTGTGTACATGTCCTTTTGTGTACATCTCCTTTTGTGTACATTTCCTTTTGTGTACATTTCCTTTTGTGTACATGTCCTTTTGTGTACATCTCCTTTTGTGTACATGTCCTTTTGTGTACATTTCCTTTTAAGTACATCTCCTTTTGTGTACATGTCCTTTTGTGTACATGTCCTTTTGTGTACATGTCCATTTGTGTACATGTCCCTTTGCGTACATGTCCTTTTGTGTACATGTCCTTTTGTGTCCATCTCCTTTTGCGTAGATTTCCTTTTGCGTACATTTCCTTTTAAGTACATCGTATTGAAAACACCCCAGTCCGTATTCTAGTGCTGGCGGTGCGGTACGTCAGGAGGGCAGCACCGCATGGTCCCCAGGGTCACGTCCAGAGGGCAGCACCGCATGGTCCCCAGTGTCACGTCCAGAGGGCAGCATCGCGGCGGGGGGGGGGGGGGGCTCGCATTCATTAATAACCAGCAGCTCGATCACCTCCACGCTCGCCTTGCCGATGGCGTCGTGCAGCGCCGTGTCGCCGTACGAGTCCTGCAACAACCGGCCCAACCACGGCGTGAAGTAAAGATTTGAGGTGGATGAGATGCGTAATAATAATAAGAAAAAAAAGAAAAGAGAAAAAAGGACAAAAAATATAGAACGGCTGTGGTTAATTATTTGATATCACGGGCAAGACTAAGAGACTCCATTTGGCAGTCTGTCATGCGTGGAATATAGACAAGAGAAATGGAGGGTGACACTGACCTGGAGGGTGACACTGACCTTGATGGTGACACTGACCGAGAGGGTGACACTGACCTGGATGGTGACACTGACCTGGAGGGTGACACTGATCTGGAGGGTGACACTGACCTGGAGGTTGACACTGACCTGGAGGGTGACACTGACCTGGAGGGTGACACTGACCTGGATGGTGACACTGATCTGGAGGGTGACACTGACCTGGAGGGTGACACTGACCTGGATGGTGACTGGAGGGTGACACTGGCCTGGAGGGTGAGGCTGACCTGGAGGGTGACACGGACCTGGGGGGTGACACTGACCTGGAGGGTGACACTTACCTGGAGGGTGACACTGACCTGGAGGGTGACACTGACCTGGAGGGTGACACTGACCTGGATGGTGACACTGACCTGGAGGTTGACACTGACCTGGAGGGTGACACTGACCTGGAGGGTGACACTGACCTGGATGGTGAAACTGACCTGGAGGGTGACGCTGACCTGGAGGGTGACACTGACCTGGAGGGTGACACTGACTTGGAAGGTGACACTGACCTGGAGGGTGACACTGACCTGGAGGGTGACACTGACCTAGATGGTGATACTGACCTGGATGGTGACACTGACCTGGAGGGTGACACTGACTTGGAGGGTGACACTGACCTGGAGGGTGACACTGACCTGGATGGTGACACTGACCTGGAGAGTGATACTGACCAGGATGGTGACACTGACCTGGAGGGTGACACTGGCCTGGAAGGTGACACTGACCTGGATGGTGACACTGACCTGGAGAGTGACACTGACCTGGATGGTGACACTGACTTGGAAGGTGACACTGACCTGGAGGGTGACACTGACCTGGAGGGTGAAACTAACCTGGAGGGTGACAGTGACCTGGAGGGTAACACTTACCTGGAGGGTGACACTGACCGGGAGGGTGACACTGACCTGGATGGTGACACTGACCTGGAGGGTGACACTGACCTGGAGGGTGACACTGACCTGGAGGTTCACACTGACCTGGAGGGTGACACTGACCTGGAGGGTGACACTGACCTGGATGGTGACACTGATCTGGATGGTGACACTGACCTGGAGGGTGACACTGACCTGGATGGTGACACTGACCTGGATGGTGACACTGACCTGGAGTGTAACGCTGACCCGGAGGGTGACACTGACCAGGAGGGTGACACTGACCTGGAGGGTGATACTGACCGGGATGGTGACACTGATCTGGAGGGTGACACTTACCTGGAGGGTGACACTGACCTGGAGGGTGACACTGACCTGGAGGGTGACACTAACCTGGATGGTGACACTGACCTGGAGGTTGACACTGACCGGGAGGGTGACACTGACCTGGATGGTGACACTGACCTGGAGGGTGACACTGACCTGGAGGGTGACACTGACCTGGAGGTTCACACTGACCTGGAGGGTGACACTGACCTGGAGGGTGACACTGACTTGGAGGGTGACACTGACCTGGAGGGTGACACTGACCTGGATGGTGACACTGACCTGGAGAGTGATACTGACCTGGATGGTGACACTGACCTGGAGGGTGACACTGACCTGGATGGTGACGCTGACCTGGAGGGTGACACTGACCTGGAGGGTGACACGGACCTGGAAGGTGACACTGACCTGGAGAGTGACACTGACCTGGAGGGTGACACTGACCTGGAAGGTGACACTGACCTGAAGGGTGACACTGACCTGGAGGGTGACACTGACCTGGAGGGTGACACTGACCTGGAGGGTGACACTGACGAGGAGGGTGACACTGACCTGAAGGGTGACACTTACCTGGAGGATGACACTGACCTAGGGGGGTTGCAACACCCCTCTTGGGAACCTGAACATACACTGTTAAGGTCGGCTTCTGCGAGCACCCCCTCCGCACGCCCCCCCCGCACCCCCCCCCGGCCGCAAGTTTTTCAGAGAGCACACCTTTCGGTCGGAAGTTTTCAGAGAGCATCCGGTGGTTGCTATCACAGGACCGGCGTCGGCGGCACCGGCCATGCGGCACTGGTCCGGTGGTGTCGTGTTAACAACTGGGTTGGCCTGTTAAAACCGTCACTGACATAAACATTTACGATATATTCGCCAGAGGGCGGCACTAAACAGAAGGCGACTCCATACTGAAATATGTAACCTACTGCTTAGGTGTTAGATGCGTTGCTGCAGTCATCGCCGAGAGAAGGTTGCGTCACAAAGTGATCGAAATATGCCGACCCTCCCCTGATCCTCCTCAAAATAAAACGTTTCCAACGGTCGGATCGAACGTTCCGCGGCATCGACCCATTCGAGTACGGACCGCATGCATTATTGGGGACTTAGTGTGCTTCCGGCTGACGTGTCAGTGGCGGATCCAGGGGGGCGGGGGTTAGGGGGGTTGCACCCCCCCCCCTTGGGAACCTGAACATACACTGTTAAAGTCGGCTTTTCCGAGCAGCCGCCCCCCCCCCCAGGTCGCAATTTTTAGCCAGAGAGCACCCCCCCCCCTCGCCGGTCGCCAGTTTTTCAGAGAGCAACCCCCCCCTTGGCAAGAAGAGAGCATCCCCCCGCGCCCCCGGGTTGCAAGTTTTAGCCAGAGAGCACACACCCGCCCCCCCCCCCCGGTCGCAAGTTTTCAGAGAGCAACCCCCCCTTGGCAAATTCCTGGATCCGCCCCTGCGTGTTATTGCAACGGTACGGCGAGAAGATCGTGTCTGTTGTCATTGGGTAGATATACCAGGTACAGCCTGAACAGTTCCTTTCGTTCTGTGAGTTACGTAGTTTCTCTTGAATGATGATAAAAATGGCTTAGTATTACATAGACAGCTCCAATATCTTTGAGACGCTTGCAACCGACGACAATATTTAGCCTGGTGTCAGCGTTGCTTGCGAAACATTACCATGCGGCGGGGTATGGTACAGGGATTACCCTCGTGTTTATACTCCTGGCGACGGCCAGATCATCAAAGACAACCACTTAATATAGCTAGTATAATTTTATTCTCCTTTTCCTTGAAAAAATAAACGCGAAGACACAGTTGTTCCACGATTACCTCATTATAACGCATACCTACGAACCGATCACAAACTAGGTGAGCAAACCAAACCGTTGTACACATTCCTTCACTCCCTAACCTCTATCTATTGTATTCATATCACAACTGTGAACAGCACAAGTGTACAGGGCATTATGCTGTTTCATAGCAGTCCGCCATTGATTCCGATCGGCCCGAGGTTGCCTGATAACGACTTTACATGCTCGCAAGAATAAGATAAAATAGCCAAAACTCATCTTCAAGACGGGTGTGACCAACGACGCTTTCAGTTGCATTCTTAACAGCGCACTTTAGCTTAGTATTAATTGGAAGCTTTTTTCGAACTACAAGTTGCCTCATCGCATTTATTTCATTTAAAATTGGAAAAAAAGAAAGAAGAAATAAATCAATGCCAAATTTGATGCCCTAGCATGCAACAAAGAGACCGATTTCCGCATTCAGCCCGATCAGTGGAAACGGTGCAGCCTCCAATGTCTTCACACAACCAAGTTTTATCAGATAAATATATAAGAAAAGTTTTTTAATCAAATACTAAATCCTTTTGCCACAGTTCAACACACGTCAGTACACATATGTAATATTAGGTTATCAATGTACAATTACAATTCCTCCCATGTTTGTTCCATTCGTATTCGTAATCGTATCGCAAATGAGATATCCAGGGATTATTTGCAGCGGGACACGTTGCCACATACCAGTTGTCATGGTGATAACATTTTCCAGTCTACAATACGTCGGTATATAATTTTAACTATCATACAGTGAGTATGGTGCAGGTTGTCGAGACCACATTAGCATGCTGTGACTTTCTTTCATACAAGTAAAATTATTATCGTGAATTGCGGTCATCGGAGGTAATGAAAGTGCGCCTAATACCAGTGTTATACTTGGTAACCGTCATAACTGACGGTAACGTAGGATGACTCAAGAGTTTAATTTCGGTTTTTAAAACGTCCAGGAAACCACATGGAAAAGTGGTGCTAAATATCTGGCGAAGGAACCACCCGTGTGCGTCAGTACAAATGTCCACCAAGTGCAAAAGTGGGCCTGCACGGGTGACTTTGTTTGAGTCGGCCACCAGTGGAGAGCAAGAATACGTCCTACGGAAAAAATGGCGAAAAATGAAGAGAATTGCACATCCCACATTTAAGGGCCGCACTTGGCAAATGTGTAGCTGGAAAGCTATACCATCTGATTCGATTAGGTACAGTGAATGCCAAACAATTGATTTCTATCGCTGTGTAATTTCAAAAAAGGTCCTTCCGAGAACCTTCCCAAGCAGAATCTTATCAATGGGCGCGAAACACTATGGTGCTGCAACATATACAAGCCAAGTCAAGACTCGTCGACTGTTTGCAAGACAGTGCAGGCAACCTAAGAGCAACACACAAAATGAGTCACTTGGCGCAAGACTTATCAATGTTAATATGATTGAGCACTGAAATACTCATTATAACACGACTGGGTGTATTGCAATCCAACTGTTATGTACATCGATTTTAACACACCAGGGCAACCCAACGGACAGACATAGTGACACACCTGGCTACAAAAATACACGGCGAAATCTGACATGCATGTAATTAAAGAGGTTATTGGACATAACTGAAACCTCAGTTAACCTGGTAACCATGGTAACCTGTTTGAGAGCGCGTTTCAATTTTTTTCCCATTTCTTCATTGAGTGCCTATTACATGAATAGCGCTTCAGCGACATTGATACATTTTGGGTGCAAATTACTCCGTGTCTTAATTTAAAAAATCCTCGTGTATAAAACAACGGAGTATTAATCTTATTATGATTCTGAGGTGTGAGGCACCTCGTGTAAACCGATTGCCACGCACTGAAAAAGTGAACCCGGCGGTGATACAATTATGCATTTGATTAGAAACTTGATCGTATATCAAACAACGTAGTATTAATCTTGTGAGGCATTGGTGAGGCATCTCTCGTGTAAACAGAATGACATGCACTGAAAAAGTGAACCCGGCGGCGATGTCTCGATTAGAAAATTGCTCGTAAAATCAAACAACGGAGTATTAATCTTATCAAAATTATGACTCTGATGTGCGGGGCAACGCGTGTAAACAGATTGACACGCACTGACACGGCGAATGAACACGGCGTTCATACAATTATGCGTTGCAACTACACTGATATGTTCCAACACGCTGAACAATATGCCATGCGGTTACCAAACAGATGGCCCCGGATCCGTTCTAAATGTCTTGATGTCGTCCATGTTTTAATCGCCACGTACTGTAATACATTTAGAAAAATAACGCAACTCTGGACAGGCAAGCACGAACGCAACAAGAGCGATGCACGGATGGACAATAAAGCAGATTATACATATATCTCCTAATCAATCGAATCAAACTGACATTGTGACCACCATACCGCCTCATCATCAAGTTCTCACCGAAAGTGTTAATTACACCAAGAAACCTCAATCATCATACACAAAGTTGCAGGATTTCATATCATTTGTCCATGTCATGTAATGATCGCGATATGAACATATTGATTTACTGGATGCTACCGAAGCTGTCTCGTTGACCTCTGGAATTCGTGGGCCGCCCACGGTTTTCAGTGACATCAGCATGCCCTGCAATAAACAAGCCAAATGCACTTAAAGTCATCATCATCCGAGACACCGTCATGAAGAACATGGAAATTGACAAGGTTTTGAAAGACATCCGGCTATGTTCAATCCATATTCCATGTTAGAGGCTGCGAAATGGATTATTATATATGAATTGTAGTCGTAAGTCCTACGTGAGCCATGCAGAAAAAAATGGTTTGCTGCAAAATGGAAGTTGGATCTCTTTTTCAAAAGCTCGTTAATTCCATTGATTCCGCAAGGTGAACAGAATATTTACGCCGATAAAACCTTTGCGTCGAGGCTACAACTGCTTTTATTTGATTGGGGGTTAAAGTTTGATTTGGACTTATATCAGAACCTACATGGCCAATTGTTAGTTAATATGTCTGCAGCAACTACTGGTACAGATAAACTATGCGCGACAGTCCCCTATTTAAGCCAGGAAATACGACAATGTGGGGATGTCGAGTCGTGATTTCATGAATATTCAAATATGAGGTCATGAACTGAATGCTGAATAACTACGAGAGGGTGAGCGGCAGATTGCGCCCAGCGAATCTTGTGGAGAAACAGCGGAAAATTGTCTACAAACAGGTGAACACCTGTCATTAATCCTAGTTCTAGAACTATTTGTATATTTCATGATTTGGAATCCCTATGCAGTATAAAACGCCACGTTCATATTTCAATCAAGGGTTACAGGTTCAACTAAAGACTTGGCGCGAACGCTCAACATTGCTCAAAATAAATTTTTCGAGTAATTTTCAACATCTTATTTTTTTCCTTCGTATTTTGCTGTTCAGTTTGCGTGTGATAAAGTTCTTTCCCGCCAGAACTAAGCACAGACCACACATATATCACAATGCGCGCAAAACTCGATTGTTTCATTCTATAAATTCTGAAACCTAATAAAGTTCGAACCCCCAACAGAAGTATCGGTATTGGTCGGAAGTGTACTGACAGACCCAGGTTCGAACCCCCAACAGAAATATCGGTATTGGTAGGAAGTGCACTGACAGACCCAGGTTCGAACCCCCAACAGAAGTATCGGTATTGGTCGGAAGTGCACTGACAGACCCAGGTTCGAACCCCCAACAGAAGTATCGGTATTGGTCGGAAGTGTACTGACAGACCCAGGTTCGAACCCCCAAAAGAAGTATCGGTATTGGTCGGAAGTGCACTGACAGACCCATGTTCGAACCCCCAACAGAAGTATCGGTATTGGTCGGAAGTGCACTGACAGACCCAGGTTCGAACCCCCAACAGAAGTATCGGTATTGGTCGGAAGAGTAATGACAGACCCAGGTTCGAACCCCCAACAGAAGTATCGGTATTGGTCGGAAGTGCACTGACATACCCAGGTTCGAACCCCCAACAGAACTATCGGTATTGGTCGGAAGAGTAATGACAGACCCAGGTTCGAACCCCCAACAGAAGTATCAGTATTGGTCGGAAGTGTACTGACAGACCCAGGTTCGAACCCCCAACAGAAGTATCGATATTGGTCGGAAGTGCACCGACAGACCCAGGTTCGAACCCCCAACAGAAGTATCGGCATTGGTCGGAAGTGTACTGACAGACCCTGGTTCGAACCCCCAACAGAAGTATCGGCATTGGTCGGAAGTGTACTGACAGACCCAGGTTCGAACCCCCAACAGAAGTATCGGCATTGGTCGGAAGTGTACTGACAGACCCTGGTTCGAACCCCCAACAGAAGTATCGGCATTGGTCGGAAGTGCACCGACAGACCCATGTTCGAACCCCCAACAGAAGTATCGGCATTGGTCGGAAGTGCACCGACAGACCCAGGTTCGAACCCCCAACAGAAGTATCGGCATTGGTCGGAAGTGCACCGACAGACCCATGTTCGAACCCCCAACAGAAGTATCGGCATTGGTCGGAAGTGTACTGACAGACCCAGGTTCGAACCCCCAACAGAAGTATCGGCATTGGTCGGAAGTGTACTGACAGACCCAGGTTCGAACCCCCAACAGAAGTATCGGCATTGGTCGGAAGTGTACTGACAGACCCTGGTTCGAACCCCCAAAAGAAGTATCGGCATTGGTCGGAAGTGCACCGACAGACCCATGTTCGAACCCCCAACAGAAGTATCGGCATTGGTCGGAAGTGCACCGACAGACCCATGTTCGAACCCCCAACAGAAGTATCGGCATTGGTCGGAAGTGCACCGACAGACCCAGGTTCGAACCCCCAACAGAAGTATCGGCATTGGTCGGAGGTGCACCGACAGACCCATGTTCGAACCCCCAACATAAGTATCGGCATTGGTCGGAAGTGTACTGACAGACCCAGGTTCGAACCCCCAACAGAAGTATCGGCATTGGTCGGAAGTGTACTGACAGACCCAGGTTCGAACCCCCAACAGAAGTATCGGCATTGGTCGGAAGTGGATGATTTCAATGATTACTTTTGCTTTCGACACTGGTTTTATGTATATATTTTGACATGGGTTTGAGGCTAAACAGAATTTAACACTATGCAGAGTGAGTGACGGCTGTACTTTACGAAGTTATATCATATGATATTAAAATATCGGTAAGGGAATGTTTGAAATGCCGCAAAGAGGAATTCAGAGAATAACTCACATGAACTTCATTACTTTCTTTTTCCCGAATTTAAATCCTTTGAATAACCCATTTCATACCGACAGCCAATTACTAAATGCAAATAGCTTCATGCAATAAATACCATGCTTTATTAATCGACAGTTATTCGCGATAATGTATCACACGCAAATTACATCCATCTGTCCATATTATGTCCTGATCGAGACTCAACTAGATGTATGTATATATAAATATATAATGTATCACAAACTAACCGTTTTCGGCTATAATGTGATCATAGTCGCGATCCGGCAGCAGCGGGGTCACCTCGTCGTCATCCGCCTTCACCGTCAATCCGGATGCGTCCTCGTCGCCAAGGCAACCGAAATATCGGATCAGCGGCGTGACGAGCAGGTTGTTGTAGAGAAACATGCCGAAGATGAGGAGGACGAAGCCCCCGGCCTGCATCAGGAAGGATGGGACGCTGAAGGGCTGCCACAGGACGGCCAGCGACACGACCCAGATGACCAGCGTCCGCATGGAGTCCAGCACCATCCGCGTGGTGGCGCTCAGCTCCTTCGTCACGCTGATGCCGCAGAAGTTGAAGAAGGCGATGCTGACCACGTTGCCTGGTTGAAGGAAAGAAAATGAAGGTTGGTTGGTTGCTTGTGTATTCGACTATGGATATATGGTCACAGCGGGGCGCGAACCGCCTATCCACGTGCTCTAGCCCACTGAGCTACCGGGCCGGCCCCGGAAGGAAGGAAGGGGGGGGGGGGTGGAGCCATGTCCCTGGGGGGTAACCCCCTACTCTTTGCGAAGAAGGGCATGGTATCTTCATCATGCGACCACACAGACATGGCCACAGCGGGGCTCGAACCAACGATCCACGTGGCGTTAGGCTATCAGTTGGCCAGAGCATTCAAGGCCAACGCTCTAACCCACTAAGCTATCGGGCGGCCCCAAAGATGAAGGAATTGGTGTCTTAGGCCATGTTGTGCACACAAGGGGGGAAAACTTGGGTCCAGGAACCTCCCGGGACGAGGAATGAGGAACGGATGAAACACGCCCCAGATTAAGAACTCGGACCCGGATTCGAACCGAGGACACTTCGCTCTGCTCTGGTAACGTGTCGCATTATTGCACGTGGATGCGTAACATTAAAGTACTTTATTTCTTAGGTTCTTTATATTAGTTAGCACATATAAATGACCCATATGTATATATGCGTGTGCGTTACTTGGGCAGATATCAGGCGTATACACACGTTACTAACACTGGGTTTGGTAATACTAGGTAACAACGCTAGCACTTTCACTCAATGGAGGAATCCCACATTACACCCACCTGCTCTACATTAATTAGCTTGCGTGCAGCCCTACAGACCTAGCACACACCGGATAGCATTTCATAGTTACTTATCAATAGCAGAATACAACGTCGCATCTATTACCATATATTGATCACATTTCACTACCAACACGCGTTTCATTATGGTAACCATATTTCACAAGGTCCGCTCGCTCAAGGTCAAGGACGTACCGAAGGTGGCCAGCATGATTTGCCAGCTGTTGGCGAGCTGCACGAAGGCGTCGGGAGTGTTCTCCAGGCGGCGCTCCGGGTCGGTGGAGAATGGACGGTCGGCACGGATGTAGTGCATGGGTATTAGGAGAAGTCCCAGCGAGATGAAGCCAAACAGACCTGGAAGGAGGCAATACAGCGATACAGACTCCACGTCCCAGCGAGATGAAGCCAAACAGACCTGGAAGGAGGTAATACAGTGATACAGACTCCACGTCCCAGCGAGATGAAGCCAAACAGACCTGGAAGGATGTAATACAGTGATACAGACTCCACGTCCCAGCGAGATGAAGCCAAACAGACCTGGAAGGAGGTAATACAGCGATACAGACTCCACGTCCCAGCGAGATGAAGCCAAACAGACCTGGAAGGAGGCAATACAGTGATACAGACTCCACGTCCCAGCGAGATGAAGCCAAACAGACCTGGAAGGATGTAATACAGTGATACAGACTCCACGTCCCAGCGAGATGAAGCCAAACAGACCTGGAAGGAGGCAATACAGCGATACAGACTCCACGTCCCAGCGAGATGAAGCCAAACAGACCTGGAAGGATGTAATACAGTGATACAGACTCCACGTCCCAGCGAGATGAAGCCAAACAGACCTGGAAGGAGGCAATACAGTGATACAGACTCCACGTCCCAGCGAGATGAAGCCAAACAGACCTGGAAGGAGGTAATACAGCGATACAGACTCCACGTCCTAGCGAGGTGAAGCCAAACAGACCTGGAAGGAGGCAATACAGCGATACAGACTCCACGTCCCAGCGAGATGAAGCCAAACAGACCTGGAAGGAGGTAATACAGCGATACAGACTCCACGTCCTAGTGAGATGAAGCCAAACAGACCTGGAAGGAGGCAATACAGCGATACAGACTCCACGTCCCAGCGAGATGAAGCCAAACAGACCTGGAAGGAGGCAATACAGCGATACAGACTCCACGTCCCAGCGAGATGAAGCCAAACAGACCTGGAAGGAGGCAATACAGCGATACAGACTCCACGTCCCAGCGAGATGAAGCCAAACAGACCTGGAAGGAGGCAATACAGTGATACAGACTCCACGTCCCAGCGAGATGAAGCCAAACAGACCTGGAAGGAGGTAATACAGTGATAAAGACTCCACGTCCCAGCGAGATGAAGCCAAACAGACCTGGAAGGAGGTAATACAGTGATACAGACTCCACGTCCCAGCGAGATGAAGCCAAACAGACCTGGAAGGAGGTAATACAGTGATAAAGACTCCACGTCCCAGCGAGATGAAGCCAAACAGACCTGGAAGGAGGTAATACAGTGATACAGACTCCACGTCCCAGCGAGATGAAGCCAAACAGACCTGGAAGGAGGCAATACAGCGATACAAACTCCACGTCCCAGCGAGATGAAGCCAAGTGGATCCTGATAAAGGCAATAATGAAAGAAGATTCCAGCGAGATTACGCCAAAAGAATCAGAATCACAATCACATGGAAGCTGAACTGGTCACGCTGCAGACGCTTGATCGGGCATACGAGTTTATTCATTCGGACGGAGAAAAGGACACTTTACAGTGACTTACCTTCCAGCCCCACGGCAAGCAGAGGCGGCACATTGTTCCGGATGACGAAGCGCTCTTCATACACCATCTGTGTGGCGGTGATGATCTGAGCCATGATGATCAACAAATCTCCTGCGATAATAATAATATATTTACAATAAATAATTTCCAATAAATTTCTGCATAATCAGAATAATTTCTGCATAAGCAGTTGGACGCCAACTAAATAATAAAAATAATAACGTTAGTTTTACAATTGTACATGAAGCCAAATTACGTGTAATTTATTCGTCTGATATATTTCACTTCAAAACAGTCTGGTTAGACATTTCACACGTTATAATAAGTTTTAGTTCGAACAAAAGCGATCGGTATGGTGGTCTTCGAGGGCCCGGTTGGTGAAGAATTATCATCTCTCGGCGGAAAGCATTCCGCTGTTGTGATAGTCCCACATCCCCACCTAACATAACCACGAACATGTTCCTTCACACATGACAAGGCTTGTAGCCGCGTATATGTTCCAAACGAGCCACGAGTGCATCAATTAGAGCCGTTCCTGTGTAGCTGATATTTCAACAGACAATTTTAGTCCATTTTAATTAATATCGGGCATTATTTTTTGATATATGTGGAAGTGAGTCAAAGCTTTCCTATAGGCCTCGGCTAGAGCGATCACCCCTGTAGCCAAAGAGGTGCAGTTAGACTACCGCTGGGAGCCAAACGGGCGGCCCCAGCCGTTACATATATATTATATTTCTAAGTCGATGGACGAGCGGGCGTCCAAGTCTTAGGAGGGGTTTTTGACGTTTGGACATCACGTTGTTTTGTTCTCTGTTTATTAATTGTGGTCGATGCAATCCATCACTAGTGTCGGTGGTGATTTGTGTGAGAACGAGCGCCCTCTGCAGGGAGAGTGGGGGATTCACTGCCGTCACTAGAGCCAGAGGGTGATGTGTGTGAGAACGAGTGCCATCTACAGGGAGAGTGGAGGATTCACTGCCATCACTAGAGTCAGAGATGGTGTGTGTGACAACGAGCGCCCTCTGCAGGGAGAGTGGAGGGTTCACTTCCGTCACTAGAGTCAGAGATGGTGTGTGTGACAACGCGCGCCCTCTGCAGGGAGAGTGGAGGATTCACTGCCGTCACTAGAGTCAGAGGTGGTGTGTGTGAGAACGAGCGCCCTCTGCAGGGAGAGTGGAGGGTTCACTTCCGTCACTAGAGTCAGAGATGGTGTGTGTGACAACGCGCGCCCTCTGCAGGGAGAGTGGAGGGTTCACTTCCGTCACTAGAGTCAGAGATGGTGTGTGTGACAACGCGCGCCCTCTGCAGGGAGAGTGGAGGGTTCACTTCTGTCACTAGGGTCAGAGATGGTGTGTGTGACAACGCGCGCCCTCTGCAGGGAGAGTGGAGGATTCACTGCCGTCACTAGAGTCAGAGGTGGTGTGTGTGACAACGCGCGCCCTCTGCAGGGCGAGTGGGGGATTCACTGCATATCTTACCCGCAATTATGAAATCCGTCACTAGAGTCAGAGATAATGTGTGTGAGTACGAGCGCCCTCTGCAGGGAGAGCGGAGGGTTCACTGCCGTCACTAGAGTCAGAGGTGGTGTGTGTGAGAACGAGCGTCCTCTGCCGGGAGAGTGGAGGATTCACTGCCGTCACTGGAGTCAGAGGTGGTCAGGTGTGTGTGAGAACGAGCGCCCTCCGCAGGGAGAGTGGAGGATTCACTGCCGTCACTAGAGTCAGAGGTGGTCAGGTGTGTGTGAGAACGAGCGCCCTCTGCAGGGAGAGTGGGGGTGTCTTACCCGCAATGATGCCGTTGATGTTGCTCCCGTCCCCCTGTCTGTTGAAGACGACGTCTGAGACGCCGACCACCACCAATCCGAAGAGGATGGTCAGCATTCCCACCCACATGCAGCACCTGATGACTCGCCGCAGGAAGGCCACCGATAGTAACGCCGTGAATATAATTACAGCACCTAGGGAAACAAATAAAAATGCTAAAGCCTCACGCCCCGTCATAACTCTAAACGCTATAACTTTAAGGCTTTTAAACTCAAGTCGTAACAATATTGGCGATCAAAGAAATGCCCCACAACAAATTTAACCATCGGTTTAGCATTTACTGTGCTACTGGTACCGCACCGGACGAAATCATTCGATTTTGGATAATTGAAAGCTATGGTACTTTCAAACTAAGTTTCCGAGTTATGATCGAGGTCAAAGGTATGAAGCGCTTTGAACTTGGAACCCATGTTGTTTTGAAATATTTGTTCGCTTAACTCTTTTCAATTTGTGATCGTACAACAACGGAATGTTGTACGATCACAATTGTTTTTTTTTTCAAATTCTGCATCGAAAACACCAAACTCAACCTAAGCAATCCTCTAAAACCATTCGTGACCCCAGCATTGCTAAGGTCAATCGTGATTTTAGCGGTCACATGGGGCAGAGGTGATGTGAGGAAGAAGGTCCCTCTGCTTGTCGAGTGGGTGTAGGGTACACAAATATATATAATGGAAAGCATATCATTGACAGACATATGTGTATATTGATACGGTTTTTCAAGTCGTGGTGGAGATGCAAGGCTCACCTCTTAGCATTTGAAAGCTGGAGGCGTATGTGAGACAGAGTCCGATGTACATGAGAGAAGTGGCACACATGTCACACAGCGCAGCTGGCCAGAATATCAACGGGTTGAAGCGAACGGGAATGGCTGCGACATTGTCACTAGTGTCTCTCTGACGTCTATTTGCCAGGCACTGAATGCCAAACACCAGCAACACAATACTTCTCCTAAGAACATGCCACAGGCCTGGAAAATAGAGCAAATAGATTGTGTAGAGCAATGATTACACCACAGCAAAGAAACCAAACACATACATGTACATTATGAGCAATTATTCCAACAAGGCAAACAAAGTAAACATATATGATACATACCGGTATATGTAAGTTGTGTAATAAATTTGACAAGCAAAACCTGGTGTCAAAATTCTTACCTGAAGAAATGGATGTTGAAATTTTCGAGGGGGGCCGCCATCTTTACCTACGGAAAAGGTATGATCCGCCCATCTGTAAACATGCAAAGCAAATTATAGGCAATTTATTTAATGTTCCGCAGCTTTTGCAGTAAAAATGATTGTACCTGTAATCAAAGTTTTTATATATGGCTTATAATTCGCTACTACTAACATTGTTAGCAGCTGTTTTGACTTTTTTGGTCATAATTGAATACATCATGAACACTGCCCAGGGTTGCAATGAGGCCTGTTACAATTTCCATTCTCCAAACTTATCCCAAGTCTTTGTTGTGGTTGCATTATGTTGTGGTTACTATCAAGTGTATGTGCCCGAACAACAAACACACCTGCCAGACACCTGCAATAACTGGTAACTCCTATGCCATACACCTGCAATATTACTCACCTACCACACACCTGCAATAGCTTAACGGGCATACACCTGCTATACACCTGCAATAACTGACCTGCCATACACCTGCAATACCTCACCTGCCATACACCTGCAATAACTCACCTTCCATACACTTGCAATAACTCACCTGCCATACCTCACCTGACATACACCTGCAATACCTGACCTGCCATAAAACCTGCAATAAATCCCGTGCCATACACCTGCAATAACTCACCTGCCAAACACCTGCAATAACTCACCTGCCATACCTCACCTGCAATAACTCACCTACCATACACTTGCCATACCTGACCTGCCATACACTTGCAATAACTGACCTGCCATATACCTGCAATACCAAACATCTGCAATAACTCACCTGCCATACACCTGCAATAACTCACCTGAAATACCTGACCTTCCATACTTGACCTGCCATACACCCGCAATACCTGACCTGCCATAAAACTTGCAATAACTCACCTGCCAAACACCTGCAATACCTCACTTGCCATACACCTGCAATACCTCAACCGCCATACACCTGCAATAGCTCGCCTGCCATACACCTGCAATAACTCACCTGCCATACACCTGCAATAACTCACCTACCATACACCTGCAATACCTCACCTGCCATACACCTGCAATAACTCACCTGCCATACACCTGCAATAACTCACCTGCCATACACCTGGAATAACTCATCTGCGATACACCTGCAACAACTCACCTGCAATAACTCACCTGCAATACACCTGCACTAACTCACCTGCCATATCTCACCTACCATACACCTGCAATAACTCACCTGCCACACCTCACCTGCAATAACTCACCTGCCATACCTGACCTGCCATACCTCACCTGCCATACACCTGCAATAACTCACCTGCCAAACACCTGCAATAACTCACCTGCCATACCTCACCTACCATACACCTGCAATAACTGACCTGCCATACACCTGCAATACCAAACACCTGCAATAACTCACCTGCCATACACCTGCAATAACTCACCTGCCATACCTGACCTGCCATACACCTGCAATAACTGACCTGCCATACACCTGCAATACCAAACACCTGCAATAACTCACCTGCCATACACCTGCAATAACTCACCTGCCATACCTGACCTGCCATACCTGACCTGCCATACACCTGCAATAACTGACCTGCCATACACCTTCAATACCTCACTACCTTATCTAGAATTTTTAGCATTCCTTAGCCGGCTTCTATATCCTTTAAAATTGCCTATCGAGCTCTTGCCCGCCCAAACAAAGCCCAGGCAAAATGTATATCAAAATTTGCAGAAAACTCGATTGTTTCATTCTATAAATTCAGAAACTTGATGAACATCGCCGTTTCGGCTGTCATGTGGTAAACGTGTTTATCCCGGGACACCACGGAACTCTGTCGCGGCACTGCTACAAGCACACACACTGATGACGTTTACCACTAAGTTAAACAGTTGAGGTAAATTGATATCATGGGCAAGGCTAAAAGACTCTATTTGGCACACTGGCCCGGGTGGAGTATGGACCAAATCAATCTTGACTGATTCAAGGACTGATTCTGATTGTATTTTGACCTCTTTAGTTTTGGAGGGAAAGAGCTCGATATGCAACTGTAAGGTTGTTGTATATTCAGGATTATTTAACCAATTTACGTCATATCGTGTCAACAGGAGTAGGAAGGGAAGAGCATGACTAAACCTCTAATCCCTTACGTTAACGCGATACCTCCCTCCACCCCCCCCCCCCACCCCCCAGCCTCCCCCACAATGCAAGTTGCACACTTAATGTATAAATACTTTATTTGCACCGATGAATTTATCTCTTGATCTAAGCTTATATAGAACAGCAATTAAGCGTCAATTACCTTCTTCATGATGCTTGGCGCCAGACAATACACAGTACATACACATCACTCTTGCCATTAGCCCGGTTTATGGCCGCTCGCAAGGAGGCAGGCAGGAGGCCTCTTTATGGCCTCCAGACTTGTCCGCTCGCAAAGAGGCCGGCAGGAGGCCTGTTTACGGCTTAGGCTTGTCCGCTCGCAAGGAGGGGGCAGGAGGCCTGTTTATGGCCTCCAGGCTTGTCCACTCGGAAGGATGCAGGTAGGAGGCCTGTTTATGGCCTCCAGGCTTGTCTGCTCGCAAGCGGCCTGTCAGATTTTACCTGCATTAACAGCCATGAACAGGGCTATCTTGCCATAGCTTGTGGGAAGGATGAGAAATGTGTGTCGACGCGCACATACCGACGCCAGGGTTTCTTCCACAGACACTTCTGCGCTATATCGGGTACCCGCAAAGGATAACAATGGCAAGATGGCAATCTTGAGCCCTTTCACATTTTGCAGGGCATTGGGCGGAGAGTAACGTACCTTTTTCGGAATCTTTACATATTAATTTCCACGACGGCAAGCAGAAAAAACTTCTTTCAACACATTTCTGCTTCAACATTCATAACAAATTATGCCAACCGCCAAATCCAAAAACATCCTTGCCGCCTGGGGAGGGGGGGGGGGAGGTGCGAACAAACAAACACGCATGGCGAGAAGCGGTGCTGATGGCGAGAACTTTTTGGGGTATGGCAATAGTTTCTAAAAGTGGCAATTGGCTTTTATGGAAGGAAAACATTTCTTCTTCAGAAATAGTTGACTAGATGCGAGGTGGAGCTGTTAGTACGCGCTGTATGCGGACTTGAAGCGGGGGCCTGTTGGGACCTGGCGAAGCGAGGCATCTTTATTCACGTGTGGCAGGCGGGCTTTGTATCAACTAGGCCTAATCTGAGCGCCTGTGGTTCAGACGGTACAGTCTTGACACATGTTCTTGTGACTGTAACGTCTGAACACATGGCATGCAAGTGCTGTTCAGCCGTCAATTTTCGCCTTCAGCACAAATACTCACATGCATCTATCGCGGAATCGGTGACAGTTGTCGGAAGTCAGTGACCGCGGTGCCGGTGCATCAACTTGGCTCAAGAGTTGTTACTTGTTTATCTTCCATTTAACGGTAATTCGCTGTTCGCGCTGATCAACTTTATAATCAGATTATTTACGTGGAAACTTATCTATTGTACTTGTTTGATCGCAGTATCCATGTATTTTAATCCCATTGTATCGTGAATAAAGAAGTCTGCTGAACTTCGTGCGATTTGTTTGAAACAGCGAGGCGACTACCTTAGCGTCTCTTATTTAGAATCCCCGCCACCAGGTGGCTGGGCGCTAGTTCCCTGACGTGTAATTTGTTTATGTAACAGGAAGTGTTGCATGTTAGGAATCGATGTCCGCGGTATTTAAGGAGCTGATTCGGGGTGGGTCACTCTCTTTACTTTTGACCAGCCGACCTTCTAGACCCTCCACTGGTCTAGAGTTGAGTCGTACCTTTTTGTGAACGTGCATGCTGGAAAACAGCGTGGCCTTCACGTGGTCTTTACACAACATGTCCGGGAAAGTAGCGTGGTCTTCCATGTAACATATGTCTGGGAAAGTGTGCGTCGTCAGCTCAGACGAGTTTGGGAGACAGGCTACTGGCTACGGATTTTCTAAGTATGCAAAAGGACAATTCCCCAGTACCGTCAATTTAAGAGACATTACAGCAATTATGTTTCTATTTATGAGACAATTATCGAAAGCTAATGTTTATTCCGGATTCTGCTTCCACATGCCAATGATCGTATCTGATGAAATGTTTTTCTATATCCAATCCACCCCGCCCTGCGCACGCAATGCCAAAACTCGATTATAAAATCGTAGGGGAGACCGGGGCAAGTAGGCCCTCGGGGTACGTTAGCCCACATCGATTTTTTCGACTTTACACCCCTAAAGCACCAAGTTGTGTCATGTGATGCGGTCATGTGATGAATGTTTCACGTCCCAGACTTTTTTCATCAAGATCGAGCTGCGCGACGAACAGTTTGGCGGGAAATGAACTTTTTCTGCCAGGTAAGTAAATAACAGTTCCGCCATGTGTTCTTCGCTTTTCAAGTATGTCCTGTAGAGTTAGAAAATGAATAATTTACCGAAAGTCATGTACCATGTGCGCCTAATTTTGATTACAAATTGAAGACTAACTTCTAGTCCAAGTCATATTTCTTGCATCCAAATATAGCAGACACGTTTGGGGCACATCCACCCGTTTGAGTCGGGGCAAGTTGGCGCACTGGGCGAACATGCCCCGGTCGCCTGGTCTAATGTACCCCATATGCATAACATGGAACATCTATACAACGTTCACACAATGGAAAGGTGGCCCTTTCATAAGACCCAACATAAAACTGACAACCCTACCTGATGCAGACACTGCTTTATACATGACCCCAAAGATCTTCAACAATAAGTTACAACCCTTGCTGCAAGACTTGTGATAACCGCAACACAGACGTGGTAATGAGGAATGGGGATTCTACATATATATGATGGGACAGCTTACTATTCAATTCAGATATAAGATTCAATTACCAATTAATATTGATATTAGTATAAACACCTTGTAAGTCAATCATAAAGGCGAGTTATATAGTGGCCTATATATAGACATACCTAGTTTGATATTGCAGGATGGTCCGGAATTATGTACCGAAAACCGACCGATTGAAGAAGGTCCCCCCTGATGTGATAAAGCAGGCTGTTGCTCATTGCCTTAACACTGGAGATGGCACTAGAACTACCGCAAAAATCTTTGCCACAAACATCCCACGTTCAACTATTAGAAAATACGTAGCTAATATGCGGAAGGTAACCAACTCTGACACGGACACGCTAACAGCCAACATTGAAGTGGGATATTCGAAGCACCGCCAGGTGTTCACCACAGAAACAAGAAGGGGAGCTTGTCAAGTATATGAGAAGAGCTGCGGATATATACTTTGGTCTAGTCCTAAAGAGGTACGCCTATTGGCATATCAGTGTGCTAGGCATTTTGACATACTAATGCCCCAGTCGTGGAAAGAGAGAGCTTGTGCTGGACCTGACTGGTTCACCAGCTTCTTGAAAAGACACCCTTCCCTCTCTATAAGAACCCCTGAGGCTATTAGTATCGGTAGAGCGACAGCATTTAACCAAGAAACTGTTGCAAGGTTCTTTTCCAAACTGGCTACGGTTATGGATCGACACAAATTCGCGGCAAAGGACATATGGAATATCGATGAGACCGGGGTGACAACAGTCTAAAAGCCACAGCGGATCGTTGCTCCCACAGGTGTAAAACAGATAGGTTCACTGACATCTGGTGAGAGGGGGGAGCTTGTCACCCTTTGTGCAGCCGTCTCAGCCATTGGCCAAGCAATGCCACCATTTCTGGTGTTTCCGCGAGTGAAGTTCAAGGACCCCTTTTTGCGGGGAGCACCTACGGGATCTTCTGGCGCTGCACACAAGTCAGAATGGATGACTGAGGACAGCTTTCTCAAGTTCCTACACCATTTCGTTGATAATGCCAAACCGTCGAAGGAGCAGCCCGTTCTCATTATATTAGACAACCATGATTCTCACCTGTCTTTGGATGCCCTTCAGTACGCTAAAGATCATGGTATCATTATGTTGTCCTTCCCACCCCACTGCTCCCACAGGATGCAGCCATTAGAAGTTTCTGTTTTCGGGCCATTCAAAAAGCGAGTGGGATTTGCTCAATCCAACTGGTTGCGAAACCACCCTGGAAAAGCCTTGACAATATATGATACGCCTGGTATAATCTGCGAGGCTTGGAAAGATTCACTCTCTTAACGCAACATTACGGCTGGCTTTGAAAAGTTTGGGATATATCCATACAATGCTGATATATTTACGGATGTGGATTTTGCCCCATCAGCGGTCACAGATCGTGATCAAGTTGGAGAGAGTTCAAAGGAAGACCCAAGAGCTGCTCCTCAGTCGCCAACGGAAGGCCCTGCCCCTTAATCGCCAACAGAAAGCCAAGGCCCTGCCCCTCAATCGCCAACAGAAAGCCAAGGCCCTGCCCCTCAATCGCCAACGGAAGGCCAAGGTCCTGCCCCTGAATCGCCTATGGAAGGCCAAACCCTGCTCCTGGGTCGCCAACGGAACGCCAAGACTGCCTCGCAGTCACCTGAGCAAGGCCAAGGCCCTACCTCCCAGTCACGTTCTGCCCAGTTGCCAAGGGCGAAACCAGCACGTGCTTCATCCGTTCCCCTTTCTAGACAACCTGCTGCTTCACCATGCACATAGATAAATTGCCAGGGGAGATTGTGAACGTTAGAGGTGACGGCCATTGTCTTTTGTATGCCGCCGTTCTGGCATTCGAAGCTGTTGGAGTAAATGTGACGAACAATTCACTTTGTGACAATTTGATTCAAGAAGTGATTGCCAATAAATCGTACTACGAAGACTTCGCCACGGATGCGCAGGACATCGTTCGTGGTGTCTGTAGTTTCATTTTCGAAAAAGACTACAACACTGGGACGTGCGATATCATTGTTGTAGCCTTGTGTAATGCAATGCGAACCACGGCATGCATCTATCAAGAGACAGATAGGGTGTACCGGGAGACCCGACAAACACCTGGTCGTCCGGGACTTCAGTCAAAGCACATAATAACACTATTTCTTAGTGTTGACGGTGTCGCAGCACACTACGCTGCAATTGTTCCTACTCCCTCCGTTTCAGAGCCTGCTACTACCATTTCAAAGCCTGATCTCATCGTCACCAAGCCTGCTGACGTGTCTAAGGACCAACCGGATCTTCGCGAAGACCGTTTTGCGCAGCAGAGCGGAAATTCATTCTCGCCCAAGTTCAGCCTCATCCTAAGGCTCCGCACAGGAAGTTAACGACCAAAGGTAGAAAACGAAGACGAGCTGCAATCCTAACCGATACACCAGAAAAAGAAGCTATCGAAGCCGAAACACGCAACAGAAACAAAAGGCAAAGAAAACTTATCGGTGTTACAAAAGAAAAGACTAAATCAAAAACAGGTAAAGAACCCAAAGCAAAGAGAAGAAACAGAATGAAGCGAAGAAGAAGCCATTCGTCTAGTGATGATTCCTCTGAATATTTCTGTCTTGTGTGTCTATCACCATGATCAGAAAGCAGGAAAGGAGAGGTGTGGGTGCAATGCGCATCATGTAACGACTGGTCTCACAGAGAATGTACAGGGATGGAGTCCCCTCTCTACGTATGCCACAATTGCAACTCTGATCACGATATGATTTATACCAAATAATTCCGAGTAACTTGTAGCGATCCAAGTGTTTTGTTAAAGATTTCGCTGGTTGTGTCTAGATTGTTTAAGATAACGTTGTATTTCTAATAAAAAAAAGGGTGTAAGACGGACGAATTATTTGCGTCTTGTACCATGGGCGTACTTGCCCCGCGGGTTGGGTCTACGTGCCCCGTCACGGGGCACATTAGCCCTTGTCGGGTGCCTCTGCTAAACTGCAAACTACAGGAAAAACAATTGACGGAAACAAACTAAACAGGGTCCAAAATACAGCTATATAATACAGCAGTCACCTAACGAAATATCAGACAACATGCTTTAACCTTAGCGCATCTATGGACCTTAATGTAAAAATGGAGCGAACGTGCCCCGGTCTCCCCTAAACTATATATATCTACGGGTATAACTAGGTTGTGTTTACAAATGTGTGTGGGCCACTGTGTAGTGAGTGAAAGCTACTTGTCGAGCTTCATCCGCTAAATCTAGTACAATTAGCAGAAACTCTATCAATTAGAGAATCATAATACGCATCGCCGTTTCGACTGTGATATGGCAAACGTGTTTATCCGGTGACACCATGGAACTCTGTCGTGGCACTGTTACTTATTACCAAGCATCGCGAAGCGCAAAAACTGATGACATTTACCATAAACTTGAATACTTATTACTTGTGGGAAAGACCTTTCTACATGTAACTTTAAACATTTGCAATGCCGTACCTTGTGTCCTATACGCAGTGCCGTCACCCCCCCCCCCCCCCTACACACACACACAGGTGATGACACTCACTCTTCGCCAAGGCTCCCATCCCTCGCGATCAGTCGCAGTTTCTACACAGCTTGACATTGGTTCATTAGCGTCTTAATCAATTTATTTGTTTTGCCCCTTGCGCGACTGAAGCCTCTTATGTGACTTTTGTATCATTTTACAATTCGGATGCACAAGAAGACTGTTACGTGTGTCAGCTAGTGCCCGCCCATCCACCCCGCTCGCTCTCCGCCCCGTGCACGTTAGATAACACCAATCCACTTAATTCACCCTCTGCTCCTACCCCTGTTGTTGACATTGTTACATGTTAAATCCGCGGGGAGTTTCCATAGCTCAGTTGATAGTGCCCTGGGCTGTAGATCAATAGGTCCCAGGTTTGACAATGCGCTCCGGGCACCTGCTCTACTGGCTGCCTCAATCTCTTATCTGTCTCAATCATCTCACGAGGCTCCTTGGCCGTCATATTCCTGAAAATGAGCCCAGCAACAACAATCATTCGATCAAAACCCTTGGAGGGGGGGAGGGGGGGGGGCATTGCCTGAGGTATATACATATGTGCCGCCCAAATGTTAGGTATATACATATTTGCCGCCCAATTGACCTTTTTTCGCCGGAGCAAAAAGCTACAGAAAGCTACAATTTGTATAAAATCCCATATTTAACCTCCGTATAATTGGCCACGACTGTCAGTGTCTGTTATGTTTTGATGACCGCCCCCCCCCCCCTGGGCATCGCCCCTCCCATATATACCCATTTTATCCGATACAGATTGATAATGCCTCCCATATTACCATCGTGTTCATTTCAATGCGATGATACTTCTTATTCTATTTAAAGTTACTATTTCAACAAATTTTGCGGCGGGGGTGTTCCGTCAGATCACGTGAGGCGCCGCGGCTGTTGGAACAACTGTAAACACTGTATAACACTCTGCCTCAAGGAGGCGCTGCCAGTCGCGAATCCTGGCCAATAACGAAAGTTAGTCGTTGGCGCTCGCCCTGGCGGAGATTACTTCATGCGTGTTACGTCACCAGCACATCAACGTCACTGTACACACGTTTTTTCTCCGCCAGATTTGGATCGCAATGAATGTTTACTTTTTGTTGTAATAGTAACTTTAAGTACAATCTATCAATTTAAAGGCTCCCAAATGCAATTAAAGATAAGAAAATATGCAGATATTTCTTATTTTCACAATCGTCCATCCGCATTCCTAATCCCAGCTGATCCTGTCAAAGGCTAATTATGGGTTTTGTTTGTTACCTTATAGATACAGGCTATACTGTCCTTGACATCGCCGTTTACTGCGCGGCGTTTTTTTCCCGCAAGTCTCCCCCTCCCCCAAAAGTTTCATCTGTTTGTCCGGTTCACGGCATCTGTCGAAATCTACGGTCTGTGTAAAAAAGGGCTCCAATGCGAGACGCAGCTGGCCGGGTCCTATACCTGCTTCCCTCAAGCGCCGGCTGGGACACCACAACGCCGGCTGGGACACCACAAAGTGAGAAGCGTAGTGACAATAAGGCCCCGCCGCAGAATCTTGGCTTCAAGATAAAAACCGAAGGTGGTGAGGGAAGCCCGTCAGAAGCTGTGGACGAAGAAAGACGTTTGCCTGGCGAGGAGAAGAAGGAGGAATCAGATTAAGAGGATGATGAAGTTCACTCTGAGAACCAAGCGAATGAAGAGGAGGACCAAGAGAATGAAAAGGAGGACCAAGATAATGAAGAGGAGGACCTAGAGAATGAAGAGGAGGACCAAGAGAATGAAGAGGAGGACCAAGCGAATGAAGAGGAGGACCAAGAGAATGAAGAGGAGGACCAAGAGAATGAAGAGGAGGACCAAGAGAATGAAGAGGAGGACCAAGAGAATGAAGAGGAGGACCAAGAGAATGAAGAGGAGGACCAAGAGAATGAAGAGGAGGACCAAGAGAATGAAGAGGAGGACCAAGCGAATGAAGAGGAGGACCAAGAGAATGAAGAGGAGGACCAAGAGAATGAAGGAAGGTGGAATGGAAGATGAGGATGGGGATGAAGATGATGAGGACGGTGACGATTCTGGGGAAGAAGATGACGATAGGGAAGAATATGGCACAGATGGACACTAGATAAGGATGAAGACGATGCTGAAGATGAATTGGAACGGGTGGAAGAAGAGAGGCAGACGCTGGAGGCTGGCGGGCAGATCTGGCACAAGTATATCGCTATCTGACGCAGCATAAATACAAGAAGGGCTTTCGGCTACTGTGGAGGATGTCGCGAGGTGCGAGGAAGGCAATGACAGAGGCTGTCGCTGACAACATAAAGAAGGAACTGCGGTTATCTACTTCGCATCAAGGGAAGCGCCTAACCCTCCTGTCCAAGCCTTTGACCCTCCAAGCCCTCAAGGAATTCTCGTGGCAGAGCCTCATCGAAGAAGCCAAGGAAACAACCGTCGCGGGTCCAACACACCATAAGCGGTAAGTTACTCACGTATTAAAATGGTGCCTTATGAAAATGTTAACTTGAGACTTCCCACCTATTTCTATGTCTAACAACTGCTAAACGCAGTCAAGTTGTGTTATTTGTAGGTGGTAAAAAAATATGATTTAAATGTTTGCGACAAACGTTGTAACAACGTTGTCCAGATGCTAACTTGGAGATGACGTCATACCAAACCTAAACCCAGTGAACGTTGTGTGTTTGATGTAATTTCTGCTTCTAGGATTATACGATCAATTACTTTGCATGGACCTTAGCAAATGTATATCTCTTGGTCCAGAGTGCGGACCGCTTAGAAAGCTGGCACGACCCACCAAAGACACATTGGTAGTTTTCTGGCCATCTTGGCGCAAGTGCCCCCAGGCAAGCCCGCTTCTCTAGGGGCAAAACGGTAACAATGTTAAAATCCTTCGACGTTAGTAGGGGATCGACTGTAGCTTTTATTATAATGTGGGCGCGTACAATAATAGTGCCTACGTATTCTATATACCTTGTTCTATCTTCTGACATCAAGAAAGTGTGTCAACACTAGATTGTTGCAGTCAGATTTTTGCGAACAAATGTTGGAGCATGCGACTTGCCTGGGGGCACTTGCGCCAACTGGCCATCGTGCTGTACAAGTTTCGCCCGAAAATGTACAAGTTCATGGCGTCAGCTACGCGTTTTTATAATTCACACCCGGTTGGCCCTTCCGGTTCCCCATAATTTTGCATATTTAATTAATCATGAACACTGATGAATATTCAGTACGTCGCCGCAGGCAGGTTAGGCCAACTTCTCTCCACCGGAAATTCCGGAATTATCTGACCAGCAACAGCAAAACGGAAAGGGAAAGTGATACAGACAGTGAAGCTGAAGGTGTCAAGAAGGTTAATGTGCCTTTAGAGACCATAACAGGGGCGAAGCGGAGACTGACAAAGCGAGACAGCCAGGCGGGCAGCGGAGTTGGCTGTGAATCACAGCAACGAAGTAGCGAGAGCTGGGCCTGGGCTCGAGCCAGGACTGGCTTGCAAGCGACACTTCATTGCTTCCATTCTTCAATTAAGTTGTTTTTCGACTTTTCGACCCTCGATCAAACTTGCCCAAAGCAGGTTACCCAGCTGAAGTTGTTAGTAGTATGCATTGGCTTAGTCAACAACATTCAAAATGTGACATCGCTCTACATGCAGTCACAGTAGGGGTGGGGGGGGGGGGGGGCGGGGCACCATAGTAAATCAGTGTAGGGTGTGGTGATGTGCCGTCATAATTTTGTTGATCAGCGACATATCAATATGTGCATTAATTAGGCCGGTCTTATTCAAGAAAGAAGGGGTGAATACCAGTTTTTGTACACAATATAACAAAGAATAAACAATATTTATTTAGCAACTTTATTTAGCAACTAAAATGTTATCTTATCGTAATTTACCCAAATTATATGAATCAATTAATTTAATAATAAACTTGAGAACAATTTAAATTAGATCTATAGGGGTCTGGAAAGGGGCGTCCAGTGTCCAGTCTTGATTTTTCAAAATTCGCAGTGTCAAATGTCGATTTTTTATAATTTGCACTGTCAAATGTCGATTTTTCAAAATTTGCAGTGTTGAATGTCAAAAGCGTCGCTTTTTTCAGTGTCGTTTTTTTCTAAAAAGCCACTATCCGTGTGGATGTTTTCTCTTCAAATCCTTGGTGTCGCAATTTAGGGGTCAATGTCGAATGTCGATTTTTTAAAGATGCCTGTGTTGCATGTCGCCATTTACCCCTTCCAGACCCCTGGCTATATATGCAGCAACGAGTGGACATTTGCAACCATCTTAGACCATTTCCAGCCACGTACATGCCCATCCCCTTATGGTTCAGTCATCTAGCGACTAACGTAAACATATCAGTCACACGCTAGCTATATCTAGCGAATGCCGGACAAAAGACGTGGGGAGGGGGGGGGGGGTCAGTTGCTATGAAATAACAGGCAAAATTTCAGCGGATAGTCAGCTCTTTCCAGGAATCTGCTACTCGCCGATACCTTGACTGTATCACCTGCCTTCACTTTCAAGTGACGTATCTTAATTTCATCTTGTCAATCATTTGGTTTGTAACTTTTTTTTTCATCGACAAAAACGTTTTTTGGCACCTGAATTTTCGAGATAAAACAAAGTTCTTTAAACCGCAGTAAAACGTTTTGAATTACGAGCCTATTAAGTAAACGTTTACGTTTACTGTTTCCGCCCGCATGCACATATCTGTTTGAATATTCATAAGAAACTGCATAATCACGGAACCGGAAGCGCCAACCGGGTGTGAATTACAAAAACGCGTCAGCTACCGGGGTGGAACTGTGGCGGCAAGGCTGCACACAGAAAGCGTTCAAGCTACTGCAAGCCTTTGGGGTCAATTGATATCACGGGCAAGGCTAAGAGACACTATTTGGCAGTCTGGCATGGGTGGAGGTTAGACAAAACCAATCTTGAATGATTCAAGGACTGATCCTTATTTGTATTTTGACCTCTTTAGTTTTGGCGGGAAAGAGCTCCACATGCAACTTTAAGATGCTTCAGCAATTTATTCCATAATGACTTCAAGTTTCATGCAAATAACGTGCAGGTCTCCTTAACATAATACCGTCGTATATTGTATTCATACTGTAGGCAGGGCCGCAAGCCGTAAGATGACTATAGATTGGAGTTAAGATTAACGTACTTCATCAATTGATTATATAATTACTTCAAGTCACACGCAAATAACGTCCGTGTTTAACACCAATAAAGTCATACATTCTGTCCATATTGCAGGCAGGGCTACCCGCCGTCACACGGCGCTTACACTTCCTGGACGCCGAGCTGTCATACAGTCTTAGCTGGGACAATGTGCAGCTGGCCGTTCACAGGAAGCACCAGTCGCGACTCAACGGCAACCAGTTCCCCATGTGGGCCATGGCGTTCGCGGTGCAGCACCGAGTTCCATCTCTGGGCATCGACGGCGAGGACACAGTTGACGCCGCTGACATGTCTCCTGCGGTGTTCTTGCCACAGGACGCCGATTGGCAGGTACTGCGCCAGCGATGCGTCATCATCGTCCAGAGGATACTTGTGACGTACATGGGTTTCTTCAAGGACTTGGCCGAGGACGTCACGTGGCATGTCCCTCACAGGGAATCGTTGGCGATGAGTCGCAAGTCTTGTGTTGTGAATCTTGGCGTTGTGGAGGCTAACCCTGCGTCCACAGCTGGTGTCCTTGACATCATGGACAAACCCATGGACTACGTGCCGACATTCCCGAATGGACGCGTCCACGCTCTTCCCTGTTACGGGGACCAGCTAAGCATCGAGCGGATGACGTCTGCAAAGCAAGCGCGGGTCATCTGCGAAACTCCACGTGACAGGCTGGAAGGACTGGTACCCACGCCCCAAGAATTCCACAAGGAGACTATACTGCTGCAAGACACCATGACCAAACTCTGACGGACGAAGCGCGGGAGATGCTGGCACCCTGTACAACCTCAAGAACAGGTTCAACCACCGCTCGCTGTCAAGCCAGGTCATAGCCAACTTTCAGCATGTGTGGGACTTCTTGCGCTTCTCAACACACAGCTTCATCGTCCTCTTGGCCATGCAGCTGACCGAAATGGAGACGCTCGAGTCCGTTCCTCGCGGCTCCGCGGACGTGGACAAGGCGGCGTTCCCGGATGCTGTTGCAGAGCGGGTGGTAGAGGCCGTCTGGTGTGCGCCGCCTGCCTCCTCAGTTCGTCGGGTGACGCAGCAGTATGAGTACTGCAACTGCGGAAAAGGTATGTAAGAAACGGTTAGCTCTTAATGATAACTGTTTTAAACCGTTGCTGTATGTATCGAGGCGCATACTTAAATTTGTAGAAGAGGGGGGTGGGGGTGGAGCCATTAAAAGGCCGGCCCAAAAATGTCAAATGGGTGGGTGTGGGGCGGACCCGTCCCCGGCCCCCTGCATCCGTGCATGGCTAAATTCCGCTTTAGATATGAAAAGAAGCTAGTGTACTGATTTATTTCTCTTAATCGTTGTAAGTTTTGATTCTTATTTCGCACTGTAAATGACATTAAAATGTATTTGCGTATCACATGCACATCCAGACAAAGACGAACCAATGGTGCAGTGCTGTAACAGCGGCTGCCCAGATTCCTGGCACCACTTCTCCTGTGTGGAACCTCCCATTCAGCAAGAGCCAGTGGGCGACTGGTTTTGCTCCGACACCTGCCGTACTGCAGACGGCTACATCTACTGCAGTTGTCGAAAGCGAAGGGGCCGGAGCGACATGGCTATGATCACCTGCGCTCGGGCGGGTGAATGCCAGACGTTTGAGCGCTACCATCGCGAGTGCCTTCTCGCCCGACCTGCGTATGATGATGGTGAGTAAACCAGATTTACCTATGTGGGTTTTAAAGAGTGACATAATTATATATTACGGGCAGGATACAGATCTAGGCTCCAAATAATTAACTTCGCGTAAAAAAGATTTCAGTTTCTCATGGTAAACTCAATTGGAACGCTCTACTTGTTTCATCCAAGAAATACCTAAATCTGCAATGAATGAATCCAAAAACGTGTTTTATGTTGAATACTCACAGGACAACCTTGGTTTTGCTGCGACGAGTGCAAGTTTGAAGACCAGAGGGATGACGCGAGGAAGGAATACAGCCTGGAGGTGGCCTGGAGAGGGCTGTGCCACTTGGTCAACCGAGACATCGTCAGGGAAGGAGACGGCCCGGCGATGCTCTCCATGTGGCGTGTTCACCTCCTGCAATTCTGTCATGAGAGGCACCCGAAATATGTGATCGCTGCTCATCTGCTCCTCGCCAGTGAGTATCACTTATATGACCATTGAAGACTATGTATAATTCAAGCGCAAGGGTACATTTCAGAAGTCAATGTGTTTCATTTATCACCGGGAATTCCCGAAAAGAGTTTAACAATACCTGTTCCAAGTAACATTATTTAAAACATGATTACTGTTTCGACAGACACTGGTGGAGGACTACATCCGCGTCTCCGGGAGGAGATGACCTGGGAGCGTGTTGCCAACCTGCATGGCGGAAGCGGGTGCAACATCGGTCTGGACCTCCTGAACGAGTTCCTCAACAATTATTTCAAAGGTAAATACACACACTTAAAGATCCACTCTTAAGACATATAATACCATCTCCATTTCCAACTTTACATCGCTTGTGTCCAAATGTGTTACAATTTCTTATTGACTTGACAGAGATGCTGAAACACTCCCGAGGCCAATACGCGGAGCGGCAGGTCAACCGATGCAGTCAGCTTGGTGGCGAGTTTGGCAAGTTATTTGATGAAACCGTCGCCCGCAGCTTTGATGTCAGCCTGCAGCGGCGCCCTCCTTCCCGTACAGAGACTTTTTGCGACGATATCCCAGTCGCTGTGCGCGAGCTGGTGCCAGAGGCACTGTTTGCTTACCTCCCGATCCCAGAGCGTTCTCATCGGGCCTTCCATGACTTCCCGCGAAGTACAGAACTACGTGACCCAGCACGACTTGGACAACGCCTGACAGAGCTGTCCACAGAATACGACTTTTGGAACCGGAGAAGGATTAGATTGGAGGCGAGACTTGCGCGACCTAACTGACACCGCTAGTGTCGCCCTGCTCGGGGTGTGCCAGTCTCCAGCCTCGCTAGCCTCCAGCCTCGCCTGCTCGGGGTGTGCCAGCCTCGCCTGCTCGGGGTGTGCCAGCCTCGCCTGCTCGGGGTGTGCCAGCCTCGCCAGACTCAGCCTCGCCAGCTCGGGGTGTGCTAGCCTCGCCTGCTCGGGGTGTGCCAGCCTCGCCTGCTCGGGGTGCACCAGCCTCGCCTGCTCGGGGTGTGCCAGTCTCCAGCCTCGCTAGCCTCCAGCCTCGCCTGCTCGGGGTGTGCCAGCCTCGCCTGCTCGGGGTGCACCAGCCTCGCCTGCTCGGGGTGTACCAGCCTCGCCTGCTCGGGGTGTGCCAGTCTCCAGCCTCGCTAGCCTCCAGCCTCGCCTGCTCGGGGTGTGCCAGTCTCGCCTGCTCGGGGTGTGCCAGCCTCGCCTGCTCGGGGTGTGCCAGCCTCGCCAGACTCAGCCTCGCCAGCTCGGGGTGTGCTAGCCTCGCCTGCTCGGGGTGTGCCAGTCTCCAGCCTCGCTATAGCCTCCAGCCTCGCCTGCTCGGGGTGTGCCAGCTTCGCCTGCTCGGGGTGTGCCAGACACAGCCTCGCCTGCTCGGGGTGCACCAGCCTCGCCTGCTCGGGGTGTACCAGCCTCGCCTGCTCGGGGTGTGCCAGACTCAGCCTCGCCAGCTCGGGGTGTACCAGCCTCGCCTGCTCGGGGTGTGCCAGCCTCGTCTGCTCGGGGTGTACCAGCCGCTGCCTCGCCACATGCCAGACTCAGCCTCACCAGGTCGGGGTGTACCAGCCTCGCTTGCTCGGGGTGTACCAGCCTCGTCTGCTCTGGATGTACCAGCCGCAGCCTCGCCACATGCCAGACTCAGCCTCACCAGCTCGGGGTGTACCAGCCTCGCCTGCTCGGGGTGTGTCAGTCTCCAGCGTCACCAGTCTCCAGCCTCGCCAGCTTGGGGTGAGTCCAGCCTCGCCTGCCCGTCGTGTGTCAGTCTCCAGCGTCACCAGCCTCCATCCTCGCCAGCTTGGGGTGAGTCCAGCCTCGCCAGCCAGCTCGGGGTGTGTCGGCCTCCAGCGTCACCAGTCTCCAGCCTCGCCAGCTTGGGGTGAGTCCAGCCTCGCCAGCCAGCTCGGGGTGTGTCGGTCTCCATCCTCGCCAGCCTCCAGCCTCGCCAGCTTGGGGTGAGTCCAGCCTCGCCTGCCCGGGTTGTACCAGCCGCAGCCTCGCCACATGCCAGACTCAGCCTCGCCAGCTCGGGGTGTACCAGCCTCGCCTGCTCGGGGTGTACCAGCCGCAGCCTCGCCACATGCCAGACTCAGCCTCACCAGCTCGGGGTGTACCAGCCTCGCCTGCTCGGGGTGTGTCAGTCTCCAGCGTCACCAGCCTCCATCCTCGCCAGCTTGGGGTGAGTCCAGCCTCGCCAGCCAGCTCGGGGTGTGTCAGTCTCCAGCGTCACCAGTCTCCAGCCTCGCCAGCTTGGGGTGAGTCCAGCCTCGCCTGCCCGTCGTGTGTCAGTCTCCAGCGTCACCAGCCTCCATCCTCGCCAGCTTGGGGTGAGTCCAGCCTCGCCAGCCAGCTCGGGGTGTGTCGGTCTCCAGCGTCACCAGTCTCCAGCCTCGCCAGCTTGGGGTGAGTCCAGCCTCGCCAGCCAGCTCGGGGTGTGTCGGTCTCCATCCTCGCCAGCCTCCAGCCTCGCCAGCTTGGGGTGAGTCCAGCCTCGCCTGCCCGGGGTGTACCAGCCGCAGCCTCGCCACATGCCAGACTCAGCCTCGCCAGCTCGGGGTGTACCAGCCTCGCCTGCTCGGGGTGTACCAGCCGCAGCCTCGCCACATGCCAGACTCAGCCTCACCAGCTCGGGGTGTACCAGCCTCGCCTGCTCGGGGTGTGTCAGTCTCCAGCGTCACCAGCCTCCATCCTCGCCAGCTTGGGGTGAGTCCAGCCTCGCCAGCCAGCTCGGGGTGTGTCGGTCTCCAGCGTCACCAGTCTCCAGCCTCGCCAGCTTGGGGTGAGTCCAGCCTCGCCAGCCAGCTCGGGGTGTGTCGGTCTCCATCCTCGCCAGCCTCCAGCCTCGCCAGCTTGGGGTGAGTCCAGCCTCGCCAGCCAGCTCGGGGTGTGTCGGTCTCCATCCTCGCCAGCCTCCAGCCTCGCCAGCTTGGGGTGAGTCCAGCCTCGCCTGCCCGGGGTGTGACAGTCTCCAGCGTCACCAGTCTCCAGCCCTGCCAGCTTGGGGTGAGTCCAGCCTCGCCTGCCCGGGGTGTACCAGCCGCAGCCTCGCCAGATGCCAAACTCAGCCTCGCCAGCTCGGGGTGTACCAGCCTCGCCTGCTCGGGGTGTACCAGCCGCAGCCTCGCCAGATGCCAGACTCAGCCTCGTCAGCTCGGGGTGTGCCAGCCTCGCCTGCTCGGGGTGTACCAGCCTCGCCAGCTTGGGGTGAGTCCAGCCTCGCCTGCCCGGGGTGTGTCAGTCTCCAGCGTCACCAGCCTCCAGCCTCGCCAGCTTGGGGTGAGTCCAGCCTCGCCAGCCAGCTCGGGGTGTGTCGGTCTCCATCCTCGCCAGCCTCCAGCCTCGCCAGCTTGGGGTGAGTCCAGCCTCGCCAGCCAGCTCGGGGTGTGTCGGTCTCCATCCTCGCCAGCCTCCAGCCTCGCCAGCTTGGGGTGAGTCCAGCCTCGCCTGCCCGGGGTGTGTCAGTCTACAGCGTCACCAGCCTCCAGCCTCGCCAGCTTGGGGTGAGTCCAGCCTCGCCTGCCCGGGGTGTGACAGTCTCCAGCGTTACCAGTCTCCAGCCTCGCCAGCTTGGGGTGAGTCCAGCCTCGCCAGCCAGCTCGGGGTGTGTCAGTCTCCAGCCTCGCCAGCTTGGGGTGAGTCCAGCCTCGCCTGCCCGTGATGTGACAGTCTCCAGCCTTGCCAGCTTGGGGTGAGTCCAGCCTCGCCTGCCAGGGGTGTGCCAGCCTCCAGCGTCGCCAGCATCCAGCCTCGCCTGCCAGGGGTGTGCCAGCCTCCAGCGTCGCCAGCTTCCAGCCTCGCCAGCCTCCAGCCTGGCAAACCTTGTGGCGTTGCCTGTTTAAGTCGGTGCAGCACTCTGAGCAGCGTGACAGAAGGAGCAGCACCGCACCCCTCCACAGCAGGCCATGATGTCGGCGTCTCGTATGCCCTCGACCTGCAAAGCGTTGAGGACCATCTCTCGTATGCAGCGCGTCCTGCTCATGCGCACCATATCAATCATGGCCGTCTCGCATCGGGAGCTGATCATACTCCCAGGAGGAGTGTACAGGATGGCTTCCCCTGGCATGCCATTTTGAGCGCAGCTTCCTGCCAATACTCGATGACGGACGATGGAGGACCCCAATGAAGCACGTACTTGATGGCGTCCACGTGCACACCAAGCCCGAATGCCACGGTGGAAATAAAGTAGCGAACCCAGGAGTCGTTCGCTCGAAAGGCCTCCGGGACATGCAATTCTGTTGTCGCGTCCAACTTGGCGTGAAAGAACAGAACGAGATCGTCCAAGTCGTGCTGCTCCAACACCTCCACCAGCTCCATGTAGAGCCTGGTGACCCTATTGATGCTTCTGTGGAATCAAAATGTTACAATTAATCATATGATTATATGATATATGTGATTGTGTTTTAGGGCCGTGTTGTCCTACAAAAAGGCCAAATTGGGTCAAGAAACATAGCGAGATAGGATTCAATAGTGCTGTCGCCTATTAAGACATGGTATGTTCACAAATACTACGGCCAATAATGGAAATGTTGACGTTTGTACATTGATAGGGATATATAGCCTATTTTGTCGTTTCGATGGATAACCAATAAGATCCTTGTCACGTCATATCTCATTTTATATGCTTACCGGCAAAAGATCACTGCCTTCGGTGTGTCGCCTTGCTTGGTGAGCAGTAACTGCGTATACCACGCCAGGTCCCCGCTGACGGTGGCCTTGCCCTCCACGCGAAAATCCACGTAAATGTTGGGCCTGCAGTTGTAATGCAAGCATAAACAGCGTTAGGATTGAAATAGTATGATTGTTATTTACATGATATATATGAGGGCAGCCCTTTCTGCGTAAAGGTCGAATTGTATCTACTATGGTATCCCATCAGACTGTGTGATACCATATTTTAGGCATTTAGGGTAGTTCATACGTAATATCATTATCTAATGCTGTTATAGATTCAGGAGCATTTTCTGGAGACATGGGCTCAGGCGTTAATCACTCCTTTACACAAATTGTGCCCCAAAACCGATGTACACAACGAGATTGAGTCACCCGTAGGGTGAAAATGACGTAAAATGTAAAATCTGGATTATGTCTTCGGTCCACTACAATGGCCTTGACCTTAATAATTGACTTGCTTGACTTTTTTTTGTGAAGTATTGAGCCCCTCAGATCCAGATTTGACACCTTAGATACAGATTGACGCCTCAGATCTATATTTGGCATATTTGATACCTCAGATCCGGCAGCTCTAAAACTGTCGCTATAGTGAGCATCCTCTCAATTGTTGGTCCCATCCGAAAAGTAAAAGTCACTCTTTAGTTTCGCCCCCGGGCTCAACGATCTCGCTCGGTGGACATCCCTACCATGCACATTTTCATAGCAACCAACTGAATCATCCCACCACCCCAGACCGCTTTCAACCACCCGTCCCCCGCCCCGCCCCCCACACAGTATACCTACACTGGAACCGTGGGCACTGTGCCGCTCGCGACAGTGAAGAGCTTCGCTGTAATGTTGTTATGATAAGTAAGATTAGAGAGTCGCGCTGTGTTGACATCTCGATAAGCCAAGTAACGAGTCTGCGGCGACACATCATGGATATCAACCAGCTGTTTTTAATAGTTAATAGCTCTCGTAGGGTCCTATGTTAAAGTTTAGCAATTTTTTGCGGACAAACTAAGCAGGCGATTTGCAAAATTCAAAGACGTGATATAAGTTACCGACGGGCTCAATACGTGACATAATGTACAGTGTCATTAAATGAACACTGTGAACGTTATAGCAACTTTCCTAATTTTTGGTCCTATCTACCAATGGTTAAGAACAAACAAAAAATTCCTGTGACCTTGACCTTTGACGTACATACCCCGCTAACGAACTTGACCGAGATATGTGGCATACCTATCGATGGGTAAAGCTACAGAACAAAATGTTGCGTTTTGCGACCTACAGAGAGCGCACACACACACACAGACAAACGAACGAAGTGATAGATGCCGTAAAATCGAAGATTTCACGTCATAACTATAGAGGTATGTCGTAACGCGGTTTTATTGGTGACATATTCATCAAAATTTAAACAAGATATTGACTGACTGGGCGGAAAAAGTCAATAACGAAATAATTGAAGGCCAGTCCTCTTATCGTACAGGACGATCAACTGCTTATAACATATTTGCTTTATATGGTCTAGCCCAAAAGTATCCATGTAAGGAGCGTGGTTGTTTTACTAAGTAATTTCTTAGACTGTTAAATAGGAATGAGACAAGGCTGCATGCTTAGTCCATTTCTCTTGTTCTATTTTGTTATATGAATTAAATGTATCAGGTGATTTGTGCAAAAACTACAAATTACAATTAAATCTAAGAATCTCACTGTACCTGTCGGGTACCTTGGAGACGATGTGAAATCTCGGAACTCCAACCGTCGTGCACAAGGATTCCAGGATCGCTGGCGTCACTGTGGCTGTAGCGGCAACCAGCGGGGTGGCCTTGAACATGGAGCGGAGCTCCCGTACGCGCCGGTACGAGGCCCTAAACGTGTTACCCCTGTTGAGGTACAAAATAGGTTAGCTATGGCAATAATTTTTATATGTGTATAGCTGCTAAATAAGAATCTTGAACTGTGTGATATGTTTACGCGGTTTCCGGCAGTGTCTGTCTGTGTGAAGCTTAGGGATACCTACCATGTTACGACACAATGCGCCTCGTCAATGGCAAGCAGGCAGATTATGTCTCTGAGGGACAGGAAGATGTCACGCCAGAAGGAGTCCGATACGATCTCGGGGGAACAGAACATCAAGGAGAACCTCCCATCACGTATACCTGTCAAAGAGAAGGAAGAGAACAATGGAAACGATTGGTATATGTAAGACCATTTCAACACCTATGAATGCTATCATATAAGACTTACAATGATGTTTTTAAAGAGCCAGATTGATGGGATTATTCTCAAAGTTCCTTACCCTGAACTTCTTCTTCTTTCATTTCGCTTTTCCTCAGAATGGCCACAGCCGAGACGCCTCTGCTCTCCCAGCGGTGAACTTGATCACGCATGAGGTTTCGCAGCGGGGACACTATGATTGAGATATGGCTTTTCCCAGGCTGGTAAAAGAAACGGGTCAGTTGTACATATAATGGTTTGCTGAAGTGACTACTTATGGCGCTAAAGTGAAAATTAATCTATATGCCTTCAAATTAATAAATGGTTTGTGGTATTTGTAACCTCAAAAAAAACATTGCGCTTCTTAGCATGTAAAGATTGCCATAACTGGAAACTTTAAAGCGCCATAGAGATTCATATATTTGTACAATATTTGCCCTAAACACGACTTTTTTCGATCTCGTGTCTTGTTGCCGTATGAAACATTTATTTTTGCGTTTTATGCACATTTTCGATATGGTATCCTGATGTCCTATGAAAACGTACTTGATTTTTATATAGTGGGGATTGAATGAGCAATAATAGGGAAATGCCTCGAGCAGATCCTTTATGTGCGGGGGCAGTGCGAACACGTCACTCTTGCCGTGTCCCGTTGGTAGGAGGCAAAATACATCATCTCCCGAGTGCAGATGGTCTATGGCGCTTAGCTGCTCCGCATTGTGCACATACGGCAGCCGCAATGCTTCTGAAACTTTTTGTACGAGGTCCATATTACACGTGGTGTATTCAGGTCCGCAACGTGTTGCTTACTGATGTCAATGCTGAACGTACAAAACTATACGTACAAAGTTACCTCTAGCATCGCTTTGGGCCGTGGCGCCACCTTCTGCCAGTTCTGGGCATCAACATGGCGGCAAGCGGCAAAACAGTTTTGTGACAGAATAAAAAGTTGTCGTTTATACAAAATTGGCGACGAGTTGGCACGAATCCATATCTCACGGAACTAAAGAAGTTACCATAGAACAAGTTTAGGATATCAATTTTTTTGGATTCATGTGAGTATTTGTGCTGAAGGCGAAAATTTGCGGCTGAACAGCAATTCTACGCGATGAGTGTCAAATATCATCCAGCGGCCCAAGTAGGCATACACTAGCCGGAATCACTCAGTCCAAGGGGACAGAGTGATGACTCCGGTTATGCAAAACCCGGTGGGCAAACCATACGAGACCCAAAAATCTATCAATCGCGTAAAATTCCTTCAGAGATGCGGGGGATTTCTTTTGCTTTTTCAAATCTATGTACCTTTATTGTGTGTAGCGGCTATATCGTCTGACGTTGAAGCGCCGTTTCATTTAGCTATTTCGCACTTTCTCCTCAGCTTTCACTCCAGCCAGATCAAACGTCGTCATGTTGTTACAGGCCCGCAGTGAAGGGATTTAATGAAAATTTGAAAATACCATGGCTTAATACCGAAAACAGTGATAAAGTTCGCATAAGGCCTGTAGAAAGACAGGCTTGGCGGAACACGCATTCACAGGCGGGAAAACAGTCACATTGGCAGTTCATGTGCATGTTCGAACATTTTGTTAAGCAAATGTCTGATTTAACAAGTACCACGGTCAATTCTATCGTGTCATCTTTGGGCTGGCCATACTTGCTGAAAGACAAACAGCTTCAAGCTCTAAAACATCTACTTACGGGAAAAGATACGTTTTGCATGTTGCCAACCGGCTATGGCAAAAGTTATATATTTGTTCTGTTCCCTCTCATCGTTAATAAGGTACGCCTAAAAGCACATACTTAACTGCCCAAGTGTTTGTAAGACCGTTATTGACACGTTCAATGCAAATTTTATAGTATAAAGGATTACTGGTGAATAGCTGAAAAACGTTCCATTTACGTATCGCTGTACTTACGTATCACTGTACTTACGTATCGCTGTACTTACGTATCGCTGTACTTACGTATCGCTGTACTTACGTATCGCTGTACGCTGTAATTATTATCACGATTTTAACAATATACTGAAGAACATTTGGAAAAACCACTGAAAGTACAACTCGCTCATAATGCCTCCTGTATTTTCAGCTGCGTGGTATTGACAGTTCAACCACTGTGGTGGTATCGCCTCTGAGGGCACTAATGAGAATACAGGTGGCTGCATGGCAGAAGAGAGGCGTCCCCTGCACGTGCATCTTGCGTAAGGATGAGATGAAACCTAATGAACTGCAAGGTAGGTGTGGTGACGACTAGCACTAAAAGATATGTTGCATAGTTTTGCTCTTGGTATGCATTATTAAACCACAGATCATTAGTACAAATTTGCTACAACAAGAATTTGTACATTTCAGATCTGCGACTTGGGCGGTTTCGGGTTGTATTTGCATCCCCAGAGGCCTTGGTTGAGGATCACTGGTTTTCTTGGCTGCGCAACTCGAGGGACAAAGAACGACTTTTTGCCATTGACGAGGCGCACTGTGTAATAACGTGGTACGTTACGTTCGGGTGAAATTTACACGTGTCCTTAGTGATATTGCAATTTTTCAGTGTGTGACGACGTACACGTGTTTTATTTCTACCTATTATTAGGGGGCAAACGTTTCGCGCCAGTTATTCTCGTATCACGGAGCTGCGTTCGCTATTCGGGGATGTACCGCTTCTGGCGGTGACCGGGACGGCCACCCCTCATATGGTGGATGTTCCCGACCGGTATGTATAGAGTATTTATCATATATTATCGTTATTTTATGCACTGCATTGATATCACCTCCAGATTATGTATAAACGAAAATACAGACTTAATAGAGGTGCTTCTATTATCTTTATTATTTCATCGTGTGGTCTTTTTCAGATATAAAAAACAAGAGGACGCATACTTCATCTATAATTGTCATGGTACGAAACCAGTTAAAAATGTTGGCTTGGGTGTCTACTAACTACGGACATTGGACTAGCTAACAACATGGATGTTTATAAACGAATTTGTACTTATAATTACAGTCCAAACCTTTTTTTGGAGGTCACGAATGACCGTAAAGCAGCAATAGACAACTCACTGCGATGGATATTCGACATGATTATCAATGAAAAGGAAAATGCTCCAAAGGTCATCATATATTGCAGGTAGGATGGTGATTTATGACCATATAGTGGGAACACCAGCTGCTGTCCGTGTGATACCGTGCACCACATAATGCGGCTTTTAATTTATTCACTAGGTCGATGACCACCGTCAAACTCAAAGATAGGACGGGTTGCCCTGCCTACCCACTGGGCTTTACTGCAGAGCACATTAATTGTAATCGCAAATAACTTGTAATGGCAAATAGGTACGATATATTAAATGATTGGTAGACTGGGCTTCTAGAACCATCTATATTGTCTACCATGCATTACACTATGCATTACACTATATATATATTACACTATAAATGTATTGTTGTACGGGACACTTCCGAGTCACATCTTATTACCGTGCATTCCTTGTTCAATACTGTACAAGACGAGTAATATATAAGCGAGTATGAATCATTAACTGTATTTTTCTTTTACTTTACCCGAAGACCAGCTATCTTGTCTCCTCAAAGCCCTTGATATACTCTACCGTTTAATTCCTTTATACACAACGAAATTCATGTATCAAGTGACCACATTTCGGACTTTATGCTTTGTCAAAAGGTCTAATGGCTACAATCAATGTTTTACTTTCAGATCGATTGACGAAGTGACTCGCGTATTTGCGAAAGCGTGGGCCATTCTCGAGCCTCTCGACTTGGATTCTTAATTGACATGTTTCATGCGCAGTTGGATGCGGAGTCAGACATCACTATCCCTGAAGACTTCTGCAGGGAAAACTCGGTCGTTCGTTGCCTAGTGGCCACCATCGCGTTTGGTGTCGGGATCGACATCCCTAACATTACCTACATAATCCACTGGGGACATCGTCGAATACTGGCAGCAATTCGGTTGCTGCGGGCGAAATGGTGCAAGCGGCAAGTCTGTGATGTACACTCCGCCATATAGCGTAAACTCCCGCTGGTGTGAGGCCTCTATGCTGGATCTTGTCCGCCAGTCAAGCAAACGATGCATCAGGTATCTAGCACTAAAAGAGTTTATGCTGGACGGCATGAATGAGACAGATTTATCATTGACATCGGGGAAATTAACCTGCTGCAGCTTCTGTTCAACTGAGACAACATGCCAAGTAGCCAGCCAGCCGACCAGCCAGTCAACCAGCCAGCCGACCAGCCAGGCAAGTAGCCAGCCAGCCGACCAGAGCGCCCTAGCATTTCTGTTGAAAATAAAAGTTGATAATCAATTTATGCTGAACATTTATCAGACTAAATCATAAGCAATTGTGTTCCGTCCTACCCCACTGCATCATATCAATGAAGAGCTTATTAACACAATAAAAGAATGAGATGATGGACGCTGTCATCGTACCTTTAAAATCCTTGTTAAGGAATTCATTGACCAAGTCGAGCCCGATGTTGTTTCCCTTGCCGCCGGTCAAATTCCCAACTCGCTCCCATGTGAGTTCGTGTCGCAGTCTCTGCGGCAGGAAGCCGGCTGTATCTGTCAAGGCGGAGGTTTACAAATCGTTTGGAGCAAAGCATGCAGCTATGACGTTTGTGTCATTGCAAAAAAAGTCACAAGTAAACCGTAACAAGTTAAAACGAGACACAGGAATTTAAGTATCGTTATTAAAAATTACCACGTTCGTTAACGACATTCGCAAGGTAAAATATACAGTGACATCCAGCTTTTACGCCTAATCGCTAATGGCGCCAAAATATTTTATCACACTTTCACCGTATGGTGTCTCGGGTTTAGTTTCAATTTTAACTTCCAAAAGTTAAACACAACTTACTGGTTAACAGAATATGGCCCACAATGAAGTACTTCGGGTGTTTCTTGACCCAGTCCAGCATGCTTAGGCGCCATTCTGAAAGGATTGCCGGTCCATCTCCCTCCCTCACTGTGTCTCTGTTTGCCAGATCCTGTAGGCCACGCCAGACGGTGTGCAGCGACTATTGCTGTACAGGATCGTCGTTGTTACCTTCTCGACAATGACAGTAAGGAAATATGTCGCCAATCTCCCCATCTCCTGCTGCAGTGAAAGACTCGTGGGCTAGTTTGACGTTATCCCAAGAATGATCACTGCAACAACGATCGACGAGTCGCTGAGACAGTTTACTAAGCCACGCTTTCTTCTCCTCCAGACTGCCACCATAGCCATTCGGGACGTCATCCATCTGGTTCATGCCAAGCAGACGCATCGCGAGAAGCACGACAAAGCCCTCAGTGACAAACTACAAGTAAAACAACATGCACAATTAAAGATACATACTCACTGAGTAAGTACACAGCGGTGAAAGGCAGAAAGGCGAATTTGTACTGCTATTGTGCAGTAAAACATTTTCCATGGTATTCTCACCTCAAGAAAGTTCCACACATGGTAGAAGTTGTCCATCACCTTTCCGCGAAGTGACTGATGACGGAAGTAATCCTTGAGCTGATACAGCGTGCCACGGTCTGCAATACTTCGCACTGAGAAAAGGCTGTCCATGGTGTCCTGTAAGTTATAAAAAAATATATACGATTATTGTGCGTATTTTTTATAATAAAACAGGTTTTAATAACATTTAAGTTATTTAAGTTATCAGCGACAGAAAACGATGCCACGAGGTCAATACTTCATGTTTCTTTATGGAGGGGCGCTGGGAATCTTATAATTACCTGCAATAGGAGTGCCTCGCGGTGAAATTCGTGGGGTGTTTCCACCAGGCCCTCAAATTGGTGTTGTGAAAGGCGCCCTCCAGCACGTGCCTTCTTTGCGTTGACCATCCTCTCGACGCTGAGTTGATCCCCATTGCACACAATGCTGTGCGTGTGTTCGTCGGACGTTGGGACAAATCGATGTAGGCTATCCATGATCTGAATAACCCCGGCAGTAGAAGCAGGGTTAGCTTCAATGACCCTGAGGTTAGTCACACGGCTCTTCCGTGCCATCTCTTCGGTGCGTTCATGCGGCACGTGCCAAGTGACTTGTCGAGTCAGCTCTTGTAGAGCCGGCATGTGCTTGACTAAGATCCGTTGCACAATGACCCCCCCCATCAGGTTCCTTCAATCTCTTTTCATTTTTGGCACTCACGCTGTCGCATAAGGGAAATCAAATCAAATTGTATTATTAAGAGTGTACATACTTTCAGGCAAGAACCAGGGGTGGGCAGGGCGGGGGGGGGGGGGGAGGGGGAGACACTATTATACAAATATGGCTTGGAGGAACCCTAGACATCCAGTGATGTATAATTAGGAGATAACAGTTTTCATGAAAAAAAACTTACCCCACAGAACTGACCTACATGATGTATGTTACTAAAAACTTGCGACCAGTGCGTATACGGGGTCATTCGATAACAAGCTGTCAACGTAAATGAAGCCCAACCATGTTAATGAATTCTCTGAAAAAAACTGAATAAGCCATTCACACCTGTCGATAACAGATGTCGATGCTACCCACTACCCGCCTCCCTGTGTCAAGGGTTAGTGGGAGTTATTTGGTTCTACCAGCGACTTTTACTATAGAGACCTGGGGGAGGGCTCTGGGGATTCCACTGCTAAAATGGGGCTCCACACCGCAAAAGGTTCGCATATTATCCCTAACAAATTATAAAAAAAATAAAAAAATCTTCACAGTCATTGACATTGCCTTGCTTGAAGGGCCCTTAACTCCCCCCCCCCCCGCAATAAATTCCTTGACAACAACGAACACGCGTCCATAGTCAGATAGTGTGCTTTCTACTTAATCTTAGGGTTGAGGTCGTGAGGGTCATGCGTCAGGCCTAGGCCTAATTAAGACACTACGGCGGCTGACACTGTGACAGTGTCCGTCACACCGACACACGTGTTCAGTGACACTCACTGACTCGGCGCTGTTTGGCCGACTGGCAACAAATAAGTTGACGAGCGCTTCGGGCTGGGTGTGCACGCGTTCAATGTGAATTTTGGCATAGAGTCTACCAAGGCATTCATATTATGAATGAACTCTGTTGGAAATGTTTAAATGGTGTGCAGCGACAGTAAACCTAAGTGCCTGTCGGGAAAAACCCTTAAATGCTAAAAATAGCGCTTTTGAGGTCGACGGGACTGCGAGTGACGTTGCTCATGAATATTTAAGTGTGCGTTTCACTTGGCTAAACTAGCCCTGACCGATCTGGCTGGAGTGAAAGCTGAGGAGAAAGTGCGAAACAGCTAAATGAAACGGCGCTTCAACGTCAGACGATATAGCCGCTACACACAATAAAGGTACATAGATTTGAAAAAGCAAAAGAAATCCCCCGCATCTCTGAAGGAAATTCCGCGATTGATAGATTTTTGGGTCTCGTATGGTTTGCCCACCGGCTTTTGCATAACCGGAGTCATCACTCTGTCCCCTTGGACTGAGTGATTCAGCGCTGTCCCCTTGGACTGAGTGATTCAGCGCTAAGTCAAAGGATGAAGTTCACGCTTCAAAGCTGTATTAAGACTTTGAGGATCAATGCACAGCCGAATGTCTCCATTTGTCTTCGAACCAATAGCCAGTCGGCTGACCCAGTCGGTAGGTTGATCAACCTTAGCTATCACTCCTTGATTCTCTAGTTTATTAAGTTTATCTTCAAGTTGTTTCTTCAGACTAACAGGAACCCGGCAAGAAGAAATGGCCACAGGCTTTATCGTCTCGTCTGTAATGTACGCGCGCGTTATGATTATGTAACTCTTAGCAGTCGCTAGGCGGATTATGTGTGAATACATATGCAAATGTGACCGCCAGGGGACCACTCTATAAATAGGGGGGCGTGACGAATAAAAGTTCTTCTTGTCAGATACTCTCGTGTCCGCGTCATGGTTAATTTCACAGTACCTGGTAAAGTTCCCAACTTCTTGTCGAAGACCTCTTGGTGAGTAGACATCAGCTCACTCACAGTGCAGATGTTTTCGTAATGTACAGTAATGAGATTCATCTGTTCACTGGCTTTCTTTCCAAGAATAGGTATAAAATCTTCATCAACGACATGAAATTCAACGGAGTACTTTTGCAGTTCTTGCAATTTCTTACCACAGTACGACATTTACCAAGTGGTTTTATCCTTGTCAAATTCCACATTACAAGTTCAGTGTCACAGTCCTCCAGTTGAAAATCTCCAGCCAATTCCATGTTTGTCATGATATTCTTGTTGAGTGAATCTTCTTTCCCTTTGACCATTAATATCATTTCAGTCTCTGAATCTGATTCTTCTCTTCTATTGATATATTGTATCTTTCTCTCATTCGACATACATTTGCTTGCAAAATGGTTTTTTCGGCCACATTTGTTGCAATTCTTACTAAAAGCTGGGCATTTCTCTTTTATCCATAAATGTCGTTGCCCACAGTAGCGACTCTCCTTTAGCATTTTTGTTTCAGTTTTTTTCTGTTACCCTCTTGTCTTGTAAACGATGAACCTGGCTTTCATGGTCCTCCTTAAAGATACGCATCTGTTTGATAGACATTTGGTAAGCCACACCTAATTGTACTGTCTTTTCAAGCGTTAAATCTTCTTCCTTGAGCAACTTCTCTCTTAATTGGTCATCCAGGCATCCAAACACAATTTGATCCCTTACCATTTTCTTTTGTTGACCCTCAAAATGTCTTTTGCGAGAAGTCTGAGTCTGGTGACGAACGTATCAAGAGTCTCACCTTGCATTAGCTTCGCTTCATGAAACACATAACGAGCTGTCAACTCATTCTTTCGAGGGGCAAAGTATTGGTCGAATTTCTCCAGTACAATTGCTCCCTGGAGGGGTCGCGGTCAACTTCTGGTGCAGGAAATTCACAGGCATTATAAACTTCCAGCAACTCGTCTCCTCCACATGTCAACAAAATGGCTACCTTTTCATCATCCTGCTTGTTCATTTTTCTAGTGGCTAAGATGTACAAGTCAAATTTCTGTTTGAAATGCATCCATGCTTGCGCCGTATCTGTCGTAGCCGTTGTATTGAATTTTCCTGGTGGTTGAATAGCTTGAGCCATCTTCTTTCTTTCTTTCTTATATATCTTCTCTTTACTTTCTTATAAACTCAAACTAACACACCGCTGCCACCATGTTTCGATGTCACGTGGGTTTCACGCACGTCTATATAAGAACATGAACACGTCTAGTCTGTTCGACATCCAGGATTAAAGTCGCCTGTTTTAATACAGCAAAGTTACAAAAATGACGTGGAAGTTCAGAGGTCAGATCAATTAGATCAGTCCTCTAGCCACCTAGCGAGTCCTATAACGTTACTGCTATCAAACGCGTTAAGCACAATACAGACGCATCATAACGTTACCATTAAGTACTAATCGTTACAACACGGAATGGAGCAGCGGATACAGCTCGTCCAACGCCGTCCAGTGTACATTGCGGAATGTGCAGAGAGTGGCCGATTTCAAAACTTCGAGAATGAAGCTGAGCTGATACTCACAATGATGTCGGAGCTAGCTACCATGACCGATATTGAGGACTCTCTGGCCTCAGTGCAAGGACTACGATTACTTTTGGAAAGTAGACGGTCAACATCGTTCGCTTTACAGACCGACTTGTGTCAAGGACCTCGCGGACGACCAGCTTTTATTATTCCATACGAGGTGTTGGATTATCTGATCCATAACAACATGCAGATTAAAGATATTGCCAAACTCTTACATGTCAGTGAACGCACCATAAAACGGCGAATGCAAGACTATTCCTTGACCATTTCTGGCACATACTCACAAGTGACAGACCTGGAACTGGAATATCGCATTAACGCTGTAATCGAAGAACTCCCCAATATTGGATATCGTTCAGTTTGTGGCCATTTAAGGGCAAGGGGCCTACGCAGGGGCGGATCTAGGAATTGGCCAACTTTAACAGTGTATGTTCAGGTTCTCAAGGGGGGGGGGGGTGGCTCTCTGAAAACTTGCGACCGGGGGAGGGGGGGTGCTCGAAGAAGCCGACTTTAACAATGTATGTTCAGGTTCCCAAGGGGGGGTTGCTCTCCGAAAATTTGCGACCGGCGGGGGGAGTGGGGGGTGCTCTCTGAACATCTTGCGACCAGGGCGGAGGTGAGATGGAAAAAACCGACTTTAACAGTGTATGTTCAGTCCAGGAAGAGAGAGTACGGACTTGCATAAAAAACGTCGCTCCACAAAGGGTGCTATTCAGGAGACTATGACAATAGCGCGAGTTTGCGGGGCGTTAGGCAATTTTATTGGCCCGACATCAAGCTGTAGCAGCCCGCCAATTTTGATTATCGGCCCGAGGCCTCAAGGCCAAGGGCGGATAATGAAAATGACGGGCTGCTACAGCTTGGTGAAGGGCCACTAAAATGCCTAACGCCATGCAAAACTCGCGCTATTACTATTATTACGAGTTGAATTTAAATTTAAGGTGTTGACTTGTCTCTGCTTCTTTGGTTTAATTTCCGCATGCAACGACCAAAGTAAAGCATTTTGGGACTGACTGTCCGCAAATCGCAAGCCTTTCCACATATAGTTGCCCAGTCGCTTTTTTATACCATATTTATCGTTGCCAAGAAACATGGCACGTGCAACTAGGCAACTAGGCATGTAAGCGGGCTATTTAAAGCTATAACTACAATTCTTTTGTGCGTGACGTCATGTTTCATTGTTCTATGCCGTGTCGCTATGGCAACGATTGTCGATTGCATGGGCAGCAGGGCGGTTCCGGTCAGAATACGGCATTTTGGCCGTCTTCCCATTTAATGCTATTGGACTAGTTAACATGACCACCAACTCGTAATAATATTTCTTACCACCTTCCGCATTCAGCGTCGCAGATACAGCGCATCACCAATGGGTAAAAACTCCATATGATAGATTAGTTCACATACAAAGCATACATTTTCAAACCTGCAAGTACGACCATTCGAGAACCAACGTGAGCACTGAAAGGTTACACACCAATAGAAACCATCCCTATGATAAGCAATGGAAAAACCCAAATTTTCAACCTCATGTCAGAGAAAAATCGGTAGGCCTACCCATGTTTGACTATGTGGGCCATAGGAAATTATAGAGCAAAATTCCAACTTTATCTTAAAGCAATATACTTCCACGCGCCATCTTAGATTTTTTTACACTTTACCATCAAGACTAAAGTATCTTAAAATTATGATGCATATATTATTTATCTCTTTGAGTCTGTGAAACAACAATTTTAACATAAAACTACGCGGTTTAGTTATATCGCGCGCGGACATCCTAGCGAGCCATGTTCGACATCACACAACAGAGTACCGAAGGGGTCTCCGAGCAATAAAACGCGGAATATTTGTGGAATACCGGCGAAATCATGCGAAATACGGCGCAAAACTTCGGAATGTCCGCCGCGAAAACGTTTTCCGAAGTTTCCCGCGTTTTATTCATGATCCTATCGAACAGCGAACAGGCGCGTAGGAATATAAAGCCGGCCACCAACTCTTCTGCTTTCGGAAAACAAATTCGCTCTCTCCGGATAGCCACAGGCTTTCAGGATTTAAATTCAAGACAGAATATACCCATTTGACATGGAGAAGAGGTTGGTACAACAAAAATTACGGAATATATTGCTTTAAAAACAAGTAGAACATAGGTTGACGCGCGATATTTTTTGCTACAGCTCATAGTATGACACCCCCCCCCCCCTAGCGCAACTCGCCGCAAATTAGAGACCCCGCGATTCAGTATGTGATGAGTTCGACCGGACCACGCACCCGTAACATCCGCACGCATGATTAAATACGTCACAGATTAATTGAACAGACATTAATCTGGCTAAACATTAGTCAAACAAACAATATATACAAAGACACAAAATAATTAGTAACCATATAACCCTACGCTGGTATATACTTTTCTACGCACGACCTATTGGTGTGTAACCGGAACCAGTCTACTACCAGACGGCGGGAGTACTCCTTTTCTCATAACGTTCGATTAATTTCAACCTCTACCGCAGCGCCTCTCTCGTCATAATTTGCGCTGATAACCATGTTATGACGACAGATGGCGCGGATTGACCCATGCAATCTGTTCACCATCTGTTTCTCCGTGGTTCCCAAATGGAGAAAATGGAAGAACATTTTACCTCTGTCATCGCGGAAAACGTTGAGAGCTACTGTAAAGTAGGCAGAACAGCTATTGTTGCCGATACAAAGCTGTAAAAATGGACCTGCGAATGTGAAAGACACAGGAAGGCACTTGACGTGCCTCTGGAGTTGCCCTTGCCCTGTGAAGAGGATCTCCAAGGCACGCGTGTTACGGAGATGGCGGAATATATTCACAGCGTTAAAGAAAATACCGGTCGCCATTAACCAGACGATACTTCATAGATAATAGCAGATTACAACATATAATGTCACTGGAAATTAAGGATCTGCCCGATTTGTCGAACAGAGCAGACTGAAATTGACACGGAGCTAGTGACAACTAGTGGTATATTGATATGCTACAAATACGTAGTAAACAACTTGCATGTCTTTATTATGATCTGCCCCAAATGCGGAGCTAATGTTCGACATCAATAACATGAATCGAACATTATTAATTTAAGTAACAACCTATTTCTTTCTGTCACACACATCTATCTCCCAGACTGTGGAATTAATTGAACTGGACCACGACAGCAGTCTCCCGAAACAGGACATAAGATGCTGCTATTATTTATTTGAGTGTTTGACGGACTAGCTGTTTATATTGTGCCGAGTGCTCATGCCACCCACCATGCCTGATGTTCGATACCAGCCAAAAACATGTGTTTCCGTGTAGACAACGAAAACTTCAGCAGGATGTTGAACAGTCGACGCAAGAAGAACATGCAGTTGACATTGACTTGTTCTGGGTCAACATCGAAAAAAGCATCATATTTGATGCCATTACCAGCAGTTCAAGTGGAAACCCCAATCACACAAGACATGGGCTCCATGGATTCCACCCAAGCCAGAATAGGTAATGATGAATTCAATATAACCTTTGTACGAATGAACGTGATGAAGTTCTGTTACCATGATATGCAATGCGTGATGCTCTATTCATTAAGCCGGGGCCTTCAATAGCATTTAGCCTTTAAACCTTAGAACGGGAAAATTAAAGCCGATATTATTTCTATCGTTTTCAGCAGATAAATGGTTGACTAACGATCCTATCCCATTCTATCCGGCCTCTAACTGCCTACACTATTCACCCCGTCCAACAAATTGGCAATTCATTCACCCCTACATCCATATACGATAAACTCCCCATAGACACTCCCATAAGCTAGGGTTTCCAACGTCATTTCGGGCCAGGCAAATAAATGTTTGCTTTTCTCCACCTGAGACACGCCAATAGATGTTATACCTCACTTAGACAGCTTAATGTCTGTTATACCACAGGTGGTTATACCCCGCCCAGACAGCTGTTGTCTGTTATACCCCGCCCAGACAGCTGTTGTCTGTTATACCCAGCCTGGACACCTTAATGTCTGTTATACCCCGCCTAGACCCGCTAATGTCTGTTACACCCCGCCTAACCCGCTAATGTCTGTTATACCCCGCCTAGACACGCTAATGTTTGTTGTACCCCGCCTAGACCCACTAACGTCTGTTATACCACGCCTAGACACGATAATGTCTGTTAAACCCCGCCTAGACCCACTAACGTCTGTTATACCACGCCTAGACACGATAATGTCTGTTAAACCCCGCCTAGACCCGCTAATGTCTGTTATACTCCGCCTAGACACGCTAATGTCTGGTATACCATGCCTAGACACCCTAATGTCTGTTATACCTTGCTTAGACCGGCTAGTGTCTGTTATACCCCGCCTAGACGCGCTAATGTTTGTTATACCCCGCCTAGACGCGCCAATGTCTGTTATACCCCGCTTAGACCGGCTAGTGTCTGTTATACCCCGCCTAGACGCGCTAATGTCTGTTACACCCCGCATAGACACGCCAATGTCTGTTATACCCCGCCTAGACACCTTAATGTCTGTTATACCCCGCCTAGACACGCTAATGTTTTTATACCCCGCCTAGACGCGCTAATGTCTGTTATACCCCACCTAGACCCGCTAATGTCTGTTATACCCCGCCTCGACGCCCTAATGTCTGTTACACCGCGCCTAGACATGCTAATGTCTGTTATACCCCATCAAGACACTTACTGCCGGTCATACCCCATCAAGACACTTACTGCCCGTCATACCCCACTTAGACACTTAATGCCTGTCATACCCCATCAAGACACTTACTGCCTGTCATACCCCACTTAGACACTTAATGCCTGTCATACCCCACTTAGACACTTACCGCCCGTCATACCCCACCATGACAATTACTGCCTGTCATACCCCACCATGACACTTACTGCCTGTCATACCCCACTAAGACACTTACTGCCTGTCATACCCCACTTAGACACTTACTGCCTGTCATACACCACCATGACACTTAATGCCTGTCATACCCAACCAAGACACTTACTGCCTGTCATACCCCACCATGACACTTAATGCCTGTCATATCCCACTTAGACACTTACTGCCTGTCATACACCACCATGACACTTAATGCCTGTCATACCCCACCAAGACACTTACTGCCTGTCATACACCACCATGACACTTAATGCCTGTCATACCCCACTTAGACACTTTATACCTGTCATACCCCACTTAGACACTTAATGCCTGTCATCCCCTACCAAGACACTTACTGCTTGTCATACCCCACCATGACACTTACTGCCTGTCATACCCCACTTAGACACTTAATGCCTGTCATACCCCACCAAGACACTTACTGCCTGTCATACCCCACCATGACTCTTACTGCCTGTCATACCCCACCATGACACTTACTGCCTGTCATACCCCACCAAGACACTTACTGCCTGTCATACCCCACTTAGATACTTACTGCCCGTCATACGCCACCATGACACTTAATGCCTGTCATACGCCACTTAGACACTTTATACCTGTCATACCCCACCATGACACTTACTGCCTGTCATACCCCATTTAGACACTTAATGCCTGTCATACCCTACCAAGACACTTACTGCTTGTCATACCCCACCATGACACTTACTGCCTGTCATACCCCATCAAGACACTTAGTGCCCGTCATACCTCACTTAGACACTTAATGCCTGTCATACCCCACTTAGACACTTAATGCCTGTCATCCCCTACCAAGACACTTACTGCTTGTCATACCCCACCAAGACACTTAATGCCTGTCATACCCCACTTAGACACTTACTGCCTGTCATACCCCACTTAGACAATTACTGCCAGTCATACACCACTATGACACTTAATGCCTGTCATACTCCACCATGACACTTTATGCCTGTCATACCCCACCATGACACTTACTGCCAGTCATACCCCACCTAGACACTTAATGCCTGTCATCCCCTAACAAGACACTTACTGCTTGTCATACCCCACCATGACACTTAATGCCTGTCATACCCCACTTAGACACTTAATGCCTGTCATCCCCTACCAAGACACTTACTACTTGTCATACCCCACCATGACACTTAATGCCTGTCATACCCCACTTAGACACTAACTGCCTGCCATACACCACCTAGACACTTAATGCCTGTCATCCCCTACCAAGACACTTACTGCTTGTCATACCCCACCATGACACTTAATGCCTGTCATACCCCACCATGACACTTACTGCCTGTCATACCCCACTTAGACACTTACTGCCTGTCATACCCCACCAAGACACTTACTGCCTGTCATACCCCAGTTAGACACTTACTGCCTGTCATACCCCACCATGACACTTAATGCCTGTCATATCCCACTTAGACACTTACTGCCTGTCATACACCACCATGACACTTAATGCCTGTCATACCCCACTTAGACACTTAATGCCTGTCATACCTCACTTAGACACTGAATGCCTGTCATCCCCTACCAAGACACTTACTGCTTGTCATACCCCACCATGACACTTAATGCCTGTCATACCCCACTTAGACACTTAATGCCTGTCATCCCCTACCAAGACACTTACTGCTTGTCATACCCCACCATGACACTTAATGCCTGTCATACCCCACTTAGACACTTACTGCGCCTGTCATACACCACCTAGACACTTAATGCCTGTCATCCCCTACCAAGACACTTACTGCTTGTCATACCCCACCATGACACTTAATGCCTGTCATACCCCACCATGACACTTACTGCCTGTCATACCCCACTTAGACACTTACTGCCTGTCATACACCACCATGACACTTAATGCCTGTCATACCCACTTAGACACTTTATACCTGTCATACCCCACCAAGACACTTACTGCCTGTCATACCCCACTTACACACTTAATGCCTGTCATACCCCACTTAGACACTTAATGCCTGTCATCCCCTACCAAGACACTTACTGCTTGTCATACCCCACCATGACACTTAATGCCTGTCATACCCCACTTAGACACTTAATGCCTGTCATACCCCACCATGGCACTTAATGCCTGTCATACCCCACTTAGACACTTAATGCCTGTCATATCCCACTTAGACACTTACTGCCTGTCATACACCACCATGACACTTTATGCCTGTCATACCCCACCAAGACACTTACTGCCTGTCATACACCACCATGACACTTAATGCCTGTCATACCCCACTTAGACACTTACTGCCTGTCATACCCCACCATGGCACTTACTGCCTGTCATACCCCACTTAGACACTTACTGCCTGTCATACCCCACTTAGACACTTTATACCTGTCATACCCCACTTAGACACTTAATGCCTGTCATCCCCTACCAAGACACTTACTGCTTGTCATACCCCACCATGACACTTACTGCCTGTCATACCCCACTTAGACACTTAATGCCTGTCATACCCCACCAAGACACTTACTGCCTGTCATGCCCCACCATGACACTTACTGCCTGTCATACCCCACCATGACACTTACTGCCTGTCATACCCCACTTAGACACTTAATGCCTGTCATACGCCACTTAGACACTTTATACCTGTCATACCCCACCATTACACTTTCTGCCTGTCATACCCTACTTAGACACTTAATGCCTGTTATACCCCACTTAGACACTTAATGCCAGTCATCCCCTACCAAGACACTTACTGCTTGTCATACCCCACCAAGACACTTAATGCCTGTCATACCCCACCAAGACACTTACTGCCTGTCATACACCACTATGACACTTAATGCCTGTCATACCCCACTTAGACACTTTATGCCTGCCATACCCCACCATGACACTTACTGCCAGTCATACCCCACCTAGACACTTAATGCCTGTCATCCCCTAACAAGACACTTACTGCTTGTCATACCCCACCATGACACTTAATGCCTGTCATACCCGACTTAGACACTTACTGCCTGTCATACACTACCTAGACACTTAATGCCTGTCATCCCCTATCAAGACACTTACTGCTTGTCATACCCCACCATGACACTTAATGCCTGTCATACCCCACCATGACACTTACTGCCTGTCATACCCCACTTAGACACTTACTGCCTGTCATACCCCACCAAGACACTTACTGCCTGTCATACCCCACCATGACACTTAATGCCTGTCATACCCCACTTAGACACTTACTGCCTGTCATACCCCACCATGGCACTTAATGCCTGTCATACCCCACTTAGACACTTAATGCCTGTCATCCCCTACCAAGACACTTACTGCTTGTCATACCCCACCATGACACTTAATGCCTGTCATACCCCACTTAGACACTTACTGCGCCTGTCATACACCACCTAGACACTTAATGCCTGTCATCCCCTACCAAGACACTTACTGCTTGTCATACCCACCATGACACTTAATGCCTGTCATACCCCACCATGACACTTACTGCCTGTCATACCCCACTTAGACACTTACTGCCTGTCATACCCCACCAAGACACTTACTGCCTGTCATACCCCACTTACACACTTACTGCCGGTCATACCCCACTTAGACACTTACTGCTTGTCATAACCCACCATGACACTTAATGCCTGTCATACCCCACTTAGACACTTAATGCCTGTCATACCCCACCATGGCACTTAATGCCTGTCATACCCCACTTAGACACTTACTGCCCGTCATACACCACCATGACACTTAATGCCTGTCATACCCCACTTAGACACTTTATACCTGTCATACCCCACTTAGACACTTAATGCCTGTCATCCGCTACCAAGACACTTACTGCTTGTCATACCCCACCATGACACTTACTGCCTGTCATACCCCACTTAGACACTTAATGCCTGTCATACCCCACCAAGACACTTACTGCCTGTCATACCCCACCATGACACTTACTGCCTGTCATTCCCCACCATGACACTTACTGCCTGTCATACCCCACTTAGACACTTAATGCCTGTCATACCCCACTTAGACACTTACTGCCCGTCATACACCACCATGACACTTAATGCCTGTCATACGCCACTTAGACACTTTATACCTGTCATACCCCACCATGAAACTTTCTGCCTGTCATACCCCACTTAGACACTTAATGCCTGTCATACCCCACTTAGACACTTAATGCCTGTCATCCCCTACCAAGACACTTACTGCTTGTCATACCCCACCATGACACTTACTGCCTGTCATACCCCATCAAGACACTTACTGCCCGTCATACCTCACTTAGACACTTAATGCCTGTCATACCCCACCAAGACACTTACTGCCTGTCATACCCTACCAAGACACTTACTGCCTGTCATACCCCACCAAGACACTTAATGCCTGTCCTACCCCACTTAGACACTTACTGCCTGTCATACCCCACCATGACACTTACTGCCTGTCATACCCCACCATGACACTTACTGCCTGTCATACCCCACTAAGACACTTACTGTCTGTCATACCCTACCAAGACACTTACTGCCTGTCATACCCCACCAAGACACTTAATGCCTGTCATACCCCACTTAGACACTTACTGCCTGTCATACTCCACCATGACACTTACTGCCTGTCATACCCCACCATGACACTTACTGCCTGTCATACCCCACCAAGACACTTACTGCCTGTCATACCCTACCAAGACACTTACTGCCTGTCATACCCCACCAAGACACTTACTGCCTGTCATACCCCACTTAGACACTTACTGCCTGTCATACCCCACCATGACACTTACTGCCTGTCATGCCCCACCATGACACTTACTGCCTGTCATACCCCACCATGACACTTACTGCCTGTCATACCCTACCAAGACACTTACTGCCTGTCATACCCCACCATGACACTTACTGCCTGTCATACCCACCCATGACACTTACTGCCTGTCATACCCCACCATGACACTTACTGCCTGTCATACCCTACCAAGATACTTACTGCCTGTCATACCCCACCAAGACGCTTAATGCCTGTCATACCCCACTTAGACACTTACTGCCTGTCATACTCCACCATGACACTTACTGCCTGTCATACCATACTTAGACACTTACTGCCTGTCATACACCACCATGACACTTAATGCCTGTCATACCCCACTTAGACACTTACTGCCTGTCATACCCCACCAAGACACTTACTGCCTGTCATACCCCACTTACACACTTACTGCCGGTCATACACCACCTAGACACTTAATGCCTGTCATACCCTACTTAGACACTTACTGCTTGTCATAACCCACCATGACACTTAATGCCTGTCATACCCCACTTAGACACTTAATGCCTGTCATACCCCACCATGGCACTTAATGCCTGTCATACCCCACTTAGACACTTACTGCCTGTCATACACCACCATGACACTTAATGCCTGTCATACCCCACTTAGACACTTTATACCTGTCATACCCCACTTAGACACTTAATGCCTGTCATCCGCTACCAAGACACTTACTGCTTGTCATACCCCACCATGACACTTACTGCCTGTCATACCCCACTTAGACACTTAATGCCTGTCATACCCCACCAAGACACTTACTGCCTGTCATACCCCACCATGACACTTACTGCCTGTCATACCCCACCATGACACTTACTGCCTGTCATACCCCACTTAGACACTTAATGCCTGTCATACCCCACTTAGACACTTACTGCCCGTCATACACCACCATGACACTTAATGCCTGTCATACGCCACTTAGACACTTTATACCTGTCATACCCCACCATGAAACTTTCTGCCTGTCATACCCCACTTAGAAACTTAATGCCTGTCATACCCCACTTAGACACTTAATGCCTGTCATCCCCTACCAAGACACTTACTGCTTGTCATACCCCACCATGACACTTACTGCCTGTCATACCCCATCAAGACACTTACTGCCCGTCATACCTCACTTAGACACTTAATGCCTGTCATACCCCACCAAGACACTTACTGCCTGTCATACCCTACCAAGACACTTACTGCCTGTCATACCCCACCAAGACACTTAATGCCTGTCCTACCCCACTTAGACACTTACTGCCTGTCATACCCCACCATGACACTTACTGCCTGTCATACCCCACCATGACACTTACTGCCTGTCATACCCCACTAAGACACTTACTGTCTGTCATACCCTACCAAGACACTTACTGCCTGTCATACCCCACCAAGACACTTAATGCCTGTCATACCCCACTTAGACACTTACTGCCTGTCATACTCCACCATGACACTTACTGCCTGTCATACCCCACCATGACACTTACTGCCTGTCATACCCCACCAAGACACTTACTGCCTGTCATACCCTACCAAGACACTTACTGCCTGTCATACCCCACCAAGACACTTACTGCCTGTCATACCCCACTTAGACACTTACTGCCTGTCATACCCCACCATGACACTTACTGCCTGTCATGCCCCACCATGACACTTACTGCCTGTCATACCCCACCATGACACTTACTGCCTGTCATACCCTACCAAGACACTTACTGCCTGTCATACCCCACCATGACACTTACTGCCTGTCATACCCCACCATGACACTTACTGCCTGTCATACCCCACCATGACACTTACTGCCTGTCATACCCTACCAAGATACTTACTGCCTGTCATACCCCACCAAGACGCTTAATGCCTGTCATACCCCACTTAGACACTTACTGCCTGTCATACTCCACCATGACACTTACTGCCTGTCATACCATACTTAGACACTTACTGCCTGTCATACACCACCATGACACTTAATGCCTGTCATACCCCACTTAGACACTTACTGCCTGTCATACACCACCATGACACTTAATGCCTGTCATCCCCTACCAAGACACTTACTGCTTGTCATACCCCACCATGACACTTACTGCCTGTCATACCCCACCAAGACACTTAATGCCTGTCATACCCCACTTAGACACTGAATGCCTGTCATACCCCACGTAGACACTTAATGCCTGTCATACCCCACTTAGACACTTACTGCCTGTCATTCCCCACTTAGACACTTAATGCCTGTCATACCCCACCATGACACTTACTGCCTGTCATACCCCACCATGACACTTACTGCCTGTCATACCCCACTAAGACACTTACTGTCTGTCATACCCTACCAAGACACTTACTGCCTGTCATACCCCACCAAGACACTTAATGCCTGTCATACCCCACTTAGACACTTACTGCCTGTCATACTCCACCATGACACTTACTGCCTGTCATACCCCACCATGACACTTACTGCCTGTCATACCCCACCAAGACACTTACTGCCTGTCATACCCTACCAAGACACTTACTGCCTGTCATACCCCACCAAGACACTTACTGCCTGTCATACCCCACTTAGACACTTACTGCCTGTCATACCCCACCATGACACTTACTGCCTGTCATGCCCCACCATGACACTTACTGCCTGTCATACCCCACCATGACACTTACTGCCTGTCATACCCTACCAAGACACTTACTGCCTGTCATACCCCACCATGACACTTACTGCCTGTCATACCCCACCATGACACTTACTGCCTGTCATACCCCACCATGACACTTACTGCCTGTCATACCCTACCAAGATACTTACTGCCTGTCATACCCCACCAAGACGCTTAATGCCTGTCATACCCCACTTAGACACTTACTGCCTGTCATACTCCACCATGACACTTACTGCCTGTCATACCATACTTAGACACTTACTGCCTGTCATACACCACCATGACACTTAATGCCTGTCATACCCCACTTAGACACTTACTGCCTGTCATACCCCACCAAGACACTTACTGCCTGTCATACCCCACTTAGACACTTAATGCCTGTCATACCCCACCATGGCACTTAATGCCTGTCATACCCCACTTAGACACTTACTGCCTGTCATACACCACCATGACACTTAATGCCTGTCATACCCCACTTAGACACTTTATACCTGTCATACCCCACTTAGACACTTAATGCCTGTCATCCGCTACCAAGACACTTACTGCTTGTCATACCCCACCATGACACTTACTGCCTGTCATACCCCACTTAGACACTTAATGCCTGTCATACCCCACCAAGACACTTACTGCCTGTCATACCCCACCATGACACTTACTGCCTGTCATACCCCACCATGACACTTACTGCCTGTCATACCCCACTTAGACACTTAATGCCTGTCATACCCCACTTAGACACTTACTGCCCGTCATACACCACCATGACACTTAATGCCTGTCATACGCCACTTAGACACTTTATACCTGTCATACCCCACCATGAAACTTTCTGCCTGTCATACCCCACTTAGACACTTAATGCCTGTCATACCCCACTTAGACACTTAATGCCTGTCATCCCCTACCAAGACACTTACTGCTTGTCATACCCCACCATGACACTTACTGCCTGTCATACCCCATCAAGACACTTACTGCCCGTCATACCTCACTTAGACACTTAATGCCTGTCATACCCCACCAAGACACTTACTGCCTGTCATACCCTACCAAGACACTTACTGCCTGTCATACCCCACCAAGACACTTAATGCCTGTCCTACCCCACTTAGACACTTACTGCCTGTCATACCCCACCATGACACTTACTGCCTGTCATACCCCACCATGACACTTACTGCCTGTCATACCCCACTAAGACACTTACTGTCTGTCATACCCTATCAAGACACTTACTGCCTGTCATACCCCACCAAGACACTTAATGCCTGTCATACCCCACTTAGACACTTACTGCCTGTCATACTCCACCATGACACTTACTGCCTGTCATACCCCACCATGACACTTACTGCCTGTCATACCCCACCAAGACACTTACTGCCTGTCATACCCTACCAAGACACTTACTGCCTGTCATACCCCACCAAGACACTTACTGCCTGTCATACCCCACTTAGACACTTACTGCCTGTCATACCCCACCATGACACTTACTGCCTGTCATGCCCCACCATGACACTTACTGCCTGTCATACCCCACCATGACACTTACTGCCTGTCATACCCTACCAAGACACTTACTGCCTGTCATACCCCACCATGACACTTACTGCCTGTCATACCCCACCATGACACTTACTGCCTGTCATACCCCACCATGACACTTACTGCCTGTCATACCCTACCAAGATACTTACTGCCTGTCATACCCCACCAAGACGCTTAATGCCTGTCATACCCCACTTAGACACTTACTGCCTGTCATACTCCACCATGACACTTACTGCCTGTCATACCATACTTAGACACTTACTGCCTGTCATACAAAACCATGACACTTAATGCCTGTCATACCCCACTTAGACACTTACTGCCTGTCATACACCACCATGACACTTAATGCCTGTCATCCCCTACCAAGTCACTTACTGCTTGTCATACCCCACCATGACACTTACTGCCTGTCATACCCCACCAAGACACTTAATGCCTGTCATACCCCACTTAGACACTGAATGCCTGTCATACCCCACGTAGACACTTAATGCCTGTCATACCCCACTTAGACACTTACTGCCTGTCATTCCCCACTTAGACACTTAATGCCTGTCATACCCCACCATGACACTTACTGCCTGTCATACCCCACCATGACACTTACTGCCTGTCATACCCCACCAAGACACTTACTGCCTGTCATACCCCACCTAGACACTTACTGCCTGTTATACACCACCATGACACTTAATGCCTGTCATACTCCACTTAGACACTTTAAACCTGTCATACCCCACCAAGACACTTACTGCCTGTCATACCCCACTTAGACACTTAATGCCTGTCATCCCCTCCCAAGACACTTACTGCTTGTCATACCCCACCATGACACTTACTGCCTGTCATACCCCACTTAGACACTTAATGCCTGTCATCCCCTACCAAGACACTTACTGCATGTCATACCCCACCATGACACTTAATGCCTGTCATACCCCACTTAGACACTTTATACCTGTCATACCCGACCAAGACACTTACTGCCTGTCATACCCCACTTAGACACTTAATGCCTGTCATACCCCACTTAGACACTTAATGCCTGTCATCCCCTCCCAAGACACTTACTGCTTGTCATACCCCACCATGACACTTACTGCCTGTCATACCCCACCATGACACTTAATGCCTGTCATACCCCACTTAGACACTTAATGCCTGTCATATCCCACTTAGACACTTACTGCCTGTCATACACCACCATGACACTTAATGCCTGTCATACCCCACTTAGACACTTGCTGCCTGTCATACACCACCATGACACTTAATGCCTGTCATACCCCACTTAGACACTTACTGCCTGTCATACCCCACCATGGCACTTACTGCCTGTCATACCCCACCATGACACTTACTGCCTGTCATACCCCACTTAGACACTTAATGCCTGTCATACCCCACTTAGACACTTACTGCCCATCATACACCACCATGACACTTAATGCCTGTCATACGCCACTTAGACACTTTATACCTGTCATACCCCACCATGACACTTTCTGCCTGTCATACCCTACTTAGACACTTAATGCCTGTTATACCCCACTTAGACACTTAATGCCTGTCATCCCCTACCAAGACACTTACTGCTTGTCATACCCCACCAAGACACTTAATGCCTGTCATACCCCACCAAGACACTTACTGCCTGTCATACACCACTATGACACTTAATGCCTGTCATACCCCACTTAGACACTTTATGCCTGCCATACCCCACCATGACACTTACTGCCAGTCATACCCCACCTAGACACTTAATGCCTGTCATCCCCTAACAAGACACTTACTGCTTGTCATACCCCACCATGACACTTAATGCCTGTCATACCCCACTTAGACACTTACTGCCTGTCATACACTACCTAGACACTTAATGCCTGTCATCCCCTATCAAGACACTTACTGCTTGTCATACCCCACCATGACACTTAATGCCTGTCATACCCCACCATGACACTTACTGCCTGTCATACCCCACTTAGACACTTACTGCCTGTCATACCCCACCAAGACACTTACTGCCTGTCATACCCCACCATGACACTTAATGCCTGTCATACCCCACTTAGACACTTACTGCCTGTCATACCCCACCATGGCACTTAATGCCTGTCATACCCCACTTAGACACTTACTGCCTGTCATACCCCACTTAGACACTTACTGCCTGTCATACACCACCAAGACACTTACTGCCTGTCATACCCCACTTAGACACTTAATGCCTGTCATCCCCTACCAAGACACTTACTGCTTGTCATACCCCACCATGACACTTAATGCCTGTCATACCCCACTTAGACACTTACTGCCTGTCATACCCCACCATGGCACTTAATGCCTGTCATACCCCACTTAGACACTTAATGCCTGTCATCCCCTACCAAGACACTTACTGCTTGTCATACCCCACCATGACACTTAATGCCTGTCATACCCCACTTAGACACTTACTGCGCCTGTCATACACCACCTAGACACTTAATGCCTGTCATCCCCTACCAAGACACTTACTGCTTGTCATACCCACCATGACACTTAATGCCTGTCATACCCCACCATGACACCTACTGCCTGTCATACCCCACTTAGACACTTACTGCCTGTCATACCCCACCAAGACACTTACTGCCTGTCATACCCCACTTACACACTTACTGCCGGTCATACACCACCTAGACACTTAATGCCTGTCATACCCTACTTAGACACTTACTGCTTGTCATAACCCACCATGACACTTAATGCCTGTCATACCCCACTTAGACACTTAATGCCTGTCATACCCCACCATGGCGCTCAATGCCTGTCATACCCCACTTAGACACTTACTGCCTGTCATACACCACCATGACACTTAATGCCTGTCATACCCCACTTAGACACTTTATACCTGTCATACCCCACTTAGACACTTAATGCCTGTCATCCCCTACCAAGACACTTACTGCTTGTCATACCCCACCATGACACTTAATGCCTGTCATACCCCACTTAGACACTTACTGCGCCTGTCATACACCACCTAGACACTTAATGCCTGTCATCCCCTACCAAGACACTTACTGCTTGTCATACCCACCATGACACTTAATGCCTGTCATACCCCACCATGACACTTACTGCCTGTCATACCCCACTTAGACACTTACTGCCTGTCATACCCCACCAAGACACTTACTGCCTGTCATACCCCACTTACACACTTACTGCCGGTCATACACCACCTAGACACTTAATGCCTGTCATACCCTACTTAGACACTTACTGCTTGTCATAACCCACCATGACACTTAATGCCTGTCATACCCCACTTAGACACTTAATGCCTGTCATACCCCACCATGGCACTTAATGCCTGTCATACCCCACTTAGACACTTACTGCCTGTCATACACCACCATGACACTTAATGCCTGTCATACCCCACTTAGACACTTTATACCTGTCATACCCCACTTAGACACTTAATGCCTGTCATCCGCTACCAAGACACTTACTGCTTGTCATACCCCACCATGACACTTACTGCCTGTCATACCCCACTTAGACACTTAATGCCTGTCATACCCCACCAAGACACTTACTGCCTGTCATACCCCACCATGACACTTACTGCCTGTCATACCCCACCATGACACTTACTGCCTGTCATACCCCACTTAGACACTTAATGCCTGTCATACCCCACTTAGACACTTACTGCCCGTCATACACCACCATGACACTTAATGCCTGTCATACGCCACTTAGACACTTTATACCTGTCATACCCCACCATGAAACTTTCTGCCTGTCATACCCCACTTAGACACTTAATGCCTGTCATACCCCACTTAGACACTTAATGCCTGTCATCCCCTACCAAGACACTTACTGCTTGTCATACCCCACCATGACACTTACTGCCTGTCATACCCCATCAAGACACTTACTGCCCGTCATACCTCACTTAGACACTTAATGCCTGTCATACCCCACCAAGACACTTACTGCCTGTCATACCCTACCAAGACACTTACTGCCTGTCATACCCCACCAAGACACTTAATGCCTGTCCTACCCCACTTAGACACTTACTGCCTGTCATACCCCACCATGACACTTACTGCCTGTCATACCCCACCATGACACTTACTGCCTGTCATACCCCACTAAGACACTTACTGTCTGTCATACCCTACCAAGACACTTACTGCCTGTCATACCCCACCAAGACACTTAATGCCTGTCATACCCCACTTAGACACTTACTGCCTGTCATACTCCACCATGACACTTACTGCCTGTCATACCCCACCATGACACTTACTGCCTGTCATACCCCACCAAGACACTTACTGCCTGTCATACCCTACCAAGACACTTACTGCCTGTCATACCCCACCAAGACACTTACTGCCTGTCATACCCCACTTAGACACTTACTGCCTGTCATACCCCACCATGACACTTACTGCCTGTCATGCCCCACCATGACACTTACTGCCTGTCATACCCCACCATGACACTTACTGCCTGTCATACCCTACCAAGACACTTACTGCCTGTCATACCCCACCATGACACTTACTGCCTGTCATACCCCACCATGACACTTACTGCCTGTCATACCCCACCATGACACTTACTGCCTGTCATACCCTACCAAGATACTTACTGCCTGTCATACCCCACCAAGACGCTTAATGCCTGTCATACCCCACTTAGACACTTACTGCCTGTCATACTCCACCATGACACTTACTGCCTGTCATACCATACTTAGACACTTACTGCCTGTCATACACCACCATGACACTTAATGCCTGTCATACCCCACTTAGACACTTACTGCCTGTCATACACCACCATGACACTTAATGCCTGTCATCCCCTACCAAGACACTTACTGCTTGTCATACCCCACCATGACACTTACTGCCTGTCATACCCCACCAAGACACTTAATGCCTGTCATACCCCACTTAGACACTGAATGCCTGTCATACCCCACGTAGACACCTAATGCCTGTCATACCCCACTTAGACACTTACTGCCTGTCATTCCCCACTTAGACACTTAATGCCTGTCATACCCCACCATGACACTTACTGCCTGTCATACCCCACCATGACACTTACTGCCTGTCATACCCCACCAAGACACTTACTGCCTGTCATACCCCACTTAGACACTTACTGCCTGTTATACACCACCATGACACTTAATGCCTGTCATACTCCACTTAGACACTTTAAACCTGTCATACCCCACCAAGACACTTACTGCCTGTCATACCCCACTTAGACACTTAATGCCTGTCATACCCCACTTAGACACTTAATGCCTGTCATCCCCTCCCAAGACACTTACTGCTTGTCATACCCCACCATGACACTTACTGCCTGTCATACCCCACTTAGACACTTACTGCCTGTCATACCCCACCATGGCACTTACTGCCTGTCATACCCCACCATGACACTTACTGCCTGTCATACCCCACTTAGACACTTAATGCCTGTCATACCCCACTTAGACACTTACTGCCCGTCATACACCACCATGACACTTAATGCCTGTCATACGCCACTTAGACACTTTATACCTGTCATACCCCACCATGACACTTTCTGCCTGTCATACCCTACTTAGACACTTAATGCCTGTTATACCCCACTTAGACACTTAATGCCTGTCATCCCCTACCAAGACACTTACTGCTTGTCATACCCCACCAAGACACTTAATGCCTGTCATACCCCACCAAGACACTTACTGCCTGTCATACACCACTATGACACTTAATGCCTGTCATACCCCACTTAGACACTTTATGCCTGCCATACCCCACCATGACACTTACTGCCAGTCATACCCCACCTAGACACTTAATGCCTGTCATCCCCTAACAAGACACTTACTGCTTGTCATACCCCACCATGACACTTAATGCCTGTCATACCCCACTTAGACACTTACTGCCTGTCATACACTACCTAGACACTTAATGCCTGTCATCCCCTATCAAGACACTTACTGCTTGTCATACCCCACCATGACACTTAATGCCTGTCATACCCCACCATGACACTTACTGCCTGTCATACCCCACTTAGACACTTACTGCCTGTCATACCCCACCAAGACACTTACTGCCTGTCATACCCCACCATGACACTTAATGCCTGTCATACCCCACTTAGACACTTACTGCCTGTCATACCCCACCATGGCACTTAATGCCTGTCATACCCCACTTAGACACTTACTGCCTGTCATACCCCACTTAGACACTTACTGCCTGTCATACACCACCAAGACACTTACTGCCTGTCATACCCCACTTAGACACTTAATGCCTGTCATCCCCTACCAAGACACTTACTGCTTGTCATACCCCACCATGACACTTAATGCCTGTCATACCCCACTTAGACACTTACTGCCTGTCATACCCCACCATGGCACTTAATGCCTGTCATACCCCACTTAGACACTTAATGCCTGTCATCCCCTACCAAGACACTTACTGCTTGTCATACCCCACCATGACACTTAATGCCTGTCATACCCCACTTAGACACTTACTGCGCCTGTCATACACCACCTAGACACTTAATGCCTGTCATCCCCTACCAAGACACTTACTGCTTGTCATACCCACCATGACACTTAATGCCTGTCATACCCCACCATGACACCTACTGCCTGTCATACCCCACTTAGACACTTACTGCCTGTCATACCCCACCAAGACACTTACTGCCTGTCATACCCCACTTACACGCTTACTGCCGGTCATACACCACCTAGACACTTAATGCCTGTCATACCCTACTTAGACACTTACTGCTTGTCATGTCCCACCATGACACTTAATGCCTGTCATACCCCACTTAGACACTTAATGCCTGTCATACCCCACCATGGCGCTCAATGCCTGTCATACCCCACTTAGACACTTACTGCCTGTCATACCCCACCATGACACTTACTGCCTGTCATGCCCCACCATGACACTTACTGCCTGTCATACCCCACCATGACACTTACTGCCTGTCATACCCTACCAAGACACTTACTGCCTGTCATACCCCACCATGACACTTACTGCCTGTCATACCCCACCATGACACTTACTGCCTGTCATACCCCACCATGACACTTACTGCCTGTCATACCCTACCAAGATACTTACTGCCTGTCATACCCCACCAAGACGCTTAATGCCTGTCATACCCCACTTAGACACTTACTGCCTGTCATACTCCACCATGACACTTACTGCCTGTCATACCATACTTAGACACTTACTGCCTGTCATACACCACCATGACACTTAATGCCTGTCATACCCCACTTAGACACTTACTGCCTGTCATACACCACCATGACACTTAATGCCTGTCATCCCCTACCAAGACACTTACTGCTTGTCATACCCCACCATGACACTTACTGCCTGTCATACCCCACCAAGACACTTAATGCCTGTCATACCCCACTTAGACACTGAATGCCTGTCATACCCCACGTAGACACCTAATGCCTGTCATACCCCACTTAGACACTTACTGCCTGTCATTCCCCACTTAGACACTTAATGCCTGTCATACCCCACCATGACACTTACTGCCTGTCATACCCCACCATGACACTTACTGCCTGTCATACCCCACCAAGACACTTACTGCCTGTCATACCCCACTTAGACACTTACTGCCTGTTATACACCACCATGACACTTAATGCCTGTCATACTCCACTTAGACACTTTAAACCTGTCATACCCCACCAAGACACTTACTGCCTGTCATACCCCACTTAGACACTTAATGCCTGTCATACCCCACTTAGACACTTAATGCCTGTCATCCCCTCCCAAGACACTTACTGCTTGTCATACCCCACCATGACACTTACTGCCTGTCATACCCCACTTAGACACTTACTGCCTGTCATACCCCACCATGGCACTTACTGCCTGTCATACCCCACCATGACACTTACTGCCTGTCATACCCCACTTAGACACTTAATGCCTGTCATACCCCACTTAGACACTTACTGCCCGTCATACACCACCATGACACTTAATGCCTGTCATACGCCACTTAGACACTTTATACCTGTCATACCCCACCATGACACTTTCTGCCTGTCATACCCTACTTAGACACTTAATGCCTGTTATACCCCACTTAGACACTTAATGCCTGTCATCCCCTACCAAGACACTTACTGCTTGTCATACCCCACCAAGACACTTAATGCCTGTCATACCCCACCAAGACACTTACTGCCTGTCATACACCACTATGACACTTAATGCCTGTCATACCCCACTTAGACACTTTATGCCTGCCATACCCCACCATGACACTTACTGCCAGTCATACCCCACCTAGACACTTAATGCCTGTCATCCCCTAACAAGACACTTACTGCTTGTCATACCCCACCATGACACTTAATGCCTGTCATACCCCACTTAGACACTTACTGCCTGTCATACACTACCTAGACACTTAATGCCTGTCATCCCCTATCAAGACACTTACTGCTTGTCATACCCCACCATGACACTTAATGCCTGTCATACCCCACCATGACACTTACTGCCTGTCATACCCCACTTAGACACTTACTGCCTGTCATACCCCACCAAGACACTTACTGCCTGTCATACCCCACCATGACACTTACTGCCTGTCATACCCCACTTAGACACTTACTGCCTGTCATACCCCACCATGGCACTTAATGCCTGTCATACCCCACTTAGACACTTACTGCCTGTCATACCCCACTTAGACACTTACTGCCTGTCATACACCACCAAGACACTTACTGCCTGTCATACCCCACTTAGACACTTAATGCCTGTCATCCCCTACCAAGACACTTACTGCTTGTCATACCCCACCATGACACTTAATGCCTGTCATACCCCACTTAGACACTTACTGCCTGTCATACCCCACCATGGCACTTAATGCCTGTCATACCCCACTTAGACACTTAATGCCTGTCATCCCCTACCAAGACACTTACTGCTTGTCATACCCCACCATGACACTTAATGCCTGTCATACCCCACTTAGACACTTACTGCGCCTGTCATACACCACCTAGACACTTAATGCCTGTCATCCCCTACCAAGACACTTACTGCTTGTCATACCCACCATGACACTTAATGCCTGTCATACCCCACCATGACACCTACTGCCTGTCATACCCCACTTAGACACTTACTGCCTGTCATACCCCACCAAGACACTTACTGCCTGTCATACCCCACTTACACACTTACTGCCGGTCATACACCACCTAGACACTTAATGCCTGTCATACCCTACTTAGACACTTACTGCTTGTCATGTCCCACCATGACACTTAATGCCTGTCATACCCCACTTAGACACTTAATGCCTGTCATACCCCACCATGGCGCTCAATGCCTGTCATACCCCACTTAGACACTTACTGCCTGTCATACACCACCATGACACTTAATGCCTGTCATACCCCACTTAGACACTTTATACCTGTCATACCCCACTTAGACACTTAATGCCTGTCATCCCCTACCAAGACACTTACTGCTTGTCATACCCCACCATGACACTTAATGCCTGTCATACCCCACTTAGACACTTACTGCGCCTGTCATACACCACCTAGACACTTAATGCCTGTCATCCCCTACCAAGACACTTACTGCTTGTCATACCCACCATGACACTTAATGCCTGTCATACCCCACCATGACACTTACTGCCTGTCATACCCCACTTAGACACTTACTGCCTGTCATACCCCACCAAGACACTTACTGCCTGTCATACCCCACTTACACACTTACTGCCGGTCATACACCACCTAGACACTTAATGCCTGTCATACCCTACTTAGACACTTACTGCTTGTCATAACCCACCATGACACTTAATGCCTGTCATACCCCACTTAGACACTTAATGCCTGTCATACCCCACCATGGCACTTAATGCCTGTCATACCCCACTTAGACACTTACTGCCTGTCATACACCACCATGACACTTAATGCCTGTCATACCCCACTTAGACACTTTATACCTGTCATACCCCACTTAGACACTTAATGCCTGTCATCCGCTACCAAGACACTTACTGCTTGTCATACCCCACCATGACACTTACTGCCTGTCATACCCCACTTAGACACTTAATGCCTGTCATACCCCACCAAGACACTTACTGCCTGTCATACCCCACCATGACACTTACTGCCTGTCATACCCCACCATGACACTTACTGCCTGTCATACCCCACTTAGACACTTAATGCCTGTCATACCCCACTTAGACACTTACTGCCCGTCATACACCACCATGACACTTAATGCCTGTCATACGCCACTTAGACACTTTATACCTGTCATACCCCACCATGAAACTTTCTGCCTGTCATACCCCACTTAGACACTTAATGCCTGTCATACCCCACTTAGACACTTAATGCCTGTCATCCCCTACCAAGACACTTACTGCTTGTCATACCCCACCATGACACTTACTGCCTGTCATACCCCATCAAGACACTTACTGCCCGTCATACCTCACTTAGACACTTAATGCCTGTCATACCCCACCAAGACACTTACTGCCTGTCATACCCTACCAAGACACTTACTGCCTGTCATACCCCACCAAGACACTTAATGCCTGTCCTACCCCACTTAGACACTTACTGCCTGTCATACCCCACCATGACACTTACTGCCTGTCATACCCCACTAAGACACTTACTGTCTGTCATACCCTACCAAGACACTTACTGCCTGTCATACCCCACCAAGACACTTAATGCCTGTCATACCCCACTTAGACACTTACTGCCTGTCATACTCCACCATGACACTTACTGCCTGTCATACCCCACCATGACACTTACTGCCTGTCATACCCCACCAAGACACTTACTGCCTGTCATACCCTACCAAGACACTTACTGCCTGTCATACCCCACCAAGACACTTACTGCCTGTCATACCCCACTTAGACACTTACTGCCTGTCATACCCCACCATGACACTTACTGCCTGTCATGCCCCACCATGACACTTACTGCCTGTCATACCCCACCATGACACTTACTGCCTGTCTTACCCTACCAAGACACTTACTGCCTGTCATACCCCACCATGACACTTACTGCCTGTCATACCCCACCATGACACTTACTGCCTGTCATACCCCACCATGACACTTACTGCCTGTCATACCCTACCAAGATACTTACTGCCTGTCATACCCCACCAAGACGCTTAATGCCTGTCATACCCCACTTAGACACTTACTGCCTGTCATACTCCACCATGACACTTACTGCCTGTCATACCATACTTAGACACTTACTGCCTGTCATACACCACCATGACACTTAATGCCTGTCATACCCCACTTAGACACTTACTGCCTGTCATACACCACCATGACACTTAATGCCTGTCATCCCCTACCAAGACACTTACTGCTTGTCATACCCCACCATGACACTTACTGCCTGTCATACCCCACCAAGACACTTAATGCCTGTCATACCCCACTTAGACACTGAATGCCTGTCATACCCCACGTAAACACCTAATGCCTGTCATACCCCACTTAGACACTTACTGCCTGTCATTCCCCACTTAGACACTTAATGCCTGTCATACCCCACCATGACACTTACTGCCTGTCATACCCCACCATGACACTTACTGCCTGTCATACCCCACCAAGACACTTACTGCCTGTCATACCCCACTTAGACACTTACTGCCTGTTATACACCACCATGACACTTAATGCCTGTCATACTCCACTTAGACACTTTAAACCTGTCATACCCCACCAAGACACTTACTGCCTGTCATACCCCACTTAGACACTTAATGCCTGTCATACCCCACTTAGACACTTAATGCCTGTCATCCCCTCCCAAGACACTTACTGCTTGTCATACCCCACCATGACACTTACTGCCTGTCATACCCCACTTAGACACTTAATGCCTGTCATCCCCTACCAAGACACTTACTGCCTGTCATACCCCACCATGACACTTAATGCCTGTCATACCCCACTTAGACACTTTATACCTGTCATACCCGACCAAGACACTTACTGCCTGTCATACCCCACTTAGACACTTAATGCCTGTCATACCCCACTTAGACACTTAATGCCTGTCATCCCCTCCCAAGACACTTACTGCTTGTCATACCCCACCATGACACTTACTGCCTGTCATACCCCACCATGACACTTAATGCCTGTCATACCCCACTTAGACACTTAATGCCTGTCATATCCCACTTAGACACTTACTGCCTGTCATACACCACCATGACACTTAATGCCTGTCATACCCCACCAAGACACTTACTGCCTGTCATACACCACCATGACACTTAATGCCTGTCATACCCCACTTAGACACTTACTGCCTGTCATACCCCACCATGGCACTTACTGCCTGTCATACCCCACCATGACACTTACTGCCTGTCATACCCCACTTAGACACTTAATGCCTGTCATACCCCACTTAGACACTTACTGCCCGTCATACACCACCATGACACTTAATGCCTGTCATACGCCACTTAGACACTTTATACCTGTCATACCCCACCATGACACTTTCTGCCTGTCATACCCTACTTAGACACTTAATGCCTGTTATACCCCACTTAGACACTTAATGCCTGTCATCCCCTACCAAGACACTTACTGCTTGTCATACCCCACCAAGACACTTAATGCCTGTCATACCCACCAAGACACTTACTGCCTGTCATACACCACTATGACACTTAATGCCTGTCATACCCCACTTAGACACTTTATGCCTGCCATACCCCACCATGACACTTACTGCCAGTCATACCCCACCTAGACACTTAATGCCTGTCATCCCCTAACAAGACACTTACTGCTTGTCATACCCCACCATGACACTTAATGCCTGTCATACCCCACTTAGACACTTACTGCCTGTCATACACTACCTAGACACTTAATGCCTGTCATCCCCTATCAAGACACTTACTGCTTGTCATACCCCACCATGACACTTAATGCCTGTCATACCCCACCATGACACTTACTGCCTGTCATACCCCACTTAGACACTTACTGCCTGTCATACCCCACCAAGACACTTACTGCCTGTCATACCCCACCATGACACTTAATGCCTGTCATACCCCACTTAGACACTTACTGCCTGTCATACCCCACCATGGCACTTAATGCCTGTCATACCCCACTTAGACACTTACTGCCTGTCATACCCCACTTAGACACTTACTGCCTGTCATACACCACCAAGACACTTACTGCCTGTCATACCCCACTTAGACACTTAATGCCTGTCATCCCCTACCAAGACACTTACTGCTTGTCATACCCCACCATGACACTTAATGCCTGTCATACCCCACTTAGACACTTACTGCCTGTCATACCCCACCATGGCACTTAATGCCTGTCATACCCCACTTAGACACTTAATGCCTGTCATCCCCTACCAAGACACTTACTGCTTGTCATACCCCACCATGACACTTAATGCCTGTCATACCCCACTTAGACACTTACTGCGCCTGTCATACACCACCTAGACACTTAATGCATGTCATCCCCTACCAAGACACTTACTGCTTGTCACACCCACCATGACACTTAATGCCTGTCATACCCCACCATGACACCTACTGCCTGTCATACCCCACTTAGACACTTACTGCCTGTCATACCCCACCAAGACACTTACTGCCTGTCATACCCCACTTACACACTTACTGCCGGTCATACACCACCTAGACACTTAATGCCTGTCATACCCTACTTAGACACTTACTGCTTGTCATAACCCACCATGACACTTAATGCCTGTCATACCCCACTTAGACACTTAATGCCTGTCATACCCCACCATGGCGCTCAATGCCTGTCATACCCCACTTAGACACTTACTGCCTGTCATACACCACCATGACACTTAATGCCTGTCATACCCCACTTAGACACTTTATACCTGTCATACCCCACTTAGACACTTAATGCCTGTCATCCGCTACCAAGACACTTACTGCTTGTCATACCCCACCATGACACTTACTGCCTGTCATACCCCACTTAGACACTTAATGCCTGTCATACCCCACCAAGACACTTACTGCCTGTCATACCCCACCATGACACTTACTGCCTGTCATACCCCACCATGACACTTACTGCCTGTCATACCCCACTTAGACACTTAATGCCTGTCATACCCCACTTAGACACTTACTGCCCGTCATACACCACCATGACACTTAATGCCTGTCATACGCCACTTAGACACTTTATACCTGTCATACCCCACCATGAAACTTTCTGCCTGTCATACCCCACTTAGACACTTAATGCCTGTCATACCCCACTTAGACACTTAATGCCTGTCATCCCCTACCAAGACACTTACTGCTTGTCATACCCCACCATGACACTTACTGCCTGTCATACCCCATCAAGACACTCACTGCCCGTCATACCTCACTTAGACACTTAATGCCTGTCATACCCCACCAAGACACTTACTGCCTGTGATACCCTACCAAGACACTTACTGCCTGTCATACCCCACCAAGACACTTAATGCCTGTCCTACCCCACTTAGACACTTACTGCCTGTCATACCCCACCATGACACTTACTGCCTGTCATACCCCACCATGACACTTACTGCCTGTCATACCCCACTAAGACACTTACTGTCTGTCATACCCTACCAAGACACTTACTGCCTGTCATACCCCACCAAGACACTTAATGCCTGTCATACCCCACTTAGACACTTACTGCCTGTCATACTCCACCATGACACTTACTGCCTGTCATACCCCACCATGACACTTACTGCCTGTCATACCCCACCAAGACACTTACTGCCTGTCATACCCTACCAAGACACTTACTGCCTGTCATACCCCACCAAGACACTTACTGCCTGTCATACCCCACTTAGACACTTACTGCCTGTCATACCCCACCATGACACTTACTGCCTGTCATGCCCCACCATGACACTTACTGCCTGTCATACCCCACCATGACACTTACTGCCTGTCATACCCTACCAAGACACTTACTGCCTGTCATACCCACCATGACACTTACTGCCTGTCATACCCCACCATGACACTTACTGCCTGTCATACCCCACCATGACACTTACTGCCTGTCATACCCTACCAAGATACTTACTGCCTGTCATACCCCACCAAGACGCTTAATGCCTGTCATACCCCACTTAGACACTTACTGCCTGTCATACTCCACCATGACACTTACTGCCTGGCATACCATACTTAGACACTTACTGCCTGTCATACACCACCATGACACTTAATGCCTGGCATACCATACTTAGACACTTACTGCCTGTCATACACCACCATGACACTTAATGCCTGTCATACCCCACGTAGACACTTAATGCCTGTCATACCCCACTTAGACACTTACTGCCTGTCATTCCCCACTGAGACACTTAATGCCTGTCATACCCCACCATGACACTTACTGCCTGTCATACCCCACCATGACACTTACTGCCTGTCATACCCCACCAAGACACTTACTGCCTGTCATACCCCACTTAGACACTTACTGCCTGTCATACGCCACCATGACACTTAATGCCTGTCATACTCCACTTAGACACTTTAAACCTGTCATACCCCACCAAGACACTTACTGCCTGTCATACCCCACTTAGACACTTAATGCCTGTCATACCCCACTTAGACACTTAATGCCTGTCATCCCCTCCCAAGACACTTACTGCTTGTCATACCCCACCATGACACTTACTGCCTGTCATACCCCACTTAGACACTTAATGCCTGTCATCCCCTACCAAGACACTTACTGCCTGTCATACCCCACCATGACACTTAATGCCTGTCATACCCCACTTAGACACTTTATACCTGTCATACCCGACCAAGACACTTACTGCCTGTCATACCCCACTTAGACACTTAATGCCTGTCATACCCCACTTAGACACTTAATGCCTGTCATCCCCTCCCAAGACACTTACTGCTTGTCATACCCCACCATGACACTTACTGCCTGTCATACCCCACCATGACACTTAATGCCTGTCATACCCCACTTAGACACTTAATGCCTGTCATCCCCTACCAAGACACTTACTGCTGGTCATACACCACCATGACACTTAATGCCTGTCATACCCCACTTAGACACTTTATACCTGTCATACTCCACCAAGACACTTACTGCCTGTCATACCCCACTTAGACACTTAATGCCTGTCATACCCCACTTAGACACTTAATGCCTGTCATCCCCTACCAAGACACTTACTGCTTGTCATACCCCACCATGACACTTAATGCCTGTCATACCCCACTTAGACACTTAATGCCTGTCATACCCCACCATGGCACTTAATGCCTGTCATACCCCACTTAGACACTTAATGCCTGTCATACCCCACTTAGACACTTTTACTGCCTGTCATACCCCAACAGTTCATCTTTCCGTCGGATATCAGTCGAACTAAACAGTTTATCTTTCCGTCGGATATCGAACTAAACAGTTTATCTTTCCGTCGGATATCGACTTCAACAGTTTAGCCTTCCATCGTATATCGACTTTAACAGTGTACTTTTCTAACGGATTTCGACTTTAGCGGTGTATCTTTCCTAAAATCTTGATTTGAATAGCGTGTTTATCCAATATATGTCGACTTTAATAGTGTATATCTTTCCAGCGGTTCTCGCCTTCAACATGGTATCTTAAAGTTCGAAGGCGGGAGCTTGGAGGGGAAGGGGGACTGGATTGAAGTGCCAGATGAGGAAGTAATTAAGGGAGTGAGTGCCAGAAGTAAAAGAGGGGTGGTTGCATATGACAGTGCAATGAGAGAAGCAGGAGTACCAGATTACCAGAATAGGGGGAATAGGGGGAGGGGATGGAAGTTGCAGGAGACCGGGAGAAATACATGAGGGGGGCGGTGGGGGGGGGGGGGGGCGCAGGTGGATATATTTTTCGATCTCCGCGATTGGCATCCAGGAATTCAATTAGCTGTTGTCAATTTTGAAGTTGGGGATCGTTATCCGTACAGTTCAGTTCCTGGTTCAACGTGAAGACCCTGCCCCTATATACAGCGATGCTTTACATATAACAACAGTTTGTGAGTTCCTCGATATTCACGATATCATCTTTATGGTGTGTTTTTTGCGCCCAGTCTTGAGCAATCCTCATCTCTGAAATTCGATATTGCTCTCCCTAATTTTTTGGGCATTCGCGACTTAGAGGGGGTATCCCCCCTCATGCATAGGAGTATTTCATGCTCCCCACACAATTTTAATGCATCGGAGGACATGGGTAGGGGACCGATGCATGCATGTTTCCCTGGAAGGCTTGCGTCTGCACCATTCTTACGTGAAATCGTACCGATCCTTGCCTACAATATGTATCGTCTTGCCACAGACCTTGTCTATGATACGTCCAATGAGGCTGCCGAAATTAGGACGTCGTGAGCAAATTTAGGCGTTTTTTTTTACTTTCAGAACTTATAGTTTGCGCAAAAAGATGAATCTAGACTAGCGTCCTGTAATACAAAAAAAATATTGTGCATACGGCAATAAATATTTACATTTATGATTGTTCATTCGTTTTCTTTCTTTCCAGACAAATACGCCCTCAACACAGAATGGAAGAAAAGGACACAGCCGAGCCAGGAGGAACCCGAACATGTGGCTGTACTGAGCGAAGATGTGCTGACCGACATCAGGATGTTTGGCTCCAAGCAAGATGCCACAGAGCTGGCAGAAGCTTGTGACATAAACGTTTCTGGTTGTACCAAACAGGACATCACTGAGTTGCTCGAAAAGAATTTGAAAAAGGGCAATGAGTGTAACAAGTTGTTTGACAAGTTCCCCAAGAAATCCGGCGGGATTATGCTTGGGGCTAGCCTCCATGGCGTTGTGTCAGTGATTAAGAACTTAATGAGCCACGAACGCGTTGGCGACACTTTCGACATCGTCCAAAGCCTGAAGCATCCCCCAACGATCACAATTTGTGACACTCCACGGCGACTCATACAACATGGCAATGCTAGGCAACCCGGGGTGTTTCATCCCAATGATGGTATGTTTGTTGATGGAACAGCAGAAAACGCAGAACTGGCCAAGCAAAACAAACTGAGCGTTAAACCTGTCCTGTATGACAGGCTACATGAGAGTAACTCCTCAAATGAAATTGACAAAAATATTCGGTCTGTTAAAATTATACCTCAGCTACGGGGGTTAATAAATACAGAAGTTTACGAACAAAAAATTCTTTCCTGCATCAATGTATTTTCTTCGTAGACATGATGTCGCACACGCATCACTTAATTGTAGCACGATCAATGTTCTTGATAAAAAAAATCAAGTACAACTGTACATTCATTAGGAAGGCAGAACAAGAGTTTGGCACGACAAAATATGACAAATGGGGCCGCATTACAAAATATTGTGCAGCAAGTGCAGAAACGATCCAGGATGGGGATAAATGTGTGCGTGTGGAGAAGATGGTTAGTGGGGATCGCACAAACACAGATAATTTCTTTCATGATGAATTTCATGTTGGTGAAGTGAAATTGGAAAACACAGGAAGAAGGCAATACCAGTACTGACTGCATGGAACCCAACATACATACAGACCCTACTATTGTATTGCACACATCCAATTACATACCTAGTTTGAAAAAAAATTCTCATGCATAAATTCGATGCCAATAATTGGCGCAAAGCTAACATAACTCAGGGAACATTATTGACACTCGCCTAAAACAAAAAGGATGGATACATAGACATAGCAAATTCACCCTTTTACTTATCGACTGAGGGGTTTGAAAGACTACTAAATCCAAGACGACATCTAGATGGGGAAGGCATTGATGCCATTCTTCTTACTGTGTGGTGTGGTTGCGCATAAAGCTGCGTATGTCATTTTGCCGAATCACTTTCTGAGTGTAGCCACCAGGGATTCATTTAGGATTGGTTCCCATGTAATTCGTTATTAACACAACTGCATGGTTTAATAATGGCAGCCCATCACCCAAGCCACTGGTGTTTAGTAATGGCAGCCCATCACCCAAACCACTGGTGTTTACTAATGGCAGCCCATCACCCAAACCACTGGTGTTTACTAATGGCAGCCCATCACCCAAACCACTGGTGTTTACTAATGGCGGCCCATCACCCGAACCACTGGTGTTTACTAATGGCGGCCCATCACCCAAACCACTGGTGTTTACTAATGGCGGCCCATCACCCAAACCACTGGTGTTTACTAATGGCGGCCCATCACCCAAACCACTGGTGTTTACTAATGGCGGCCCATCACTCAAACCACTGGTGTTTACTAATGGCGGCCCATCACCCAAACCACTGGTGTTTACTAATGGCGGCCCATCACCCAAACCACTGGTGTTTACTAATGGCGGCCCATCACCCAAACCACTGGTGTTTACTAATGGCGGCCCATCACCCAAACCACTGGTGTTTACTAATGGCGGCCCATCACCCAAACCACTGCTGTTTCGTTTTCATTGATTTCTTGAACTGCCTTGTGTTTATTTGGACTCGTGTCCTGGGGCCTCAGATAACTTAATCAGGGATGCACATCTGTTAATTTTGCAAAAGTTGTGCCTTTATGTGAAAAACTGTGCATGGTCATTTATTTATTATAACACTGCCAAAGCCTACTTCGGTGTGGAGGTTCCACTTTAGATAACATCTAGGGATTGTAGTATTTTTGTAGGTTTGTTTGCGTGGATGTGCTTAGCACTCACCCAAGAGGGAGAGAGCAATTGGGCATATTTTCCAGTTACTCTGCATGCTAAAGAGGCCTGATACACGTCACTTTTTCTTTACTTAATATTAAACTGTTCTTGTAGTCCTGAAGTTTGTGAATTAGCAGAAAGAAGCGACAGTACTAAATGGATGGGCCCAGACTTTTCTACGAAGCCGTATTAGGGACATGGCGAGAAAAAAAATCCGCTAGTTCGCTTCGGCGGATTACTATTCCGCCCCGGCGGATTACTAGTCCGCCCCGGCGGATTACCAGTCCGCCTCGGCGGATTAGCCATAGTCCGCCCCTGCGGATTACTAGTCCGCCACTGCGGATTACTAGTCCGACCCGGCGGATTAGCCATAGTCCGCCCCGGCGGATTACTAGTCCGCCCCGGTGGATTACTAGTCCGCCTCGGCGGATTACTAGTCCGAGAGTGCGGCAAGGATGGCAAAAAGGATGAAGAGGGTGGCGAGCGGGTGAGGGGTTGGTGAAGAGGGTGGAGAGAGGGAAGATGGGGCCGGCGGGTGAAGAGAGTGAAGAGGGTGGTGGTGTTTGGTGAAGATGAAGAGGGTGGATGGTAGAGGATGCAGTGGGTAGGGAAAGGGTGGGGAGTTGATGGAGAGGGTGGCGCTGGTGAAGTGAGGGTGGGGAGGGTGTAGAGACAGTGGAGTGAGTGGAGAGGGTAAAGGGTGGAGGGGGAAGAGAGGAAGAGAAGAGGTTAGAGAGGAAGAAGAGGGTGGCGAGGGTGAAGAGAGTGAAGATGGGGTGGAGGGCGAAGAGAGTGAAGAGGATGGCGGTGTGTGGTGAGGATGAAGAAGGTGGACCGTGGAGGGTGGAGGGTGGAGAGGGTCTCTCAGAAACTTCCCATGTGATCCCCTTCACTTGAATACGAACGACGGAGACTAGTTATTGTTATTACTATTGCTATCATTAATAAGTCAATGTCACTGGAAATCTGGGCGAAACCCTTTGCGCGGTTCCTTTTGGTGAACGGCCGTGCGATGCTGCAATCTGATTGGTCGAGAGCTTGACCGACATCTGACGTCACTGTTTATTGCTTGTTCGGGTAAATCCGGGCTAATCCGCCCCGGCGGATTACTAGTCCGCCCCGGCGGATTACTCGGCGGATTACTAATCCGCCCCGGTGGATTACTAATCCGCCCCGGCGCATTACTATTCCGCCCCGGCGGATTACTATTCCGCCCCGGCGGATTACTATTCCGCCCCGGTGGATTACTAATCCGCCCCGGCGCATTACTTTTCCGCCCCGGCGGATTACTATTCCGCCCCGGCGGATTACTATTCCGCCCCGGCGGATTACTATTCCTCCCCGGTGGATTACTATTCCGCCCCGGTGGATTACTATTCCGCCCCGGTGGATTACTATTCCGCCCCGGTGGATTACTATTCCGCCCCGGTGGATTACTAGTCCTGAAGCGTGAGTTTTAAAATGTGAGTTACTTTTTGCCTATTAAGTGGTCGGCCGTCGAGTGTGAGGAAGATAGGGCCTCGGGTGGTAGGCCGAACATGTAGGTAAGCATGCAAGTATGCAACGTGACATGTTACTGACGGGTGCGGTTGAACAGTGAGTCTGGTGGTTTGTTCTTGACTGCGTTTATATTTGTGAAATGTAATGCGTTTGATGATATTATCTGAGTTGTTTTTGGATACCGTGAGCTCTCCAATTCGTAAGCAAGCATGGAAGGCTAACGAGAAAATGGCCTTAAAGAGTCGGATCTGAAAGGGGGAGACCGCTGCGTATTGTACTTGGTTGAGGAGTAATAGCAGAATGTTGTGTGTGATGGGCAGGAGGTGTGAGGTAGGCTGAGCGCACTTTTTGATCCCTATTGACATGCGTTTAATGAGGAAGTTTGCAGTGTGGTCATTGAGGGATCTTATTTTGTGAGCGAATGCAATGGCAGACACGTAAGTGAGCATGGTTTAGTGTTTCTTCCCCGCGGAATGAAGAGAAGCTATGAAGGCTTCTATGGAAGATTCGGTGCCCAGGAGCTCCACTGGCAAGGACTGCTTGCGCAAGAAAGCGACATACTGGATCCAATTTCGCTGATAAGCTTGGACGGTTGATTTCTGGAGAGAGCTCGCCACTAAAGTGTCTATTGTGGCTTGACGTTCTCTGGAAGGTATTCGGCCGGAAAGTTGTGCGGCTGAGGCTTCATCCCGTACTCGCTCAGCAGTTGTGGAGTGACCTGCGAGCGAGAGATTGCCTCATCTAGTATGTTGGTTACGCATGGTATGTGTACTGCTGTAAATGTTGTGTTGTTGTGAAGACATGCAAGGATGAAAGGTCGAAGAATACCCATTATGACTGGGTCGAGCGAAGTTTGCTTGTTGAGAATGTCCGTGACAGCCTTGTTGTCAAAATGCAATGTGACTACAGTGTTGCGCATTTTGTGTCCAAAAGCTCGAATTAGGAGGAGGATAGGGTACAATTCGAGAACAGCGATGTGATAAGTGCGCCACGTGCGTGGCCATGTGCCTTGTATCCACGAATAGCCGAATGTCCCCACATACCCAATGCCGGAAGCATCTGTGTACATATTGATGGTTGCAGAGTCTGCGTGTGAGGGCTTAGAGATGATGGTGATGCCATTGCATGATTGTAGGAAATTATGCCACATGTGTAAGTCCTGTTTTGCTTCATGTGTGAGCCGAATGTAGTGTGAGGGGAAACGGATGCGGTATTCCATACTTTTACCTTACATAATGTCTGCTTTTACGCCATACTGTAGTTTACTCGCGTGAGTTGCTATAGCAACCACGCCGGTGACGCTTGGGTTGCGCTTAGCAGTGAGTTAGTCAGCGGCGTTGCGGGAGGACGGGTTTCAGCTAGCAAGCTAGAAGGGATTTTGGTCGGATTCACCGCCGTGCGGAGAGAGGGGCTGGCAGCCAGTTAACCAACTGCTTCCAGGTAACTGACACACCGTTTAACGAAGTTGGTAACTGGTTTAATTTGAGTTTGAAGACAATCATCAAAACTTTAACCACTGCTTTTCGCCTCATTGCCTTCGCCACCACGTGTTGAGCTAAGACCGATCTCGGAACGAACACCTACTCAGGGTTGTCCAAAATTAAGTTTAGAAAGAGTAAATTAACACTTCTTGTGACTCGTTATGAATGATGTGGATTTTGTGTATGGCTTGAGAGAGGGTTTGGTGTATGGCTTGAGAGAGGGTTTGGTATTTACGGATGTGTCTTCCGACGGGATACCTCTGTTGACTGAGCGCTGGTCGTATGGGTAAGATAGATTGTGAAGCAGTCTGTATGTGCCTAGCTGTGAATCTATCCAGCGTTAGATTCTAACGCTGGGGAGATCATAGTTCCGTCTCCGAAACCTAGTGTCTCCGCACGCTCCGCCAACAAGGTTTCGTACGGGAAGCTCATTTTCCCGGTACAAGATTCCGCCGTGAAATCGGGGCGGAAAGTTGGGGAGTCCACAAAGTCACCCTTTTTACCTTCCTAACTTAACTTTATCTCAATCTATGCAGAGGTGATCCAATCACCTGTCAATTTCTATAATTCACAAGCCGGTATACGCTTGAACAACTGACTTTCAGGCAGTTTATTGCACAGACCATCTTCAGTAAGCGGCAACCGCACGCTAGAAAACTTGTAATGCAACTTGTAATGCAAGTAATGCAAAAACCCAAATTTTCAACCCCATGCTAGAAAAATTTCGGTAACCATGTTTGACTTAATGGGCCATAGGAAATTATAAAGAAACTATCCAACTTTATTTTAACAACAAACAGAACATAGGTTCACGTGCGATATTTTTAGCTACAGCCCATAGTATGACACCCCCTCTAGCGCGACCGGCCGAAAATTAAACACCCAGCGAATCAGCATGTGATGAGGTTGACCGAACCACGCACCCGTAACGTCCGCAAACATGATTAAATACGCCACAGATTAATGCAACAGGCAGTAATCTGGCCAAACATTAGTGAAAGAAACAATATATACAAAGAAAGAAGTAACCAGTAACCATATAACCCTGATATACGACCATATTTTAGGCACTACTTGACGGTATATACTTTTCTACGCACGACCTATTGGTGTGTAACCTTTATACTGAGTAATGTCACGTGATTGTTCAGTTTTGCAACGTACAGATTCGCTTTACCTTGAAAATACGGAAATGCATGGTTCGCGATCTTTGATTTATGGGATACAGGCGTTATTTTAATATCGTTATTAGCCGTATTCTTTACGCGACTGTTAATATATAGCTGTGAGGATGTGTGCTTGGACGACGTTAGTCCCACGAGACAGTTGTTGCTCCACACAGCAATCTCATATGCCTCAAATCCGCAGGCAAGAAGGAGAGTGGAAGATTTGTTTGCGTGAGCGACTAAGTGTTTTTCGATCCATCAAACCATTGTCATTTTGTACTAAATGATATTTGTACTTCATATTTGTTGGCGGAGCGTGCGGAGACACTAGGTTTCGGAGACGGAACTGGGGAGATCACAGCTAGTATGTGCCGGTAGTTCGCTTCTCTCTGAGGGCGAGAGGGAAAGATTTGAAGTTTGTGAAAAGTGGCTGTGCGAATGGCCAGCAATACGACCAGCCGCTAACTCCTGCTGCAGTTTGGTATCAACTGCTGTGGAATTAATGAGCGCTGATTGAGAGTTAGTGGCGTTGAGTGGGCATTCCAGGCCTTTGAACCCTACTACAAAGCCTTCCGTGAAGCCTGTGACTAGTTCTGACTTAAGCTGGGAGGGGTAGTCACGTAGGTATGAAAGGAGCCTGTAACTTAGTGTAAGCTTTATGGGCGTGGGCAGGCCTGTGGCTAGTGCTAAATCACCCTGTACACTGTACACAACAGTGGCCAGGGTGATTTAGCACTAGCCTGTGGCTTGGGTCGTTGACGTGGCACATGAAGATGGGATGTGCTTTATGGCTGCGGAAACAGGCGTGGTTGTATTTACACTGCCCACGGGAGTTACACCTTTGCCCTTTAGCGTGAAAGGCAAAGCAGAAACCTTTTGGCACAGGTGTGGGTCCTCGGGTGCCAGGGGGTGGGAGGTTTGAACCACGAAGGGTGGGAGGGGCATATGGGCCGGAAATGGACGCGAAGTGTTGCGGGGCAAGACGTGCAGGGTAGCCTGGTGAAACAAAGCCTGCCTTACGGTCGACCAGATGCATCGGGTGAATTCCCGGTCAAGGCGAAATTGCTGGTCATAGAGTAGCCAGTGCGCCCCCTGTTCTGCCAAATTCTTAATGTCCCGGGCGTAGGTTAGGATGTCATTTAGCTGCTCCGGGAATCTGTCGACATAAATGGCTGTGTAGATATCCCAGACCCTACCCCAGTCCTGGATACTCAGAGTCCGTGGGCGGGCCTGGGAGAAACTCAGGGATGGACGCTGGTCGTCGACTTGCAGGGAGAGGGTGTAAGTCCCATGTTGATGGGGCTGTAACAGTTCAGCAAAGTCCAGATAAAGGTGGCTCCAGATACGCTGTTTAGATTTAATTGGGATGTTTTGTCCTATTGGGGCCCCAGCTGACGCCATAGATCGTGGTCGCGCAGGCGCGATGGGTGGCATGGAAAGCAGCTCACCTTGCTTGTCAGCTGGGCAACCACCCAAAAAGTCATCGACATTCCACCCGGCGGGTGCTTCACCAAGTAGAGGGTTATGAGTGGGGTCAGTGTCACCGGGCAGCAGCTGTGAAGCTGGCGTAGTAATTTGTTCAGCCAACCCCCGCAGATCAGCAGTGGTCGTAGCTGGAGCCTGCGAGGGGCGTACAGGGTGCTGCAGTGTGTGTCCCGCCGTCATCGCCGCAGCCAGTGAAGACTGCAATCTGCTGCATGCACTTGTTCAACTGAGACAACGCCTGTAATGTCCGTTGGAGGAGGTCGTGGTTATAGCAAATAACAAAGCATGTACGTAAAATGGACAGCCGTACGTCAAACATTTTTTGTGACTGGCTGTGAGGCGTAGTTTATCATTGGTAATCATGCGCTATAACATATGGTTAGTTGCTTGCCGAATACTGTATAAGGTAACTGCTAGCTATAGGTAGCCGTGCGCCACAGTAGTGACTACCTGAGTAATTAAAAAGAAATATACTATTAAGGGTAGCCGTGCGCCACGCACATGTAGTGACTGGCTGGCCGAAATGGTCAAGTTGACGTTTGTTGCGCAGCGGCGCCGACCCACGCTGGCCCAAAGCGGAACCATGCACGGGGTCGCTATGACGGCTGTCTCAGCACACCTAGGCACTAGCACCAGTCACGTGACCCATTAGGCCTAGTGTCACAAAGTGATAGCCGTGCGCCACATAACTTTACTTGTGACTAGCCGATAGGTGCATAGCAAAAGGAGGCCAAACTTGTGCTGGTGCTAGGATACCGCATAATAACAAAAAGTTATATCCTTAGTAGGCCTACGCATTATGTCGATATTATTGCCCTAATTGGGAAGGTATTCCTAAGGTCAGTAGCAGATATACAAATGACCAAGGGTTCGCCTGGGCAAAGCTAAAGGGAACTGCCATCCTCTAACACTGCTTTGCCGATTCATATAATACCCAATTATCTATCCTCCAAATTACAGAATTTTTCGTCCTATCTATAGCTCGGAATAAAATTTAGAAGTGACCCCCAGGCACGATTTCGCCGCCTACCCAGGCGGCAGCCCTTTTTGGAGATGTGTCCGCGATTCACCAATCAGGAGGCGATACTCTAAGTTATTCAAACCGGAAATTGCGCCTATTGTGTGAGCAAAACAAGAGCGCGTGATCATCGCTAATATAAAGAGCTGCGATTCTAACTCTAATCATGGCATATTGTTGCGGAGTCAATCGTCGCAAGACCTATATCAATTTGTTTGGACGGTACTTTTCCATAAAACACTAACACGCTACTGCGCGGCTTGGAACTGCCGCTGTTCATCTGTAAATCGCGGCCCTGATCTCTCTCTCCGCGAGTTATAACATAAGGCGGTGCCATATAGACCCTTACCAGATGACGTCACAATGCATTAACAATGCGCACGTGGTTTGCGTGGTAGGCAAAACATTGCCGCGGACGTCGATCGTCTGCTGGTTTGTTGACACTGTACTTCGCACCGGAACACTTTCGCGTTCTTTGGTTTTTGACAACAATTCTTCTAAAATAAACATGCCAACCAGTTGTGCAGCTGTCGGATGCACAAAGAGGCACGAGAAAGACTGTGACATCGGTTTTTTCCGCATACCAGAAGAAAAGAGGCACAGATTGGCCTGGATCAAAGCTCTCAAGCGATCCAACTTTGAAAACCAGGCGGAAGCTTGGGAGCACAGAGGAACAGAGCGTGTTTGCGGACTGCACTTTGTGTCAGGTGAGCTTGAAGTTTGTACGTGTATAAGCTAAAAGTTTCCTATGATTTCAATTTCGTCGTGAATATTAAGTCCCTAACACAAGCATATGATATACACTGACAGGCTTACCGTCAAAAATAAATATTTCATATGGGGCTATTGTGGGAACGCCCCCCCCCCACCCACACACACACTACAGTGTACGCTGTACGTGATAACTTTAAACACACCTATCGATGGCCTAAAGATGTTTTATATTAGAGGGACAACTGCATCTGACGGACTGTGAATGCATGGGGTACGTGACACTTCAGTGTAGCCCTGATTCAGTGATTGTGCTGATGTAAACTGTCTAATCTTATATTTTATATTTAATTGATCTAATCACATAGAATGTATAGGTTAATTTCATAATGAAGGTTACACAGCGTATCAATAATTTCTCGGCAGTGGTGTTAAATTTATAAGTAATTAATTAATTGTATGTTGACTTAATAAAAATTATGTAGATATATGTAGGGTGACCTGTATGTGTTATAGTGTATATAGTACAATTATAATTGAATTTGAATTAAGTGAATAGTGAGAATACTTTGTTATTGATAGAAAACAAAAGATCTAAAATGAAATGATCTGCACCATTTTCCAGGAAGACCATCCAAAGACCCACTCCACCCAGATTATGTCCCAACCATTTTTACATACAAGTCAACCCCAAATGCTGGCAAAGGCATTGAAAGACACACAAGAACAGTAAAGAGGAAATTGTTGCGTGAGCTGGAGGATGTCTGCAAGAAGGAAAGAATTGAAGAAAGTCCAGATGACCCAGATCCAGAAACATCCAACTGGCAGCCCCAGTTTTGTGAAAAAGGTGAATAAGCCTATCCGGAAATTAATGTTGTTTTAAACCAAAGCTTTAGTTGATTTCCACTCCTCCATAGTCCCTGCTCTATTTGGCCTACAATATATGTTAGAGGTACTGATAATATATATCTGTGCAGTAGATTACTAGGACAAGAATGGTAAAACGTCTATCAACTTTTCATTGTAAAAAAAAAAGAAAATGTATTACATCTACTGGAGAAACTGTACATTTCGGTCATATACAGAAAATGACAACTTAAACATATATGCATCATATGTAGTCAATTGATATTTATTTTCATTTCATATGATCTATGCTATATATACATTAGGTGCATCACATGACAAACAAGTTAGGCGGTCATTTGTAATGCGACTCCCCTTTCCATGCGATATCCCAACAACCTTACTTATAATAATATGGGAAAATATGTGACAATTATTTTCAGGTACCAACACAGATGATCCTGTCTTGGCTGAAAACGCTCAGCTAAGGCGACAACAAGCACAACTTCTGAGTGAACTGCAACAACTCCAGCATGAAAACCGCAACTTAAAGACACCCTGAAGACCTGCAAGATATCTGCATCAAATCTCAGGGAAAGCGATGTAAGGTTTTTTACCGGTATTCCGTCCCTGGCCGCCTTCATGTGGGTAGTAACTCTTTGTACAAGTACACTAAAACGTTTCAATACGATATCAAAAGCAGACCAGATTCTGTTGACACCATTCGGAATATCCATGTCAAACATTACAAGAGTTCTGAGCAATACAATTTCTGTGATGGCCGCTAAATTGTCATTTCTAGTTCAGTGGCCTTCTGTGGATACTATAAGAAAGAATCTGCCACAAGCTTTCAAACGGAAATTTGGTTCTTGCAGGGTAATCATTGATTGTAGCGAAATTTTTCTTGAACGGCCTCAAAATCTGAAAGCACGGAGTTTAACCTGGTCAAATTATAAGCACCACCATACCCTCAAAGTCTTGATAGGAATAACACCTTATGGAGCTATTTCCTTTGTTTCAAAATGTTGGGGAGGGAGGGTTTCCGACAAGGTCATAACCGAAAAATCTGGATTTTATGATCGTATTGAGTTTGGTGACCAAGTTATGGTAGATCGTGGATTCACAATAGGGGAAGAACTGGCAATGCTCGGAGCTACACTTGCGATACCTGCATTTACCCTGGGGCGGCAGCAACTTCCAGGTCAAACAGTAACAAAGGCCAGAGAATTGTCTTCTGTAAGAATTCACGTTGAACGAGCAATTGGGCGGTTGAAGAAGTACAAGATTTTAAAGAATACCTTACCGCTTTCACTAGTACATTATGCAGACAATATTGTGAAAATATGCTGTGCAATTACAAATCTGCAACCCAAGTTGGTAAGAAAGTAGCATACTATCTTGTTGTAGCATAGTCTACCATATGAGTAAAATAGTTTGTCGTTATAAGAGATCGACATTCTATAAATCGGCATTCTATAAACATGATAAAGTGAACCTGCATGTCGATGGGGTTGGTCCTTTTAAGAACTGCTTCGTGACCCAGGTAGTTTTGAAACCGTAGGATTGAATTAAATATAGATGATATAGCGCAGATTTTAATCTACGTACTTATAAAATTACATAAGCATATGTAAACTGCCCATAGGATAACATGTTTTATGGAGTTCTTAATATAATATGGAAACGCTAGTAAAGCTATATACCCTGTTTTGTCTTCTCGTTATATAATAATCGTCAAAAATTTATAAAATGCATTGCATATTATCACGAGAAATGGTTGATAACTCAAATGACAATACATGTACATCATAGGCTTATATAAACTGGGCGCCATATATGGTCTTAACACACCGTTGCTTGATTACACATGCTGTGTGATGGGATACAATGCAGACCTTAACGATGTTTGCACAACGCCAAATAAAGCTCGAATTTAACCTTCTAGTCTTTGCAAACTGGACAAAAAGAGCTTCCTCGTGGAGCACGTTTAAGTTGTATGCATGAGAAGTGGAACCACTGCACATCGCAAGACTCATTCTCACATTTAATCATGCGTCCAAAACTTGGACGTTTGCAAGAACAGTACGTTTTCTGAGAGTCGTCATCGGGTTCCGTTTCTCTTGCATCTGCTGTGAGGGATAACCTTCTCGTAAGTAATTCTGGAATTAGTTTACGGATGATAAATTGCGTCAGCTTGGCCAACAACTCAGAGCAGAATGTTTGATCTCTCATGATTCGCTGTACTGTAAATCCTTTAGTTGTCCAAACTACGAAGTCGCACCAAGATAAGCTGCATACTAAGAGCTGATGCTGTATTTGTGTATAATAACCATGTTTTCTATTTAATTCACCTGACAAAGTAAGAAAACCTCCATCTGCTCTGAGCTGTTGGTCGTCTGGTGCCAAAGAGCGGTACTTGTAGGGGCACTTTATTTCAAGCAAACCCCTACCATGGCAGGAGCACAGCGTGACCCCATCCGGTGATGCCCCCAAGAATGGGTGCTCTAGTGAGACAAATAAACCTGATAGTCTGCATGAGAATGACGCATGCATTGATTTGCAGTAAAGCTCATAAGACGCCCTAGCTTCTCCCTCGTGAGAATTTCCCCATCGACATGCAGGTATATCTGTTAAATCTGGGTTATCGTACTGCATTATGCCGCTCAGTACCTTTGAAGGGTCAGTGTCATCTTTAAGTGTCTTTACTCTATGGGCAAGAGAAGCTGTTATACGGCCAGCGCGATGTGCACACCACAGAGGAGCTAACGCTTGCCCTCTGGTGGACTCTTCTAAACTCGCAACCTGGTCAGGAGTGACTTGCAACGATGACTGTATATCGCCAGCCGTCTTCTCGATATTGACGTCAGAAGCATTAGCAAGCTCACTCTGATAGAGAGTGGTCAGTATCTAGAAAAAAACGGTTGTGTTTTAAGTATTGTACATGTTTCTAAAAGCTATGTACTGCTATATATACATGTGTCTCGATATCATTCTGTAAAAAACACATGGAATAAAGATATGCACTGAAAAAACTGATATGCAAGGAAAATCGTCTTTGTATGCATTATTGCATTTGTTAATTTGCATAGAAGGTATCATGAAACACTTTATAACAGATATACATTGTTCATTTATAACAATTTCTTTTCTTCAAAATTTGCTTAACTTTTTAAACTAGTATGTACATGTATTTGCCTATTTACGTTTGTATTAAAATGCAGAAATGCCAGTAAGGTCTGATTTTTAATGACGTGGTGAACAAGACAACCACACTTTCCCACGCAAAATTTTCCCCGGGTTTCTAAAAGTTTGTAACATTGTTTTATCAATATGCCCTTTTACTTAATGTACATACACAATATGCTTATGGCATAATGACCTAAATACGCCGGTGACATTGCATGAACAAATTGATTTTGTTCCTCCGGCGAAATTTGCTATATGAACAGCTTCGAATGGCATTGCCGGTCTGTTAATATTCAAGGGTGATATGTATTCCCACCGGTGGAAAGTCAGCAGATGATCCATCCTCCGATGCAGTGTCTGTGTCCGAATCCTGCCTTGTAAGGACGCAAGCATCGGGAAGGATGTTTCTGAGCTGATCCAGTGCAGCTGCTGCCTCTTCCTTTGACAATTCCGGCAGAGCCTCACACGCGGTTGCCTTCCGGCGCTTCATTTTTCCTGCCGGATTCATCGGCCGGGAGAAGGGGATTCCAGATGCTTCCAACCTATGAGGTTATAAATGAGGGCTAAATAGACACAGCGTCTTACATGAATGATACATCTCATCAAGCTATTGAGTATACAATAAATAAATAAATATATATATGTATTATAGAAATCTGCTAGTCCAGTATGCAACCCCATCAGCGTGTGAAGATGTTACATAACTGTTCTGTTATTTACATCACCTTTTTTCTGTACTGCCCATTCCAAGCACAAAGTGTGCTGGTGCATGCCTTCTCTGTGATTTTCAACCGCACTGCAGCCTCGATCTTAAAGAGCAAGGCTGCCACATGGCTGCACACTTCTCCTAGTCTGTAAGAAGTCCATTACAATAATTGAACAATTGTAATGCAGTTATTACATGCACATAAATAAATCTTATTCACAAATTCACTTGTCACTGATCAAATGCATCAATCCATTGGGAATACATATTTTATTGTCATTGGCTTAATACTAACTTAAAGAGATCAATAAAACTCCTCTGAAATTAAAAGAGCAAACTACATCCTGCAGATTTCATCTACTATGAGATAAAATAACATTGATTCATAACTTCATTGAAAAGAGTAAACTACCAGGGTACATATTATGAACAATTCATGTATAAATGAGATACAAAACATATGAACTGAAGCTTTGTGATTTTACACTACAAAAACTTACATTATTTTGGTATTTTCATATTTCGAATTGCAGTACTTGCATATATTAGACTTACCATAAATTGCTTGTATATTTGATTATTGACTAATGTGCCAATCTAAAATATCTGCAGAAACATACAATGGATAAACATACTAAAATTCAAAAGTAACACAAACATTATCTTGAACATGGAAATCAATCTTACCAAATAATTTTATGGATCTACATATAAAAATATTAACAGGTCAAGATCTATAATTCTTATAATAGTCTATGACCATAAATTAAATAATTTATCATAAACATTTCATACAGATATGCCGTCCCCAGTTCACGGTGAATAGTTCACTGTAAATTTATCCACCTGAAGGCTTGGGACTGTTGAGTATTAAAACTTAGGTAGACTGCAGGTAGCACTTGTATTTTTAGTTACAAACAATTATATCTTGATATATTTTAAATGTGCTCACAAGATATATTATCCTCTGATAAATATTTTTAACCTTTTAGATAGAACCTTTTGAAGAAAACAAATTTAATTTAATTATTTTGCTTACACATATAAATACATCTACAAAGTAGTATGTAATAAATAAAAAGGGCATATGGCTAAGTAATCACAGTTAAGTCATTGCTGCAATTTGTCTCCTATCTTGGAGATAGATAAATAATACATATCTTAAAAAATCCTATGAACATTATGATTAATATTATAGATTTCCACTTATACTTGTACTTGGAATTAAGTAGCATTAATAAATTTACAATATTAAATCTACAACAAATAAAATACAATAAGACTTAGTATACTCAGTAGGTTACATGTCCAATTAACACTTATTTAATTAACTAATGAATATTCTTACTGCTAGAAAAATTAAATGTTTTACAAAATGATACTTACCCTGCCATACAGGTGCAGTGCCCAGTGACTACATAACCAGAGTCATGAACACAGACCCAGGGCTGATGTGGCTGTTCTGTCACCCTTTGAGAGGGCATGACTTTTGCTTTTAGCAAAACCAAGGGAGTGTCTTTCACCTTGTACAGATAAACATTTTGTACATGTCCAGAAATAAAGAAATTGTACGCCTCAAAGGATTTATAGGCTTTCAGGGACTCTTGAGTGAACGGACTTGGGGTGTTGACAAAATAGTTCACCAAATCGGGATATTCCGTATGAGGCCACTTGGACACATCATCAACCCATTCACTATCCAAGGTGTATGGGTCGGGGATATTATGGCCCTCTGACGTTTTAAGTTTGGCTTCGTATCTTTTAAGATCGCGAGATTGAAGCTTCTCCGCATATTTTGACAACATTGCCAAGCTTTGTTTGGTCCGCGCAGCAGACAGAAACGTAAACACGTTCTTCCGGAAGTTACCTTTTGCCTACCAGACAGTGCGCATGCGCCGGTTTGTTTACGTTATGATCAAAACATGATGAGGGTCTTTGAATAGTCACAATAAACGTACGTCACTGCTCCCGGCAAAATGGCGCTCTGCTTGACATTGCTGGGGGCGGGTTGTCTTAATTTTGTTCACCTTACCAGTCGGCCGAAACGAAGCGTTAACACTCGCCAATTTAATTTTAAGATGTAAACTTTCTGTGCAGATCACTATTAAATTAGGTTGGACACCCGCTTTAAGGCCGGGCTTGGCATGTGAACCCGGGAAGCGGACTCGTTAACCACGTATAAACTGGTGCGGGTGCGGGGAGACATGGGCCATCTGGCTATGGCGCTCCGTGGCACTGTCCGTTGACGTTGTGCGTTGCCGAGACCGCCAAAATATGTAAAAAGAGCTGTGAGCTTGCGAACGGGTTGGAAATAATGTTTTCAGTAGTTGGACAGGGGAACGTCACTTCCGGCATCCCCCCCAGGCGGCAAGGATGTTTTTGGGTTTGGCGGTTGGCATAATTTGTTATGAATATTAGGGCAGAAATGTGTTGAAAGAAGTTCTTTCTGCTTGCCGTCGTGTGTAAAGATCCGAAAAAGGTACGTTACTGTCCGCCCAATGCCCTGCAAAATGTAACAGGGCTAACCTGTAAAAGGCGAACATGTAGCCCCACACATGTAGCCTTAGCCTCGGGAGACCCACTCTGTTCCGGCGGAACAGAGTGGGTCTCCCGAGGCTAATGTAGCCTGTGAGTGTGACTGTGACTGTGAGTGCCACACTGCCACTGGGCTGGCATCAGGCATAAGATGACTTGCTGGCTATGGATTTTATATTGTTCTATGTCCATAACAGCCACACCGTAGGTCCCCATGTTTGGTCCCAAACACCGTGAGAGGTCCACTTTATAAGTTGCTAAGTCTTAGAAGTGGACCAACTTTACAACCCCCCACCAAAATTGAAAAATCCTTAAAAATCTAGTATAATATTCCTTGAAACTAGTATAATATTCCTAAAGAACTATTTGCTATATATTTGTATTATTCGACTAAACCTAGTATAATATTCCTTAAAAGTAGTACAATATTCCTGTGAAACTAGTCTAAAAATCTATAAAAACCTAGTATAATATTCCTTAAAAACTAGTATAATATTCCTTAACTAGTATAATATTCCTTAAAAACCTAGTATAATATTCCTTGAAACTAGTATAATATTCCTAAAGAACTATTTGCTACATATTTCTATTATTCGACTAAATTTAGTAGGTTGGTTTCCTTGGTTACATTGTTTTTGTGTTGTCTATGTCATGTCTGGATTCACGTATAGCGCGTCCGAGGTCATGAAGACAGCACGAGTGACAAATGAAAATTTCCTTCAAATGACACGTGCTGAAATAGGGCAGCGACATCTGGCAATTGTTTATGATACAAGTAGGTTTCTATACAAAACACTCACCTTTAATTTTTACTTTTTTAGTCGGGAGTTCCAAGAGTATCCGACAGATATAAGTTTCCTGCTACTAATTCTCGCTCAATTTTTTTATTTTGTCCGCTAACAAGTTTTGCTGACAAGTTTGGTTGTCTTGTGTTGTGTCATCTCATGAAACCGCTAGATGTCACTTGTTTCTTCTGGTAAATGCCCTCTGGCGAACTGGCTACACATTTCCCAAAGACCTGGTTCCAACACTCTTTCTGTTTATTAACAGTGACACATGTTTTTCTGTCGGGTGTACAGAAAATAGGTGAGTAGACACTTGTCACTGTTGATAAACAGAACAGGAACCAGGTCTTTGACAAATATGCAGCTAGTTTGCTAGAAGGCATTAACCGGAAGGAACTAGCGACATCTAGCAGTGTCGTGGGATGAGACAATACAAGAAGGCGGCAACGCTGGCCAGGAAAACTTGTTAGTGGACAAAATAAATAAGTTGAGCTAGTTTTATTTGCATCAAACATATTTCAGTCGGACACTCCTTAAGGATAATGCTCCTGAACTTAAACAACTAAAAATTAGAGGAGAGTGTTTGGTGTCAAAACCTCCAGCAACTTGTAAAGTGGACTTCTCACTATATTTTAGACTGAATATGGCGACCTACGCTGTGGCGGTAAGGACCGGCCTATCAGTCTGCCGTAACCATTAACGCCATCAAATGGGGCTACATTACCTGATCACTACTGTCTTCTAGTTCTAGCCTACTAAGCAAAGTCAAAGTCATAAATGCCGTAGACTCACGTTTCGGCCCATATTTTCTGTGAATTTGCCGCAATCGCTCCGAAATTCAATGACGTGAGAAAGCAACACCGTGCAATTTTAATGAAACCAAACTGACGTGTTTACTACGCGGTTGTCCATATGCGACAAATTCGTGGAAAATATGGGCCGAAATGTGAGTCTACGGCATTTATGACTTTGACTTTACACTAGCTCTGTCCCTGAAGAACCCACGCCTCTCTACTCTACCGCTTGGCCAGGGTCCTGAAGTGCAGCCTGCAAATCCTCAGCAATTTTAAACCGCTCCACTTTAATCTGCCTAGTATCATTTTGTGGGTGAATAAAATAGGTGTCTTCTGGATGTGGAAATCCTCCACCCCTACCCTCTCCCTGCCAGGGCATATGTGGACCACCAGTGTCAGGAGCTACACTCAAAAGTGACTCCAAAACTCCTGTTTATTAATTTCCTAAATGCTGTAGAGACTAAAGTCTCTTTCCATGCATATTTTCCCAGAATATGTCGCAATCGCTCTGATAATCACTAATGTGAAAAAGCAAGACTGTGCAATTTTAATGATAAGAAACTTACAGACTATGATAACATGCAAACTAACACAACCATATACAATGAAATCATTAATATTTGCTATCGATATTCTCCCAATAATGAAAATTTCAAAGTATTAATTTTAAGATTTTAAATATTTTTTGCTTATAAACTAAGGCATGTAGATCTATGTACAAATGTTAGTCTAATCTGAATTTTGAATTATCCTCACAGTATGGAATATAATATATTATTTAATAAATAAGTAGACAACTTTTCTTCAACATCTCTCTTATCAATTAGATCTATAGATGTGGAAGCCATCCTTCAGCTGTCATATATTGGTTTTAATATAAGTCATATTGGAATAAGTCTAATATGTCACTTGGCCATTGACAAAAGGTTATATACAACTTTGCATAAAAAGCTCTTTAGATTAAATATAAATTGTTTCTTTGGTATACAGAATCAGAACTTTACATGGTACTAAATTAATATGAAAAAAACTTTACTTTTGCTAATTTTAGGTATGCCTATATATGATTAGAAATAAATTTAATGCTACAACACTGCAATTGAATTCAAGCCCATCACCCATCACAGATATGTACCATATTTCATAAATATTATTGGATACTAAAACATAATTAATTTTGTTGCTGTCCAGAATTATATATAGAACAAAATAATCTTGCACACTGATTGAGTTAATTGAGTTAATACCTAGGTATTGCACTTTCACACCTTTATGGCAGGGAAAATAATCTTGTGCTGAAGTGCAATATTTAATCGTCTGACTATACTACTACCGTTGGCATCACAGTTTAGACCAAAAGATGTTACTTTACACACCTGATACAACAGGTGACTGAGGATAGGGTCTTTAGAAAAGAACTGCGACTCATAACAAGAACATCCCTAAATATAGCAACTTACCCCTCTCCCCTATCCCTACAATTACAAGAGTGCAACCATGATCTGCAGCACCACACATTAAAAAAAACATTGTTTCTAAGTTCATAAGAGTGTCTGAAAAAATACAAATGCATGAAAATTCTGCTGGGTTCCTGGCCAATCACTCATGAACATCAGAAGGTAAACATACAGCAAGAGCAAAATTGTTGCGCCCTCTTTCCGAAAATGTATACCTGCTTGTTCCCTACACACGTTCATTTGTCCCCGCTTGTTAAATGTTTTTGATGAAATATTATATTTGTTAAATAATATGAATTGGCATCTAATTTATAGCCTTAGTTGCGAGCTCAGCCAAATTTTATCTGAGAAAAAGTGTCAATGGTGCCAATGGTTTCTTTTCAGTAAGCCATAACACATTTATGGCTTAGTTGTTTAATATTAAGGCTTAGAATTACATGCAGAGCAACACAGGAATAAGTAATTAACGTAGGTAATTGGGTCTGATTCCTGATGTTATGTTATGAAGGTCTTTCATTATTTGTGTTTCTGGTTTTTTCTTTAAGTTAATTACAAATGGGTTAATGAAATATTTTGAGTTAGGTTTAAAGCTATTAAGTAAGGAGTAATTTGCTTAATTCAGCGGATTGGATTATCGTAGACAGGGGAAGAATGACCCTCGATCTCGCGGCCGGTCAGGTAGGGTGGGAGGGTAGCCGAGAGAGGGGTGGGGTGGGGTAGCTTGGAAGGGGATGGGTTCTGAGAGACAAACTTGGACGTTTTTGTTTTTGGTTCATATACAAGTCGCACCGGTATATAAGTCGCACCCTTCAGCCACGAGGAGAAAACGTGCGACTTATACAACGGAAATTACGCTACCTTAATGTATTAGTGCTTATCAAATTGGGAAATATAACCTTTTGCAGCCGCTATATGTGTGTATTGTTTTCCTTACAGAAAGGTGATGCTTATGAAGTAAGCCATGTCATCCTGCCTAAGCAGGTTGGCACGGCAACCTCATGTGAAATGACAGATCAAGGTCGTCAGGAACTGTTGGAATTCGCCATGGAGCATGGTCTTGTCCAGATTGGTTCGATGCATGTATGATAATTTGAGTGTATTTGCCGGCGGACAAAAAAAATTTGACCTAAGCTTTGATATAAAATAGTTGCTGTTATGTATTATGTCTGTAAGTATTATGTCTGTAAAAATAGTTACACATAATTTTTGCTTGGAAAAGCTACCAGTTATTCGTTTAGGCCATCAATAATTAACTATGCTTAAGTTCACATATGATCATAACTACCGTAAACTGCCTATTTGAAGCCGCATACATATTAGAAGCCGCACCCCAACTTTGGCCTAAAAACCGGGTTGGCAAGCACCCAGAACCATTTCCGGAAAACTACATATTATAAACCGCACCCGGACTTTGGCCTTTCGCCCCCCCACCCGCCCCGCCCTGTATTCCAGCTTAATCCATCCGGCCAACCAAGTCAATTAATTGTTTATACAAGCAGTCGTGACCACTAACAACATTCACCTCTCCCTCTCCGATCGCACCTCTTATCAAGCCGCGGCTTCAAATAGGCAGTTTACGGTACGTAGCATAATTACATAGAGTAAGCCTTTTCATAGCCTTTATTCTACAGATAGTTGCTTTAGTAGCGTTATGGTGTCTTGCTGTTTAATCGTGTTTGCACACAGTGATGCCCTTGATGCTAATTCGTGAGTAAAAAATCTTATAGAATTTTCCCAAAGACATGGTTTGTCATCATTGACAGACACTAACCATTCTTTATATAATAAATATGCTACTAATGTTACTACCAGATCTTCAGTTTTATTCTCGCGGCCCACATATATATCCTGGAGCTGTACTGGCTTAATCAAACGACTAAGGACAGACCACACCTTCCTCGCGTGACAACATTGAAATAGGAGGTGTGGTATGTCTTGGACTCCAGGGCACAAGTCGCAGTTGGCTGACTCACGACAGCAACATGGCCGAAGAAGGAGTTCTAGGTGACATTTGCTCGTAAAATAATAAAAAAAATCATTGGCCGGCCCGAAGATAAATGAAAAATGTTATCTTAAGTATATATCAAACGTATTTTTGAATAATATTGGTAGAAAATAAATTGTACGAAGGTGGCTACACCCTAATAATTGCGATATAACGCTTATCTTTGTTTCTCGTCAAATTACGATCTGTCGTTAAATTAGCATGTAAACCATACGATTGCGAGCTCGTAACTGTTAGTGAAACTATCCTCTGCTCACCTCTTGGGCTGTTCGTTTGACGCCATGTTGGAAATCCTTCACTTCAGAGTGCTGCCCATTGCACAGTCACTGAGGACGAACATATAAAGCTGAGTGTTGTTGATCTCCGGAGGTAATCGTATTATATACTCTTTAGCTATTTATTTCTATTACCGGTACGTTTTTTTCAGTAGTTTTTCCCTTTATTGCAGGGCCGGCCGGATAGCTCAGTGCGCTTGAGCACTGGCATTCAACGCTCAGGCCGCCTGAGAGCCTAACAATACGTGGATCGATGGTTCGAGCCTCGCTGTGGCCATGTCTATGTGGTCGAAGGATAGAGATGCCAGGTCTTTCTTCGCAAAGAGTAGGGGGTTAACCCCGAGGCCGGTAAAGTATGTACTCGTTGCTTTCAGTAACCGATGTGATACTGTTTGTGCTCCTATAAGGCGATGGAGCATGAACATCATTCGTTGTCTGAAGGCTTGGATCTGGCTCCAGCCTGCAGCCTGCTGCCCCACCCCCCTCTGCACGTCGTCTTGCCTCTGCTCGGCCTTCAACGTCAGCTACCGATGCTGCGCCCCCCTCTGCGGGTGCTTCCCGTTCAATGTCTGGTGGCCCGCCCGCCTCTGCGGGTGCTTCCCGTTCTACGTCGGGTGGCCCGCCCCCATCTGCGGGTGCTTTACGTTCAATGTCCGGTATCCCGCCCCCTTTTGCGGGTGTTTACCGTTCTACGTCTGGTGGCACGCCCCCCTCTGCGGGTGTTACCCGTTCTACGTGGGGTGGCCCGCCCCCCTCTGCGGGTGCTTCCCGTTCAAGGTCTGGTGGCCCGCCCCCTTCTGCGGGTGTTACCCGTTCAATGTCTGGTGGCCCGCCCCCCTCTCCGGGTGCTTCCCGTTCTACGTCTGGTGGCCCGCCTCCCTCTGCGGGTGTTACCCGTTCTACGTCTTTGGGCCCGCCCCCCACTGCGGGTGTTACCCGTTGTACGTCTTTGGGCCCGCCCCCCTCTGCGGGGTCTGCGGGTGTTACTTGTTCTACGTCTTTTGGCCCGCTCCCCTCTGCGGGTGCTTCCCGTTGAATGTCTGGTGGCCCGCCCCTTCTGCGGGTGTTACCCGTTCAATATCCGGTGGCCCGCCCCCCTCTGCGGGTGTTACTCGTTCTACGCCTGGTGGCCCGGCCCCCTCTACGGGTGTCACCCGTTCAATGGCTGGTGGATCGCCCCCCTCTGCGGCTGTTACCCGTTCTACGTCTGGTGTCCCGCCCCCCTCTGCGGGTGTTACTTGTTCTACGTCTTTTGGCCCGCCCCCCTCTGCGGGTGCTTCCCGTTCAATGTCTGGTGGCCCGCCCCCTTCTGCGGGTGTTACCCGTTCAATATCCGGTGGCCCGCCCCCCTCTGCGGGTGTCACCCTTTCAATGGCTGCTGGCCCGCCCCCCTCTGCGGCTGTTACCCGTTCTACGTCTGGTGGCCCGCCCCCCTCTGCGGGTGTTACCCGTTCTACGTCTGGTGGCCCGCCACCCTCTGCGGGTGTTACCCGTTCTACGTCTGGTGGCCCGCCCCCATCTGCGGGTGTTACCCATTCTACGTCTGGTGGCCCGCCCCACTCTGCGGGTGCTTCCCGTTCAATGCCTGGTTGCCCCCCCCCCTCTGCGGGTGTTATCCGTTCTACGTCTGGTGGCCCGCCCCCCTCTGCGGGTGTTACCCGTTCTATGTCTGGTGGCCCGCCCCCCTCTGCGGGTGTTACCCGTTCTACGTCTGGTGGCCCGCCCCCCTCTGCGGGTGTCACCCGTTCTACGTCTGGTGGCCCGCCCCCGTTGGCGGGTGTTACCCGTTCAATGTCTGGTGGCCCGCCCCCCTCTGCGGGTGTTACCCGTTCTACGTCTGGTGGCCCGCCCCCCTCTGCGGGTGTTACCCGTTCTACGTCTGGTGGCCCACCCCACTCTGCGGGTGCTTCCCGTTCAATGTCTGGTGGCCCGCAACCCTCTGCGGGTGTTATCCGTTCTACGTCTGGTGGCCCGTCCCCCTCTGCGGGTGTTACTCGTTCTACGTCTGGTGGCCCGCCCCCCTCTACGGGTGTTACTCGTTCTACGTCTGGTGGCCCGCCCCTCTCTGCGGGTGTTACCCGTTCGACGTCTGGTGGCCCGCCACCCTCTGCGGGTGTTGTACGTTCAATGTCTGGTGGCACGCCCCCCTCTGCGGGTGTCACCCATTCTACGTCTGGTGGCCCGCCCCCTCTGTGGGTGTTACCCGTTCAATATCCGGTGGCCCGCCCCCCTCTGCGCGTGTTACCCGTTCTACGTCTGGTGACCCGCCCCCGTCTGCGGGTGTTACCCGTTTTACGTCTGGTAGCCCGTCCCCCTTTGCGGGTGCTTCCCGTTTAAGGTCTGGTAGCCCGTGCCCTTCTGGGGGTGTTACCCGTGCACTGTCTGGTGGCCCCCCCCCCCCCTCTGCGGGTGTTATCCGTTCTACGTCTGGTGGCCCGCCCCACTCTGCGGGTGTTACCCGTTCTATGTCTGGTGGCCCGCCCCCGTCTGCGGGTGTTACCCGTTCTACGTCTGGTGGCCCACCCCACTCTGCTTGTGTTATCAATTCTACGTCTGGTGGCCCGCCCCCGTTGCGGGTGTTACACGTTCTACGTCTGGTGGCCCGCACCCCTCAGCGGGGGCTTCCCGTTCTTCGTCTGGTGGCCCGCCTCCTCTGCGGGTGTTACCCGTTCGATGTCTGCTGGCCCGCCCCACTCTGCGGGTGTTACCCGTTCTACGTCTGGTGGCCCGCCCTCCTCTGTGGGTGTTACTCGTTCTACGTCTTTTGGCCCGCCCGCCTCTGCGGGTGCTTCCCGTTCAAGGTCTGGTGGCCCGCACCCCTCTGTGGGTGCTTCCCGTTCTACGTCTGGTGACCCGCCCCCCTCTGCGGGTGTTACCCGTTCTACGTCTGGTGACCCGCCCCCCTCTGCGGGTGTTACCAGTTCTACGTCTGGTGACCCGCCCCCCTCTGCGTGTGTTACCCGTTCAATGTCTGGTGGCTAGCCCCCCTATGCGGGTGTTACCCGTTCAATGTCTGGTGGCCCGCCCCCCTCTGCGGGTGTTACCCGTTCTACGTCTGGTGACCCGCCCCCCTCTGCGTGTGTTACCCGTTCAATGTCTGGTGGCTAGCCCCCCTATGCGGGTGTTACCCGTTCAATGTCTGGTGGCCCGCCCCCCTCTGCGGGTGTTACCCGTTCTACGTCTGGTGACCCGCCCCCCTCTGCGTGTGTTACCCGTTCAATGTCTGGTGGCCCGCCACCCTATGCGGGTGTTACCCGTTCTACGTCTGGTGACCCGCCCCCCTATGCGGGTGTTACCCGTTCAATGTCTGGTGGCCCGCCCCCCTCTGCGGGTGCTTCCCGTTCAATGTCTGGTGGCCCGCCCCCCTCTGTGGGTGCTTCCCGTGCAATGTCTGGTGGCCCACCCCTCTCTGCGGGTGTTACCCGTTCAATGTCTGGTGGCCCGCCCCCCTCTGCGTGTGTTACCCGTTCAATGTCTGGTGGCCCGCTCCCCTCTGCGGGTGTTACCCATTCAATGTCTGGTGGCCCGCTCCCCTGTGCGGGTGTTACCCGTTCAATGTCTGGTGGCCCGCCCCCCTCTGCGGGTGTTACCCGTTCTACGTCTGGTGGCCCGCCCCCCTCTGCGGGTGTTTCCCGTTCTACGTCTGGTGGCCCGCCCCTTCTGCTGGTGTTACCCGTTCTACGTCTGGTGGCCCGCTCCCCTGTGCGGGTGTTACCCCTTCAATGTCTGGTGGCCCGCCCCCCTCTGCGGGTGTTACCCGTTCAATGTCTGGTGGCCCGCCCCCCTCTGCGGGTGTTTCCCGTTCTACGTCTGGTGGCCCGCCCCTTCTGCTGGTGTTACCCGTTCTACGTCTGGTGGCCCGCCCCTTCTGCTGGTGTTACCCGTTCAATGTCTGGTGGCCCGCTCCCCTGTGCGGGTGTTACCCGTTCAATGTCTGGTGGCCCGCCCCCCTCTGCGGGTGTTACCCGTTCAATGTCTGGTGGCCCGCCCCCCTCTGCGGGTGTTTCCCGTTCTACGTCTGGTGGCCCGCCCCTTCTGCTGGTGTTACCCGTTCTACGTCTGGTGGCCCGCACCCCTCTGCGGGTGTTACCCGTTCTACGTCTGGTGGCCCGCCCCCCTCTGCGGGTGCTTCCCGTTCTACGTCTGGTGGCCCGCCCCCCTCTGCGGGTGTTACCCGTTCTACGTCTGGTGGCCCGCCCCCTCTGCGGGTGTCACCCGTTCAATGTCTGGTGGCCCGCCCCCCTCTGCGGGTGTTACCCGTTCAATGTCTGGTGGCCCGCCCCCCTCGGCGGGTGTTACCCGTTCTACGTCTGGTGGCCCGCCCCCCTCTGTAGGTGCTTCCCGTTCTACGTCTGGTGGCCCGCCCCATTCTGCGGGTGTTACCCGTTCAATGTCTGGTGGCCATCTTGACCGTTAGGGCGTTGCCCCTGGGGTCCACACACGGCCGGATCACGGACCCGGCATGTGTTTAGCCTCCAACGGCTAATCTTATTAAACTTCTCTGCGGAGAATGTTTTTCTAGTTATCCCTCTGGGCTTGGACCTACGGAATTTTCGTTTTGCACGGCATCATATTATTAAACCTCTCTGCGGAGAGAGTTTTAAGTTACTTTTCTGGGCTTGGGGCTACTGCGGTAGTACCTACTTTTGCATATCCTAGTGGACAGCGCCCGGCGTTATCTTTTATTTTTTCCGCTTGGGAATCTTTCCCGAGTACTGGCAGGCGGATCCACTTTGCACTTATTTTACACCGGTTTGTCGTCTCGGATTGCCGGAATGGATGCCAGCTGCGTTTCTGACTCTCCCGACCCGCCCCGCCCCGCCAAATCGACGCCTGGGCGCAAACAGAAAAAGTCGAGCGTCAGGTCGGCGAAAATTGGACACACTTCGCGCCCAGGACAACAGCCGCCATTACTCTCGCCTTTCTCGCCCCGGGTCGAGCCGTGTGCAGATCCGGATGTCGACACACCGCCTATGGAAGCGAGCCCCTCCGACAACATGGCGGGTATGTTGCAGTCCTTCATGACTCAACAGAATCTGATGATGACCTCCTTGATTGCGGCTGTGGCCGATAAATCTGACCAGCGGCCCGCGGGCCAGGCCCACTCCACCAAAGGCGTCCCTTTCAAGGGACAATCATCTCGTAAGCGAGTTGCGCCTCCTGTTTCCGAATCAGACGGGGAGGATTCCGTTTCTGAGGGGGAGGTTTCCACTGGACGGGACAGCTCTCGTAAGGACGCTTTTACGAGCCTCCTGGCACCTGACGGTGACGCCCGCCCTGACGAAGAGGAGGCATCCGATGTCCTGGCCTCTATGACGAGGGGGAGGTTTCCACTGGACGGGACAGCTCTCGTAAGGACGCTTTTACGAGCCTCCTGGCACCTGACGGTGACGCCCGCCCTGACGAAGAGGAGGCATCCGATGTCCTGGCCTCTATGACGAGGGGGAGGTTTCCACTGGACGGGACAGCTCTCGTAAGGACGCGTTTACGAGCCTCCTGGCACCTGACGGTGACGCCCGCCCTGACGAAGAGGAGGCATCCGATGTCCTGGCCTCTATGACGAGGGGGAGGTTTCCACTGGACGGGACAGCTCTCGTAAGGACGCTTTTACGAGCCTCCTGGCACCTGACGGTGACGCCCGCCCTGACGAAGAGGAGGCATCCGATGTCCTGGCCTCTATGACGAGGGGGAGGTTTCCACTGGACGGGACAGCTCTCGTAAGGACGCGTTTACGAGCCTCCTGGCACCTGACGGTGACGCCCGCCCTGACGAAGAGGAGGCATCCGATGTCCTGGCCTCTATGACGAGGGGGAGGTTTCCACTGGACGGGACAGCTCTCGTAAGGACGCTTTTACGAGCCTCCTGGCACCTGACGGTGACGCCCGCCCTGACGAAGAGGAGGCATCCGATGTTCTGGCCTCTATGACGAGGGGGAGGTTTCCACTGGACGGGACAGCTCTCGTAAGGACGCTTTTACGAGAGTCCTGGCACCTGACGGTGACGCCCGCCCTGACGAAGAGGAGGCATCCGATGTTCTGGCCTCTATGACGAGGGGGAGGTTTCCACTGGACGGGACAGCTCTCGTAAGGACGCTTTTACGAGCCTCCTGGCACCTGACGGTGACGCCCGCCCTGACGAAGAGGAGGCATCCGATGTCCTGGCCTCTATGACGCAATTTTACCAGGGTCAGGGCAAGTGTGGCGAACAAGTGGACCCCAAGCTGGCAGACGTTGTCAATTCTGCCTTTAGGGTCAAGGTGGGTGACGACAAACTTAAGGAACTGGGTGACCAATACATGCGCCCCAAATATTGCGACGCCATGGTTGTTCCTAGAGTGAACACCGAAATTTGGAGCCAGCTACCCGCCCATACTCAGGGGCAAGACCTAAAGTTTCAAAAATGCCAAGGCTTGTTGGTCAAAGCCCTGGCCCCCACGGTGACGGTGATGGACACTCTCATGACCGCTGCCACACGAAAGCAACATGTGGACCCGCATGCCTTGATGGTACTGGCCGCGGACAGTTTCCGTTTCATGGCGTCTGCTATTGGGGAGTTGTCCCAACGGAGAAGGGAGCTACTTAAGCCACACCTCCACGGCCAATATAAGCAACTTTGTGGTTTGCAAACCCCCCGGCTGATTTGTTACTTGGCAATGACTTAAACAAGGCTATCAAGGATATCAGCGAGGCGCAAAAAGTGGGCCAGCAAGTCGCCGGCAAACCATACGCCTACCACCAGCCTGACGCCGGTCAGCCTCCTCGCTTCGGCACCAAACGAGACATCGGGTGCAACCGGCCCTCATATGGTGGCCCCACGAAGAAGCCTTTTTTGTCCCGGGGTCATTACTCCAAAAGTTCATGGACAGAGCGTTACCCGCACAATCATAAGCGTCGGCTACTGAGAACGACAGCCGACGTGTCTCGGACGACTTAGCCCACCCCGCTCCCCAAGGTAATCCTCCGGCGGCCATAGATTCAACGGAACATCCTTACAGCCAAGACCCGCGCCTCCAGGTAGTCCATACACCTGCCTCCTTGCTGGGCTCTCTTGTTAATACTCCCGCCAATTTTCACGCGGGAAAAACGTCCGGGTTTCTCGCTGCTTGGAGAGACATTACGTCTGATCACTCGGTGTTGGCTAATCTCCGTGCTTGCAAGCTGGCATTTGTCGAGGCTCCTTTTCAACGAAAACTCCCCAAACCTATCAGGTTCTCTGACAAAGATACTCTCGCGATTGACAAGGAAATTCAGAAGTTACTACTGAAGGGTGTTATAGAACCAGTTGAGGATCGCTCACGTGCATATTTATCTAATATTTTTCTCCGAGAGAAAAAAATGGCAATTACCGCTTGATACTGAATTTGAAAGATTTCAACCAAAATCTGGAATACCATCATTTTAAAATGGACACGCTCAGGACGGCCATAAGTTTAATGCGACAGTCTTGCTGGTTCGGCTCTTTGGATTTAAAGGACGCATATTATTCCATTAATCTAGATATGCCAATGCGGCCGTACCTGAGTTTTCAATGGAAGGGCGCGGTTTTTCACTACACATGCCTGGCAAATGGGTTGGCCCCTGCCCCGCGCTTGTGGACAAAACTTATCAAACCCGCCTATTCACAGTTGCGTAAACTTGGACATATCAGTATGGGGTTTATCGATGATAGCCTTCTTCAGGGAGATACCTATGACGATTGTTTTCGCAACATTTGTGACACAGCGCAATTGTTTGACGCTCTTGGTTTAACCGTGCATCCTGTCAAGTCAGTGATAGTGCCTACGCAAATTATTGTGTTTTTGGGTTTCATCCTCAACTCTATCGACATGACAGTGAAGCTGACCGCAGACAATTTAAGGCACCTTTGTCGACTTTTGCTCCGACAATCCGAAGTGTCGATTCGGATTTTGGCTCGCCTCATTGGGAAAATGGTAGCCAGTGAGCCAGGCGTAAGATATGCCGCTCTATATTACAAACGACTGGAATATGAAAAAGACTGCGCGTTAAAGTTACACAAAGGGGATTTTGATAGCAAACTGCGGCTCTCCCCCGAGGTAAGATTCGACATTGACTGGTGGATTCGGACTGTGCATGTGTCCTTCAGGCCGGTGGCAGTAGCGCGGCCTACTGTTTTGCTTGAGTGCGACAGCTCGTTAACTGGCTGGGGCTGCGTGCGGGACGGATCCAGTACAACCGGAATGTGGAGCGGGCTAGAGGCCGTCCAACATATAAACGTCCTTGAACTTCGCGCCGCCTTAATGGGTCTGCACTCGATGTGCCGGACTGAAACTGACACCCATGTGCGACTGCGCCTGGACAACACCACAGCTGTTAGCTACATAAACAAACTGGGCGGACGGCGACTTGAGTGCGCAAAGGTCGCCAGACAGATCTGGCTCTGGGCTGTGGAGCGCCATAACTGGCTGAGCGCAGTGCATGTGCCAGGGGTTCAAAATACGGCGGCTGATACACAGTCACGTATTAAAAATATAGACACGGAATGGAAATTACAACCTGACCTTTTCGCTAAACTCCAAGCTGCGTTTGGCCCGTTTAACGTGGATCTATTTGCCTCAATACTGAACTACCAGCTCAAGCCATTCGTTTCATGGAAACAGACCCTGATGCATGGCAAGTGGATGCATTTGGTCTGGACTGGCAAGATATCTATGGATATATGTTTTGACCTTTCAGTCTCATCGGCCGCGTACTGCAGAAAGTGGAACAGGATGCGAGCGAAGCACTCCTTGTAGCTCCAGTATGGCCAACTCAGGCTTGGTTTCCCAAACTGCTAGTATTATTAGTAGATACGCCCCGGATACTGCCAGCCACTGCAAAGACACTCATTCTGATGAGCGACAACAGCCAGATTCACCCTCTGTGGCGCAAACTGAACTTGGCAGCTTTCAGGTTGTCCGGCAAGGCCTGGAAAACCAGGGACTTTCAGAGCGCGCTGCCGCTGTCATCATGCAGTCCTGGTCCCCGGCAACAAAGTCCCAATATCAAAGCTATTTGCAGAGGTGGCTACAGTTTTGTAGTGAAAGGCAGGCTGATCACGTTCACACGTCTGTAAATATCGTGTTAGATTTTCTCGTCAGTCTCTATGACTCGGGTTTAGCCTATAGTAGCTTGAACACTGCTCGGTCGGCTCTGGCGACAGTTATACATTTAGATGACGCCAAACCTGTTGGGGAGCATCCACTGATAAAACGATTTATGCGAGGTGTATTCCGCACTCGCCCAGCTTTCCCAAAGTATAATGTAACTTGGGATGTCTCAGTTGTATTAAAGTACCTTGCTACGCTTGCTCCTACTGCCAGCTTAAGCCTTTTGAAACTGTCATGGAAGTTGGCCATATTACTCGCTGTGTTGTCCGGTCAGAGGCATCAATCACTTTACTTGTTAGATATCAGGAATATTACCGTCGAAGATTCCAAGGTCTCGCTTCGCGTTGGAGACCTTTTAAAGCAAACCCGGCCCGGTGAACACCTGATGGAAATTGTGTTGCATTCTTATCCAGTCAATCCGGAATTATGTATTGTCTCTATTGTTCGCGAGTTTCTCAGCCGCACACTTCCCCTTAGGGACAGCGTAACGCGACTTTTCATCACCACCCAGCGACCCCACCAAGGGGTCTCTAAGGACACCATATCGCGCTGGATCAGAGAGGTCATGCGTTGTGCGGGCATCGATATGGATATTTTTTCACCCCACAGCACCCGCTCGGCCTCTACTAGTCGAGCTCACGCTACTCATGTGCCACTGAACACTATCCTGAGAACAGCCGGCTGGAGCACGGAATGTACATTCCGAAAAATTTATCGCAAACCGGTTTGTGACGGTGGTCAATTCGCGTCCAGTGTGTTATCTGCTGTGTCGTAAGATGATGTTGTTGCCAACCCGCTTTTTTCTTTATCTCACCTTATTGTTGTATTATCTGCTATATCGTACTTTTTGTGTACACACAACTTTCTTTCACTATTTGATCTTCTGTTGTGTTTTGTGGCGCCGTTGGATATCTACTCTAAACTCTCATGTGACCACTCAGTACGAATAGGGAGGTGGAATTGTAAGATTAAACGAGACTTACCTGTAAGGTGAAGTTTGATCATAATTCCACCGACCTATGAAGTACTGAGGGATCACGTGCCCACCCTATGGCACACATGGATATCCCACCCTTGTCCTTGTCGGACCTTGATTAATATATCCATCGGCGACTTTAAAGATTCTGGGCCGCGACGCGTCATCTCACGTGATCCCTCAGTACTTCATAGGTCGGTGGAATTATGATCAAACTTCACCTTACAGGTAAGTCTCGTTTAATCTTACAATTATACACGAACATCTTATTTGTAGCGCGGCAAAGGACACATATGGCAGCGTTGGAGGCTTGTGGCCCTTACATCGCCATGGAGCAGCTATGTTCTGCGGCACTATCAACCCATTCAGTGTCTCCCAAGACCTGTGTTCTCAATCTAGAAAACGCCTTGATCGACAGCGTTGTGGGGGACATCGCTTGCGGCATGGTTTATATTGCCACCTTCCTGGTTGATAACCGGTAAGTTCTAGTGGGTACATATAGTTAGTCTCTTGCTTTATGTTTCTCCAATTTACGATACGTAAGAACACTGAAACTAATGAAATTTCAGTTCTGTTATGCAATTATTATTTAGATACCACACTGCAATGTCACATGGATATGAATTCAACATTTTGCAGCAAGTCAATATATGGCGCAAATACAAGTGAACATCATTAAGGATCATTATGACGGTTTTTTTCTTCCACCGTCCCTGTCACATTTGAAATGGCATTCAAGTTTCTTTCTAGCGAAAGGTATTTGCCATTGAAGGGTGACGTGAATATTGTTTTACGCAAATAAAGAGCATGCCTGCGTGTTCTTTTTATTCATAGATGTTTTACCAGTTGTATCAGTTATATGGTAAGCTTAGCTAGAAAAGAGGAGGATATTGAGAGAGTATCGGTTTCTTCATGGTTATGTTAGGGATGGTCGTGCTTTACCTCATCTTACAACTATGGTGTTTGTTCTCTAATAAAAGCCCTTTGCATGTTTCATGGCCTGCTTCAGGTTGTGAGTTGAAGTCTCACCTGGGTATTAGAGAATAAAGCCAGTGTTGTGATGAAAAGCTGAAATTTGTGAAAGTAATGTATAGCATTTAAAATTCCAATGGTAAATTCTCTGTGCCCTCTACTCACAAGTTCTTTTTTTGTTGCACTTACATAACTACCAAAATTTGCAGGGACGTACATTTTTGGTTGTATCTCCGTGTGTAACATGGTTTACGTATATTTTCTTACTTCAATGACGTTCCCGATTGTTGTTTGTGCTGGTCCTCGTAGCTGTACAGTATATTGCGGATGAGAACCTATACATAATACGATTTAATATGCCCCAAATACGTAGTGGATGTTAATTTTAGTGCTCTGTTTATGGTTCCTTTTAAAAACGTCTTCGATATATTCAATGGGCCATTGTTATATTTGGAAGTATATTATATGTGCTGTTCATTGTGTTTTAATGGAGGATTTTGTACACGACACCTTGTATGTTATGCATACATGTACACTTTAGTATAAGTCTTTATCTTCGATCTTTTTTAAGATAATTTATATAACTGAATCGGCCATTCCTATTGTTTTAATACCATCATGAAGGGACGCCGCGTCTGTATTTAATACAGTACACACATACTGATGACGCTTATGAATTCTGTGCACTTGGTGGTTTGTAACCAGTTGTAGCCCTGAGAGATCGTTTTCGGGGCAAACTTAAGGTTCTTAGCAATACAGTGATGCGCAGTTCAGGAATATTCGTTCTACAACGCTTGCCAAGGCGAGACAAATACTGCTGGAGCATCATTAATATAAACTTTACATGGCTTTTGGCAAATGGTTGCTCATATAAGTGGCCAAAGTGATAAGCTTGGTAAGAAGGCTTTGTAATATAACGTGTGAAGCTCGTTTTGAGTGTGTCTTATTTACTGTAGAGTTATTGTTTAGGTGCTTCAACGAATGCCTCTAACACTGGTCGGCGATAGAACAAGTCTGTTGGCAAAAACCGGACTGTGGTCGCCAAAGCTGACGCCAAGCTGAGTCCGTGTATTCGGCCATCACGTCCGGGCATTGAGCTTCTTGGGACTTTCGTCCATCTCTACAAAAAAGACCATCCAAAGCACGGCAAAAACACTGACGGGTATATATATACTGCCAGACAGTGAAAGTATGTATACATGTACTGCTGAAATTGCGTGGTGACTGACACTGACTGACTGGGAACCTTTATTTCATCTATCGTTAAAACATATGTATGTGATAATTCTATGCGCTTAAAAGCTTTCATCTTCTGGGATTTCTCGCATGCTCCAATTATTACACACACGTGTTACAAAATTCGCAACAGAGACAATAATAACTATTAAAACGGGAAACGCGATAATTTTATTCCTTTCTCACGTCTGAATAACCTGATAATAATGTAACTTCGTTACATAACAAAGGAAGGACGTATTGAATAAAGATGTAGGTTATTTATACGGTGGCAGTGGATAGCTACCAAGAGAGACTGAACTGAATGGGCTTTACGGCGCAAATTGTCCGATGATTAACTTTTATTATGACCAGTGTTTTATCACTTATAGATTCCATTCCCAGACTGGGATTTATGCCACTATACCATCCCAAGCCGACATGGACAACCATCGCCAAGTCGAGTCCTTCACATTCGACATGATGTTGAACCAGCTTAGCTTCAATCCCTCGATCCCCTCACCAACGTTGTCCTTTTCCCAGCAAGAGGACCTCATCAACAGTCTGCCGAACGACTCCCGCCCGACCGGTAGAGGTGGGGTGTCTCACTTCTCGTACTTCTCGAGGTGTGGTGTCCGCCACGGATCTGTGATGTCCCCCACGCTTCGGTGTGGTGTCCGCCAAGGGTCAGTGTGGTGTCCGCCACGGATAGGTGTGGCGTCCGCCACGGGTCAGTGTGGTGTCCGCCACGGATCGGCGTGGTGTCCGCCACGGACCAGTGTGGTGTCCGCCGCGTGTCGGTGTGGTGTCGGCCACAGGTCAGCATGGTGTCGGCCAAGGGTCACTGGGGTGTCCGCCACGGGTTATTGTGGTGTCCTTCACGGGTCGGTGTGGTGTCCGCCACGGATCGGTGTGGTGTCCGCCACGGGTCGGTGTAATATCCGGTGAGTTTGGTGTCCCCCACGGGTACGTGTAATGTCCTCCTCGGGTCAGTGTGGTGTCGGCCACAGGTCAGTGTGGTGTCTGCCACGCTTCGGTGTGGTGTCCGCCACGGGTCAGTGTGGCGTCTGCCACGCTTCGGTGTGGTTTCCGCCATTAGTCCATGTGGCGTCCGTCACGAGTCAGTGTGGTGTCCGCCATGGGTCCATGTGGTGTCCGCCACGAATCAGTGTGGTGTCCGCCACGGGTCCATGTGGTGTCCGCCACGGGTCAGTGTGGTGTCCGCCACGGATCAGTGTGGTGTCCGCCACGGGTCCATGTGGCGTCCGTCACGAGTCAGTGTGGTGTCCGCCACGGGTCTATGTGGTGTCCGTCACGGATCAGTGTGGTGTCCGCCACGGGTCCATGTGGTGTCCGTCACGAGTCAGTGTGGTGTCCCCCACGGGTACGTGTAATGTCCTCCTCGGGTCAGTGTGGTGTCGGCCACAGGTCAGTGTGGTGTCTGCCACGCTTCGGTGTGGTGTCCGCCATGGGTCAGTGTGGTGTCCGTCACGGGTCAGTGTGGTGTCCGCCACGAGTCAGTGTGGAGTCCGCCACTGATCCGTTTGTAGTCCGCCATGGGTCAGTGTGGAGTCCGCCACGGGTCGGTGTAGTGTCCGCCACGGGTCAGTGTGGTGTCCGCCATGGGTCAGTGTGGTGTCCGTCACGGGTCAGTGTGGTGTCCGCCACGGGTCAGTGTGGAGTCCGCCACTGATCTGTTTGTAGTCCGCCATGGGTCAGTGTGGTGTCCGCCACGGGTCGGTGTAGTGTCCGCCACGGATCAATGTAGTGTCCGCCACGGGTCAGTGTGGTGTCCGCCACAGGGCGTTGTAGCGTCCGCCACGGGTCGGTGTGGTGTCCGCCACGGGTCGGAGTCCTGTCCGCCACGGATCAGTGTGGTGTCCGCCACGGGTCGGTGTGGTGTCGGCCACGGGTCGGTGTGGTGTCCGCCGCGGGTCGGTGTCCTGTTCGCCACGGATCGGTGTAGCGTCCGCCACGGGTCGGTGTGGTGTCGGCCACGGGTCGGTGTGGTGTCCGCCGCGGGTCGGTGTCCTGTCCGCCACGGATCGGTGTAGCGTCCGCCACGGATCAGTGTGGTGTCGGCCACGGGTCGGTGTGGTGTCCGCCACGGGTCGGTGAGGTGTCCGCCACGGGTCGGTGTGGTGTCGGCCGCGGGTCGGTGTGGTGTCGGCCGCGGGTCGGTGTTCTGTCCGCCACGGATCGGTGTAGCGTCCGCCACGGGTCGGTGTGGTGTCGGCCACGGGTCGGTGTGGTGTCCGCCGCGGGTCGGTGTGGTGTCGGCCGCGGGTCGGTCTGGTGTCCGCCACGGGTCGGTGTCCTGTCCGCCACGGATCAGTGTGGTGTCCGCCACGGGTCGGTGTGGTGTCGGCCACGGGTCGGTGTGGTGTCCGCCGCGGGTCGGTGTCCTGTCCGCCACGGATCGGTGTGGTGTCCGCCACGGGTCGGTGTGGTGTCGGCCGGGGGTCGGTGTGGTGTCCGCCACGGGTCGGTGTGGTGTCCGCCACCGATCAGTGGAGCGTCCGCCACGGGTCGGTGTGGTGTCGGCCGCGAGTCGGTGTGGTGTCCGCCACGGGTAGGTGTGATGTCCGCCGCGGGTCGGTGAGGTGTCTGCCGCGGGTCGGCGTGGTGTCCGCGCATGATCGGTGTGGCGTCGGGCAAGAACCATTGCGATGTTCACCACGGTTCCGTCTGGTGTCGGCCAAGGGTCACTGCGGTGTCCGCCACGGGTTATTGTGGTGTCTTTAACGGGTCGGTGTGGTGTCCTTCACGGATCGGTGTGGTGTCGGCCGCGGGTCAGTGTAATGTCCGGTGAGTTTAGTGTCGGCCACGGGTACGTGTAATGTCCTCCTCGGATCAGTGTGGTGTCCGCCACGGGTCGGTGTGGTGTCCGCTGCGGGTCAGTGTAGTGTTCGTCACGGCTCGATGTCGTTTCTGCCACGGGTCAGTGTGAATTCGGTCACGGGTCAGAGTACTGTGTGTCACGAGTCAGTGTGGTATGCACCATAGGCCAGTGTGGTGTCCGCCGCGTGTCTGTGTGGTGTCGGCCACAGGTCAGTGTGGTGTCCGCCACAGATCAGTGTGGTGTCGGCCACAGATCAGTCTGGAGTCCGCCGCAGGTCAGTGTGGTGTCCGCCACGGATCTGTGTGCTATCCGCCACACTTCGGTGTGGTGTCCGCCACGCATCTGTGGTGTCCGCCACGGATGTGTGTGGTGTCCGCCACGCATCTGTGGTGTCCGCCACGGATGTGTGTGGTGTCCACTACGGGTCGGTGTGGTGTCCGGCACGGATCGGTGTCGTGTCCGCCACGGGTCGGTGTGGTGTCCGCCACGGATGGGTGGTGTCCGCCAAGCTTCGGTGTGGTGTCCGCCACGTTTCGGTGTGGTGTTCGCCACGGATCTGTGGTGTCCGCCACGGATCTGTGGTGTCCGCCACGCTTCGGTGTGGTGTCCGCCGCGGGTCGGTTCTGGTGTCCGCCGCGGGTCCGAGTGGTGTCTGCCACTTGTCGGTGTGGTGTCCGCGCATTATCGGTTTGGCGTCGGGCAAGAACGATTGTGATGTTCACCGCGGTTCCGTCTGGTGTCGGCCACGGGTCAGTGTGGTGTCCGCCTCGGATCGGCGTGGTGTCCGCCACGGATCAGTATGGTGTCCGTCACGGATCGGTGTGGTGTCCGCCACGGATCGGCGTGGTGTCTGCCACGGATCAGTGTGGTGTCCGCCTCGGACCGGCGTGGTGTCTGCCACGGGTCAGTGTGGTGTCCGCCACGGTTCAGCGTGGTGTCCGCCACAGGTCAGTGTGGTGTCCGCCATGGGTCCATGTGGTGTCCGCCACGGATCAGTGTGGTGTCCGCCACGGGTCCGTGTGGTGTCCGCCACGAATCAGTGTGGCGTCTGCCACGCTTCGGTGTGGTGTCCGCCATGGGTCCATGTGGCGTCCGTCACGAGTCAGTGTGGTGTCCGCCACGGGTCCGTTTGGTGTCCGCCACGAATCAGTGTGGCGTCTGCCACGTTTCGGTGTGGTGTCCGCCACGGGTCCATGTGGTGTCCGCCACGGATCAGTCTGGTGTCCGCCACGGGTCGGTGTGCTGTCCGCCACGGATCATTGTGGTGTCCGCCACGGATCATTGTGGTGTCCGCCACGGGTCGGTGTGCTGTCCGCCACGGATCATTGTGGTGTCCGCCACCGGCCGGTGTGGCGTCCGCCACGGGTCAGCATGGTGTCGGCCAAGGGTCACTGTGTTGTCCGCCATGGGTTATTGTGGTGTCCTTTACCGGTCGGTGCGGTGTCCACCACGGGTACGTGTAATGTCCTCCTCGGGTCAGTGTGGTGTCCGCCACGGGTCGGTGTGGTGTCAGCCACGGGTCGGTGTGGTGTCAGCCACGGGTCAGTGTGGTGTCCGCCGCGGGTCAATGTAGTGTTCGTCACGGCTCGATGTCGTTTCTGCCACGGGTCAGTCTGAAGTCGGTCACGGGTCAGAGAGCTGTGTGTCACAGGTCAGTGTGGGATGCACCACAGGTCTGTGTGGTGTCCGCCACGCTTCGGGGTGGTCTCCGCCACGGATCTGTGGTGTCCGCCACGGATCTGTGGTGTCCGCCACGCTTCGGTGTGTTGTCCGCCACGGATCAGTGTGGTGTCCCCCACAGGTCAGTGTGGTGTCCGCCACGAATCAGTGTGGTGTCCGCCACGGATCGGCGTGATGTCCGCTGCAGTGTCCCCATTGATCGCTGCTGTGTCGCCACTGGTTGCTACAGCAGTGTTCCCATGGATCGTAACAGCGCCTCCACTGATCGCTGTAGTGTCCCCATTGATCGCTGCAGTGTCTCCACTAATCTCTGCAGTGTCTCCACTGATCGCATAATTGTCCCCACTGATCGCTGCAGTGTCTTCGCTGATCGCTGCGGTGTCTCCACTGATCTCTGCAGTGTCCAGGTGATCACAAACGGTGAGTCCCCATTTATCGGACGAGTGTCCTAACTGGTTGTAGCAGTGTTCCCACGGATCGCATCAGTTCTATTTGATCTATGTCACAAATAGTGTGGATCCATCCAGTGCAACACGTCATCCATGGGACCAAGGGCCTCAAAGCGAAAATGATGAGCATTATGAGAAGAACATATTTTTTCTAGTTACTGTCAAGGCGATCATATCTTTGAAAGTAGATCTTTCCAGATCTGTCAAGAAATATAAACGCTCTCATAGGGCCCTTCAACGACATAAAAGTTAGTGTAAAGCTGCACATTCTTTATGGTTGCACAACTGCGTCGTATTGTCCCGTGATCATAATAAACACTTTCGGTATTTGCTGTTTCAATGTTGTGAAAGCATAACGGACTCATAACGGATGGTCCGTGTTATTCCAGCCACTGCATCATAACGTCCCAATACAAGTTGCTTAACACCAAATCAAGTGGCGAATTTTAGTTGATGCTGCGAATCAAGCGTTAGTGCTAAATCTTCATGTGTGACAAAAATATTGAAGCCGTTTGTTTTTTGTTTTAAATAATAAATTTGGTCAGTTAGATGTTGTGGTTTGTTTTGCAGCGTTCGTTCGAAAAATTGGGGTCTGTGGTTTTCCCCCAAGTCAGTGTAGTGTCCCCCACGAGTCGGTGTAGTGTCCGGCACGGGTCGGTGAAGTGTCCGCCACGGGTCAGAGTGGTGTCCGCCACGAGTCGGGGTGGTGTCCGCCGCGGGGCGATGTGGTTTCCGCCATGGGTCAATAGTGTGTGTCTGATGCATATAAATATGTCAGTTTTCGTCCATAAAATTATATGTGAAACCGCGCATCGCGTTCACACGAGATAAAAATGGTTGTACGACTGTCTTAATGCCCAGTGAAAGAACTAATGTGTAAAAGGCTTAGCCGTGACAATTTGCTGTTAACACATAACGATCCCCCTAAAATAATTATTGATTTATTGTTTGGGCCGCATAACATCATAACGTTTCCATACAAGGTGTTCCCAACCCAATATATTTAGACCTGATTGCTGGTTTCAAAACATCTCCCTATCAGCTTCGTAGCCGTTTTTTGCCAACCGGATTAGAATAGCTTGAACAATTGTCATCCAATATTTAGTCGAATAAATATGGATAGGGATTTGTTTTCCATTGTTCTGTTAAAATGACGAGATGAAGGCTTTATAGTTACACCTTCTTGCGTGTAATTTAATCAGGTCTTTGTTTAGTAGGTGTCATATAATTAGTCCTGTTATGTGCCAGTTTCAACAGGCATCTATTTGTGCCTCCCGTCCTCTCTGACAATTTGTCCCCTGCAACAACGCCACAACCTTGTGGCTGGTAAATTACCAGGTTATAGCTAAATGTGCCCAAAGTTCATTTGCAGACTGGTCATATATGGGGTGGCATTGGCGACCAGATGTGTGATTAAACGCTTTCCTGGCTTATTGCACGGTATGGAGCAAACCAGTGCAGTTATGCACGAATTCTAATGGCTTAATGCCGTTGCGTACATTTAGTGTTTTCTTATGAAGCTCGTCAGCTGCAGATATAGCCAACCATGTTTTCGATCTGTCCCATTGATTACTTTCATTCATTATACGCACTAAGGTGCAACAAAGATAAAAATGCAAGGAACACTAAATTGTGTGTTGTGCTGGTAGGCGATGATTTTATTCTTAATATAACATAAATCGACAAATATCTGAAATTTAACCAAAAAGGTAACACAAAAATCACTGTAACAATACAATAACTTAATTAATAATCAAAATTAATCGGTTATTTCGTGGGGATACCTCTATATTAATAATCAAAATTAATCAGTTATTCCGTGGGGATACATCTAGATTAATAATCAAAATTAATCAGTTATTCCGTGGGGATACATCTAGATTAATAGTCAAAATTACTCAGTTATTCCGTGGGGATACATCTAGATTAATAATCAAAATTAATCAGTTATTCCGTGGGGATACATCTAGATTAATAATCAAAATTAATCAGTTATTTCGTGGGGATACATCTAGATTAATAATCAAAATAAATCAGTTATTCCGTGGGGATACACCTAGATTAATAATCAAAATTAATCAGTTATTCCGTGGTTATACATCTAGATTAATAATCAAAATTAATCAGTTATTCCGTGGAGATACATCTAGATTAATAATCAAAATTAATCAGTTATTCCGTGGGGATACATCAAGATTAATAATCAAAATTAATCAGATGCTCCAGCGTAACAGTATGCTCTGTTGTAAAACAAACACTCCAGAGGGTTGTGACCTGGCTAGGAGGCTTAAAAATATCGGAGCTTATAGCTCTTATTGCGGACCAATTAAGCTTAGAAAATAATAATCTAAAAAGAAAATAAACCCATAGTAAATTTTGTATGTAACTTTGGAAGTAACCGGACCAGGCAGTCGACAGTCAAAGCGGTCAGAGTCAGTCGAAGACTAGCGAGTTCACCCCCCCACTCCAACGCCCTATCCCCCACCACCACCAACCAAATCAGTAAGAAAAAGTCTATCAGGTGCTCAAACCTGAAATAATTCCCATACATGAGAGTAAATCTAGATCTAAATGGCGAGTGATAAAAAAAAAAAGTAAAAAAAAAAAAAAAAATCGGACCTGGAGCCATGAAAGATCTAGGAGCAAAAGCGAAAATTTGAAAAAAGGTAAACAAACGGGCGCCATTTTGTTTCAGGTCGCATACCAATAACTTCCCCCTAGCCCTCCACCTACCCTTCACCCCCCCCCCCCCTACCAACTATCCCCTCTAGCCTACCGTCTACCCCACTACACTGTTTACCCCCTCGTCTAACTACCCCCCCCCCTCCCCCCAGTCACCGGATGTAAACAAACCGCCGCCATCTTGTGGCGTCACCTGTTGGGGTCACGTGATACGACACCCGTGACGTGGTTGGTGTGTCAGTGATCACGTGACCTGTGCGACGTCACAGAGCTGGCGGCAGACCTCCGTGTGACAGTCAAAGAGGGAGGGGAGGGGAAGCCAGCGCCAGACAGGATACATTGACCGCTTCATGGCACTGTACTTTGGGTCACTTGTGTCCAGCCCCTCTCCCCGCCATGACCGCGGCCAGATCCTCCTCCCCCTCAGCAGGGGGTGGCGGACAGCCGCCAGATCCTCCTCCCCCTCCAAGCGAGCCGCCAGCTCCCCCATGTACTTATCGAGCCCCCCCACCCCCTCCTCCACCAGGTCCCTCAGGACGAGGTACTTGAGGAAGGCGGAGGGGACCTCAACTTGGGGTGAGTCTGGCATCCCCACAGCCTTCCCCACCGCGGGGTGGAGGGGGGGGGCAGTGTACCTGTGTGACAGCTCCCGGGCCTCACGGGTCAGGTCCTCACACAGGCCACACTCACCCTGACACCCCCCAGCCCCCCGCGCCGCCCGGTGCGCTGTGTGGGTGGCGGACACCACCAGCGCCACCCTGCTCAAGTAAACCCCCCTCCCAGCCTGATCCTCCCCCTCCCCCTCCCTCCTCTCTGGCACCCTCAGACTCCCGGTCCTCAGCGACTCACTAACACACTCAGAGAGCCCCCCCACGTCTACCAACCCCCCGATACACCCCCGGGACCCCCCACCCCCACCCCCCAGGGCCGCCAGGGTGTCCCTGGCCTCCCTCACCTCCTCCTCCATCTCATCCCGGGGGCACCACTGGAGGTGATACCGCGTCAAGAGCTTGAGGCCCCGGATGAGGGTGACGGGGGGTGAGCGGGGGCCGAGGGCGACCAGCGCGTCTTTCTCTACCACACACGTCGTCGGTAACCACTCGTACGGCCGTCCCGACACCAGGTGGACGGGGTGTGAGGACCGCTCCAGCCCCGCCTCCCTCTCCAGGCGGCATATCGCCTCCTGTGTGACACCCTTCAGGGCGTCCCGGGGGACAGGGAAGGCGGGGGTGAGGTCACAGGTCAGCCTCTCCCCCCGCCACACCAGAGACAGGGTGACAGTTGTGTCGCCGACCTTCACCCTGGTGTACCTGGGGGAGAGGAGGCCGCCATGGGTCAGACCCTCGGGGAGCGTGACGGTGGGCAGCACGGCACCCAGCCCGTCCGCCCAGCGCTGGAGGAAGGCGTCACGGTCCACCTCACACTCCTCCACCCCCTCCACCACACGGGGCTCACCTTTCAGGACAACCCTCCTCCCCTCCTCCCGACAGGCGGCCAGGGCCCCGCCACTCACCCACACACGATACTTCACCCTCCGCCCCTCCTCCTTCCTCACCACCCTCACCCCCTCCCACGCCACACTAACTAAAATGTCGAATTCGACAGCATTCGGTCTGACATCTGTCCCGTCGCCATGGCTGCCGACCAGCGTGTCCCGGAGTCTGGCAAACAGGGGGTCCCTCCTACCCACCGCCTCAATCAGGTCACAGACTAACCTCTGGACGGCTTCTCTCCGGGCCACCGTGTCAGGGTGACCCCAGTCGAACGTGCCCCCCTCCAGTCTGGCCGCCTCCTCCGTCAGGGTGCCGGAGGGTCGGCCCTCCACCCGTGACCGGGCGGTGAGGACCATGGCGGTCTGGGGGGCGAACTCCCCTGGCAGCTCCACCTCCCAGGTGAGGGTGCGGGGGGTGGTCGTTCCAGGGGTGAGCTCCTGGGGGGTCTCTGTGCCAGGGGTGAGGTCCTCGGGGGTGGTGGTGCCAGGGGTGAGGTCCTCGGGGGTGGTGGTGCCAGGGGTGAGGTCCTCGGGGGTCTCTGTGCCAGGGGTGAGGTCCTCGGGGGTAGTGGTGCCAGGGGTGAGGTCCTGGGGGGCGCTTGCAGCTGATGTTGACCTTAAATAGAAAACCATAAACGGTTTTAGACATTTTGTTTTCAAACGAGAAAACATGTAGTTTACAGCAATATCTCTAGTCTAGACTGTAATTGTACAGTGTGTCAGATGAATGATCTGATAAAACTCTATAACTTATATAAGCTTAGGTCTAGTAAGCTTATTTTCGTTAATGTTTATTAAAGATTTACTTGTAGGTCTATAAGCTTTATAGACATGACCATGTAGCTTGAGTCTTCTTACATTGTTAAGTAGATATTCATTCCGTAAATTAGGTTATTAATTTACAAGTAACTTATGCAATATGTCAAGACTCAAGGTATTGTCTACAATAGTCAAGATGGAGAACCAATATTGGCAATAAATATTCTGACAGATTGACAATGACAATGAATCAAGTCTAAAGTTTTGTCCCATTGAACGAGGGACTCGGAGACGCTGATGACGATATTTTGGGGGGAGACAGAGGCTAATTAATCCAGGAGCCACATCGTCTCTCTCCTGGGAGGGAATGGCAAATAATGTTTAGATCTAACCATATTTCGCACCTGAAGAGAAACTGTAAACAGAAACATATTTGGACATCTAGATACTAGTGTTATACTTATAGGTCGTCAGGTTATATAGTCCACAACAATAGAGCAATAAAGACTTTAGATATCATGACAGACTGACAATGTCAATGACAGGGTTAAAGTTTTGTCCAAATGGCAAACGTCATTGAACGCGAGATTGATCAGTGTTGATAGCGAAGGGGGAGAGAGAGGCTAATTAATGCCAAACCGTGATTAATCCAGGAGCCACATCGTCTCTCTCCTGAGAGGGAATGGCAGATAAGGTTAGAGCTAGCTTTATTTCGCACCTGAAGTGGGAAGATACTTAATCCAATATGCCACATCGTCTCTCTCCTGGGAGGGAATGGCTACACCGACCGACTGATAAAAACTTTACAGCCTGCGGTGACGACGATCAGTAAACAAACTGTGCGGAGTGCGATCGGCGCGCGAGAATTCGAACGTCATATTATTTCGGTGACTATGGTGTCACGCGCCACGCGTCAACTTCGCTGCTGAGGACTGAGCGCGAAGGTCAAGGCCGGTACAGGTTGGGATTTGCTTGTCAAACTGCGAGGCCAAAAGGCTAAATATAAATACAGGGTTGGACGGGTTGTCAAATACCGAGGCCAAGAGGCTATATACTATATATAAGCTTACATCATAACATTTAACTTCGTGTTTATAACCGGAGACAGGCGCGGATCCACTGTGTGTGTGGCGGTGGGGGGCAGTATGTTCTGTACTGGACCACCCACAATAATGGGGGGGGGGGGGGGGGGGGTAGGGGTAAGCAAGGGGCACTTGCATTCCTCGGAGATGGGCTTTTCATTTCACCGGGAACTGAGAATAAAGACGGGGTGGGGGGGGGGAGGCGGGGGGTAGTGACTACAATACTGAGTTTGGGAGAGTTCCGCGATACAGCCCCCACCCCCCTTCGCCCCTTTTCACCTCCAAAATCTACTCAGAAGGAGTATCTTTTACCCCTGTGGTGTGTTAATATTTCAGGTTTTCGTTTTCATTTTCTCATCACAAATGTCAGCTGTATATAGGAGTAGATCTATAGTTTCATCACAAATGTTCAATCTACACGGGCATCTTGTTCATCGGAAAATATTTGTTCTCTCAGGCATCAAGGGGCACCCTCCGACCACATTTGTATAATATTGCCCACCCCAGGGAATGAGGAAAATAATTCACCGTGAACTAGATATGTAGCCTTAGCCGACTCTTTGTGACTATGGAATTTCATTCATCATGAACTGGGAATTTTCAAATGAAAACGGTTCTAGAGTAAACTAATCATAATGCGCCCATGCAGTACAAGGGTCGGTCATTGCCATCATTGCGCGCACCTTCCAAGAAGAAGCCATAGAAGCAGTGATGTCAGACGAGTAACACACCAAAACCGGACACGAGGACACGGATCAGTTACGGACCCTGATTAACATACATAATGATTTGTCTTCCTATCTAAGTCATACCGTTAATGAACTTGAGGAACTCAATTATGATTTTTTACCCCCCCCCACCGTTTTTGTTTTCATGCTGTAAAGGTAAATCCGATTCAATTTCAGTCTACAAACTGTAATTTTAGCATAAAAGAAACGTAAAAGTCAATGAAAAAATTATATGCCTGGGGCGGACATCCACGTTCTGTAAGTCCACCCATTAGACTGGTCACCCATGCGACCAGCGGCCGGTCACCCATCGCGAGCAGTGGCCGGTCCCTCATCGCAAGCAGTGGCCGGTCACTCATCGCGACCAGTGGCCGGTCACCCATCGCGAGCAGTGGCCGGTCCCTCATCGCAAGCAGTGGCCGGTCACTCATCGCGACCAGCGGCCGATCACCCATCGCGTCCAGTGGCCGGTCACCCATCGCGACCAGCGGCCGGTCACCCATCGCGGCCAGTGGCCGGTCCCTCATCGCGACCATTGGCCGGTCACCCATCGCGACCAGTGGCCGGTCACCTTCCGCGACCAGCGGCCGGTCACTCATCGCGACCAGTGGCCGGTCACCCATCGCGACCAGTAGCCGGTCACCCATCACGACCAGTGGTCGGTCACCCATCGCGACCAGTGGCCGGTCACCCATCGCGTCCAGTGGCCGGTCACCCATCGCGACCAGCGGCCGGTCACCCATCGCGGCCAGTGGCCGGTCCCTCATCGCGACCATTGGCCGGTCACCCATCGCGACCAGTGGCCGGTCACCTTCCGCGACCAGCGGCCGGTCACTCATCGCGACCAGCGGCCGGTCACCCATGGCGACCGGCGTCCTGTCACCCATTGTGGCCAGTGGTCGGTCAATCATCGCGACCAGTGACTGGTCACCCATCGCGACTACTGGCCGGTCACCCATCACGCGACCAGTGGCCGGTCCCCCATCGCGACCATTGGTCGGTCAGTCATCGCGACCATTGGTCGGTCAGTCATCGCGACCAGCGGCCGGCCACCCATCGCGACCAGTGGCCGGTCACCCATTGTGGCCAGTGGTCGGTCAATCATCGCGACCAGTGATTGGTCACCCATCGCGACTACCGGCCGATCACCCATCACGCGACCAGGGGCCGGTCACCCATCGCGACCAGCAGCCAGTCACCCATGGCGACCCGTGGCCGGTCACCCATCGCGACCAGTGACCGGTCACTCATCGCGACCAGCGGCCGGTCACCCATTGTGGCCAGTGGCCGGTCACTCATCGCGACCAGTGGCCGGTCAACCATCGCGACCAGTGGCCGGTCACCTTCCGCGACCAGCGGCCGGTCACTCATCGCGACCAGTGGCCCATCACCCATCGCGACCAATGGCCGGTCACCCATCGCGACCATTGGTCGGTCAGTCATCGCGACCATTGGTCGGTCAGTCATCGCGACCAGCGGCCGGCCACCCATCGCGACCAGTGGCCGGTCACCCATTGTGGCCAGTGGTCGGTCAATCATCGCGACCAGTGATTGGTCACCCATCGCGACTACTGGCCGATCACCCATCACGCGACCAGGGGCCGGTCACCCATCGCGACCAGCAGCCAGTCACCCATGGCGACCCGTGGCCGGTCACCCATCGCGACCAGTGACCGGTCACTCATCGCGACCAGCGGCCGGTCACCCATTGTGGCCAGTGGCCGGTCACTCATCGCGACCAGTGGCCGGTCAACCATCGCGACCAGTGGCCGGTCACCTTCCGCGACCAGCGGCCGGTCACTCATCGCGACCAGTGGCCCATCACCCATCGCGACCAATGGCCGGTCACCCATCGCGACCTGCGGCCGGTCACTCATCGCGACCTGCGGCCGGTCACTCATCGCGACCAGTGGCCGGTCACTCATCGCGACCTGCGGCCGGTCACTCATCGCGACCAGTGGCCCATCACCCATCGCGACCAATGGCCGGTCACCCATCGCGACCAGTGGCCGATCACCTTTCGCGACCAGCGGCCGATCACCTTTCGCGACCAGCGGCCGGTCACCCATGGCGACCGGCGGCCTGTCACTCAGTGTGGCCAGTGGTCGGTCAATCATCGCGACCAGGGATTGGTCACCCATCGCGACTACTGGCCGGTCACCCATCACGCGACCAGGGGCCGGTCACCCATCGCGACCATTGGCCGGCCACTCACCGCGACCAGCGGCCGGTTTCCCAAGCGCCACCAGCGGCCGATGACCCATCGCGACCAGTGGTTGGTCACTCATCGCGACCATTGGTCGGTCAGTCATCGCGACCAGCGGCCGGTCACTCATCGCGACCCGTGGCCGGTCACCCATCGCGACCAATGGCCGGTCACCCATCGCGACTAGCGGCCGGTCACTCATCGCGACCTGCGGCCGGTCACTCATCGCGACCAGTGGCCCATCACCCATCGCGACTAATGGCCGGTCACCCATCGCGACCAGTGGCCGATCACCTTTCGCGACCAGCGGCCGGTCACCCATGGCGACCGGCGGCCTGCCACTCAGTGTGGCCAGTGGTCGGTCAATCATCGCGACCAGGGATTGGTCACCCATCGCGACTACTGGCCGGTCACCCATCACGCGACCAGGGGCCGGTCACCCATCGCAACCATTGGCCGGCCACTCACCGCGACCAGCGGCCGGTTTCCCAAGCGCCACCAGCGGCCGATGACCCATCGCGACCAGTGGTTGGTCACTCATCGCGTCCAGCGGCCGGTCAATCATCGCGACCAGTGGCCGGTCACCCATCGCGACCAGCGGCCGGTCACTCATCGCGACCAGTGGCCGGTCACCCATCGCAACCAGTGGCCGGTCACCCATCGCGACCAGCGGCCGGTCACCTCTCGCGACCAGCGGCCGGTCACCTTTCGCGACCAGCGGCCGGTCACTCATTGCGACCAGCGGCCGGTCACCCATCGCGACTAGTGGCCGGTCACTCATCGCGACCAGCGGCCGGTCACCCATCGCGACCAGCGGCCGGTCACGCATCGCGACTAGTGGCCGGTCACCCATCGCGACCAGCGGCCGGTCACCTTCCGCGACCAGCGGCCGGTCACCTTTTGCGACCAGCGGCCGGTCACTTATCGCGACCAGCGGCCGGTCACCCATCGCGACCAGTGGCCGGTCACCTTCCGCGACCAGCGGCCGGTGACTCATCGCGACTAGTGGCCCATCACCCATCGCGACCAATGGCCGGTCACCCATCGTGACCAGCGGCCGGTCACTCATCGCGACCAGTGACCGGTCCCTCATCGCGACCAGTGGCCCATCACCCATCGCGACCAGTGGCCGGTCACCCATCGCGACCAGCGGCCGGTCACCTTTCGCGACCTGCGGCAGGTCACCCATCGCGACCAATGGCCGGTCACCCATCGCGACCAGTGGCCGGTCACTCATCGCGACCAGTGGCCCATCACCCATCGCGACCAGTTGCCGGTCACTCATCGCGACCAGCGGCCGGTCCCCCAGCGCCACCAGCGGCCGATCACCCATCGCGACCATTGGTCGGTCAGTCATCGCGACCATTGGTCGGTCAGTCATCGCGACCAGCGGCCGATCACCCATCGCGTCCAGTGGCCGGTCACCCATCGCGACCAGCGGCCGGTCACCCATCGCGGCCAGTGGCCGGTCCCTCATCGCGACCATTGGCCGGTCACCCATCGCGACCAGTGGCCGGTCACCTTCCGCGACCAGCGGCCGGTCACTCATCGCGACCAGTGGCCGGTCACCCATCGCGACCAGTGGCCGGTCACCCATCACGACCAGTGGTCGGTCACTCATCGCGACCAGTGGCCGGTCACCCATCGCGTCCAGTGGCCGGTCACCCATCGCGACCAGCGGCCGGTCACCCATCGCGGCCAGTGGCCGGTCCCTCATCGCGACCATTGGCCGGTCACCCATCGCGATCAGTGGCCGGTCACCTTCCGCGACCAGCGGCCGGTCACTCATCGCGACCAGCGGCCGGTCACCCATGGCGACCGGCGTCCTGTCACCCATTGTGGCCAGTGGTCGGTCAATCATCGCGACCAGTGACTGGTCATCCATCGCGATTACTGGCCGGTCACCCATCACGCGACCAGTGGCCGGTCCCCCATCGCGACCATTGGTCGGTCAGTCATCGCGACCATTGGTCGGTCAGTCATCGCGACCAGCGGCCGGCCACCCATCGCGACCAGTGGCCGGTCACCCATTGTGGCCAGTGGTCGGTCAATCATCGCGACCAGTGATTGGTCACCCATCGCGACTACTGGCCGATCACCCATCACGCGACCAGGGGCCGGTCACCCATCGCGACCAGCAGCCAGTCACCCATGGCGACCCGTGGCCGGTCACCCATCGCGACCAGTGACCGGTCACTCATCGCGACCAGCGGCCGGTCACCCATTGTGGCCAGTGGCCGGTCACTCATCGCGACCAGTGGCCGGTCAACCATCGCGACCAGTGGCCGGTCACCTTCCGCGACCAGCGGCCGATCACCTTTCGCGACCAGCGGCCGGTCACCCATGGCGACCGGCGGCCTGTCACTCAGTGTGGCCAGTGGTCGGTCAATCATCGCGACCAGGGATTGGTCACCCATCGCGACTACTGGCCGGTCACCCATCACGCGACCAGGGGCCGGTCACCCATCGCGACCATTGGCCGGCCACTCACCGCGACCAGCGGCCGGTTTCCCAAGCGCCACCAGCGGCCGATGACCCATCGCGACCAGTGGTTGGTCACTCATCGCGACCATTGGTCGGTCAGTCATCGCGACCAGCGGCCGGTCACTCATCGCGACCCGTGGCCGGTCACCCATCGCGACCAATGGCCGGTCACCCATCGCGACTAGCGGCCGGTCACTCATCGCGACCTGCGGCCGGTCACTCATCGCGACCAGTGGCCCATCACCCATCGCGACCAATGGCCGGTCACCCATCGCGACCAGTGGCCGATCACCTTTCGCGACCAGCGGCCGGTCACCCATGGCGACCGGCGGCCTGTCACTCAGTGTGGCCAGTGGTCGGTCAATCATCGCGACCAGGGATTGGACACCCATCGCGACTACTGGCCGGTCACCCATCACGCGACCAGCGGCCGGTTTCCCAAGCGCCACCAGCGGCCGATGACCCATCGCGACCAGTGGTTGGTCACTCATCGCGACCAGCGGCCGGTCAATCATCGCGACCAGTGGCCGGTCACCCATCGCGACCAGCGGCCGGTCACTCATCGCGACCAGTGGCCGGTCACCCATCGCAACCAGTGGCCGGTCACCCATCGCGACCAGCGGCCGGTCACCTCTCGCGACCAGCGGCCGGTCACCTTTCGCGACCAGCGGCCGGTCACTCATCGCGACCAGCGGCCGGTCACCCATCGCGACTAGTGGCCGGTCACTCATCGCGACCAGCGGCCGGTCACCCATCGCGACCAGCGGCCGGTCACCCATCGCGACCAGCGGCCGGTCACCCATCGCGACCAGCGGCCGGTCACCTTCCGCGACCAGCGGCCGGTCACCTTTTGCGACCAGCGGCCGGTCACTTATCGCGACCAGCGGCCGGTCACCCATCGCGACCAGTGGCCGGTCACCTTCCGCGACCAGCGGCCGGTGACTCATCGCGACTAGTGGCCCATCACCCATCGCGACCAATGGCCGGTCACCCATCGTGACCAGCGGCCGGTCACTCATCGCGACCAGTGGCCGGTCCCTCATCGCGACCAGTGGCCCATCACCCATCGCGACCAGTGGCCGGTCACCCATCGCGACCAGCGGCCGGTCACCTTTCGCGACCTGCGGCCGGTCACCCATCGCGACCAATGGCCGGTCACCCATCGCGACCAGTGGCCGGTCACTCATCGCGACCAGTGGCCCATCACCCATCGCGACCAGTTGCCGGTCACTCATCGCGACCAGCGGCCGGTCACCCATCGCGCCCAGTGGCCGGTCCCTCATCGCGACCATTGGCCGGTCACCCATCGCGACCAGTGGCCGGTCACCTTCCGCGACCAGCGGCCGGTCCCCCATCGCCACCAGCGGCCGGTCACCCATCGCGACCAGTGGCCGGTCCCTCATCGCGACCAGCGGCCGGTCACCCATCGCGACCACCGGCCGGCCACTCATCGCGACCAGCGGCCGGTCCCCCAGCGCCACCAGCGGCCGATCACCCATCGCGACCATTGGTCGGTCAGTCATCGCGACCATTGGTCGGTCAGTCATCGCGACCAGCGGCCGATCACCCATCGCGTCCAGTGGCCGGTCACCCATCGCGACCAGCGGCCGGTCACCCATCGCGGCCAGTGGCCGGTCCCTCATCGCGACCATTGGCCGGTCACCCATCGCGACCAGTGGCCGGTCACCTTCCGCGACCAGCGGCCGGTCACTCATCGCGACCAGTGGCCGGTCACCCATCGCGACCAGTAGCCGGTCACCCATCACGACCAGTGGTCGGTCACCCATCGCGACCAGTGGCCGGTCACCCATCGCGTCCAGTGGCCGGTCACCCATCGCGACCAGCGGCCGGTCACCCATCGCGGCCAGTGGCCGGTCCCTCATCGCGACCATTGGCCGGTCACCCATCGCGACCAGTGGCCGGTCACCTTCCGCGACCAGCGGCCGGTCACTCATCGCGACCAGCGGCCGGTCACCCATGGCGACCGGCGTCCTGTCACCCATTGTGGCCAGTGGTCGGTCAATCATCGCGACCAGTGACTGGTCACCCATCGCGACTACTGGCCGGTCACCCATCACGCGACCAGTGGCCGGTCCCCCATCGCGACCATTGGTCGGTCAGTCATCGCGACCATTGGTCGGTCAGTCATCGCGACCCGCGGCCGGCCACCCATCGCGACCAGTGGCCGGTCACCCATTGTGGCCAGTGGTCGGTCAATCATCGCGACCAGTGATTGGTCACCCATCGCGACTACTGGCCGATCACCCATCACGCGACCAGGGGCCGGTCACCCATCGCGACCAGCAGCCAGTCACCCATGGCGACCCGTGGCCGGTCACCCATCGCGACCAGTGACCGGTCACTCATCGCGACCAGTGGCCGGTCAACCATCGCGACCAGTGGCCGGTCACCTTCCGCGACCAGCGGCCGGTCACTCATCGCGACCAGTGGCCCATCACCCATCGCGACCAATGGCCGGTCACCCATCGCGACCTGCGGCCGGTCACTCATCGCGACCTGCGGCCGGTCACTCATCGCGACCAGGGGCCGGTCACCCATCGCGACCAGCAGCCAGTCACCCATGGCGACCCGTGGCCGGTCACCCATCGCGACCAGTGGCCGGTCACTCATCGCGACCAGTGGCCGGTCAACCATCGCGACCAGTGGCCGGTCACCTTCCGCGACCAGCGGCCGGTCACTCATCGCGACCAGTGGCCCATCACCCATCGCGACCAATGGCCGGTCACCCATCGCGACCTGCGGCCGGTCACTCATCGCGACCTGCGGCCGGTCACTCATCGCGACCAGTGGCCGGTCACTCATCGCGACCTGCGGCCGGTCACTCATCGCGACCAGTGGCCCATCACCCATCGCGACCAATGGCCGGTCACCCATCGCGACCAGTGGCCGATCACCTTTCGCGACCAGCGGCCGATCACCTTTCGCGACCAGCGGCCGGTCACCCATGGCGACCGGCGGCCTGTCACTCAGTGTGGCCAGTGGTCGGTCAATCATCGCGACCAGGGATTGGTCACCCATCGCGACTACTGGCCGGTCACCCATCACGCGACCAGGGGCCGGTCACCCATCGCGACCATTGGCCGGCCACTCACCGCGACCAGCGGCCGGTTTCCCAAGCGCCACCAGCGGCCGATGACCCATCGCGACCAGTGGTTGGTCACTCATCGCGACCATTGGTCGGTCAGTCATCGCGACCAGCGGCAGGTCACTCATCGCGACCCGTGGCCGGTCACCCATCGCGACCAATGGCCGGTCACCCATCGCGACTAGTGGCCGGTCACTCATCGCGACCAGCGGCCGGTCACCCATCGCGACCAGCGGCCGGTCACGCATCGCGACTAGTGGCCGGTCACCCATCGCGACCAGCGGCCGGTCACCTTCCGCGACCAGCGGCCGGTCACCTTTTGCGACCAGCGGCCGGTCACTTATCGCGACCAGCGGCCGGTCACCCATCGCGACCAGTGGCCGGTCACACTCCGCGACCAGCGGCCGGTGACTCATCGCGACTAGTGGCCCATCACCCATCGCGACCAATGGCCGGTCACCCATCGTGACCAGCGGCCGGTCACTCATCGCGACCAGTGGCCGATCCCTCATCGCGACCAGTGGCCCATCACCCATCGCGACCAGTGGCCGGTCACCCATCGCGACCAGCGGCCGGTCACCTTTCGCGACCCTTCGGCCGGTCACCCATCGCGACCAATGGCCGGTCACCCATCGCGACCAGTGGCCGGTCACTCATCGCGACCAGTGGCCCATCACCCATCGCGACCAGTTGCCGGTCACTCATCGCGACCAGCGGCCGGTCACCCATCGCGCCCAATGGCCGGTCCCTCATCGCGACCATTGGCCGGTCACCCATCGCGACCAGTGGCCGGTCACCTTCCGCGACCAGCGGCCGGTCCCCCATCGCCACCAGCGGCCGGTCACCCATCGCGACCAGTGGCCGGTCCCTCATCGCGACCAGTGGCCGGTCACCTTCCGCGACCAGCGGCCGGTCCCCCATCGCGACCAGTGGCCGGTCCCTCATCGCGACCAGCGGCCGGTCACCCATCGCGACCACCGGCCGGCCACTCATCGCGACCAGCGGCCGGTCCCCCAGCGCCACCAGCGGCCGATCACCCATCGCGACCATTGGTCGGTCAGTCATCGCGACCATTGGTCGGTCAGTCATCGCGACCAGCGGCCGATCACCCATCGCGTCCAGTGGCCGGTCACCCATCGCGACCAGCGGCCGGTCACCCATCGCGGCCAGTGGCCGGTCCCTCATCGCGACCATTGGCCGGTCACCCATCGCGACCAGTGGCCGGTCACCTTCCGCGACCAGCGGCCGGTCACTCATCGCGACCAGTGGCCGGTCACCCATCGCGACCAGTGGCCGGTCACCCATCACGACCAGTGGTCGGTCAATCATCGCGACCAGTGATTGGTCACCCATCGCGATTACTGGCCGGTCACCCATCACGCGACCAGGGGCCGGTCACCCATCGCGACCAGCGGCCGGTCACCCATCGCGACCAGTGGCCGGTCACCCATCGCGCGACCAGGGGCCGGTCACCCATCGCGACCATTGGCCGGCTACTCACCGCGACCAGCGGCCGGTCCCCCAGCGCCACCAGCGGCCGATGACCCATCGCGACCAGTGGTTGGTCACTCCTCGCGACCAGAGGCCGGTCACCCATGGCAACCGGCGCCCTGTCACCCATTGTGGCCAGTGGTCGGTCAATCATCGCGACCAGTGATTGGTCACCCATCGCGACTACTGGCCGGTCACCCATCACGCGACCAGGGGCCGGTCACCCATCGCGACCATTGCCCGGCCACTCACCGCGACCAGCGGTCGGTCCCCCAGCGCCACCAGCGGCCGATGACCCATCGCGACCAGTGGTTGGTCACTCCTCGCGAGCAGCGGCCGGTCATTCATCGCGACCAGTGGCCGGTCACCCATCGCGACCAGTGGCCGGTCACCCATCGCGACCACCGGCCGGTCACCCATCGCGACCAGTGGCCGGTCCCTCATCGCGACCATTGGCCGGTCACCCATCGCGACCAGTGGCCGGTCACCCATCGCGACCAGCGGCCGGACACCCATCGCGACCAGCGGCCGGTCACCCATCGCGACCAGCGGCCGGTCACCCATCGCGACCAGTGGCCGGTCACCCATGACGACCGGCGGCCGGTCACCCATGGCGACCAGCGGCCGGTCACCCATGGCGACCAGCGGCCGGTCACCCATGGCGACCGGCGTCCGGTCACCCATCGCGACCAGTGGCCGGTCACCCATCGCGACCATTGGTCGGTCAGTCATCGCGACCATTGGTCGGTCAGTCATCGCGACCAGCGGCCGATCACTCATCGCGACCAGTGGCCGGTCACCCATCGCGACCAGTAGCCGGTCACCTTTCGCGACCAGCGGCCGGCCACCCATGGCGACCAGCGGCCGGTCACCCATTGTGGCCAGTGGTCGGTCAATCATCGCGACCAGTGATTGGTCACCCATCGCGACTACTGGCCGATCACCCATCACGCGACCAGGGGCCGGTCACCCATCGCGACCAGCGGCCGGTCACCCATCGCGACCAGTGGCCGGTCACCCATCGCGACCAGTGACCGGTCACTCATCGCGACCAGCGGCCGGTCACTCATTGTGGCCAGTGGCCGGTCACTCATCGCGACCAGCGGCCGGTCACCCATCGCGACCACCGGCCGGTCACCCATCGCGACCAGTGACCGGCCACTCATCGCGACCACCGGCCGGCCACCCATCGCGACCACCGGCCGGCCACCCATCGCGACCAGTGGCCGTTCACTCATCGCGACCAGTGCCCGATCACCCATCGCGACCACCGGCCGGCCACCCATCGCGACCATTGGTCGGTCAGTCATCGCGACCAGCGGCCGATCACCAATCGCGACCATCGGCCGGTCACCCATCGCGACCAATGGCCGGTCACTCATCGCGACCAGTGGCCCATCACCCATCGCGACCAGTGGCCGGTCACCCATCGCGACCAGCGGTCGGTCACCCATGGCGACCAGTGGCCGGTCCCTCATCGCGACCATTGGCCGGTCACCCATCGCGACCAGTGGCCGGTCACCTTCCGCGACCAGCGGCCGGTCACTCATCGCGACCATTGGACGGTCATCCATCGCGACCAGCGGCCGGTCACCCATCGCGACCAGTGGCCGATCACCTTCCGCGACCCGCGGCCGGTCACCTTCCGCGACCAGTGGCCGGTCACCTTTCGCGACCAGCGGCCGGTCACTCATCGCGACCAGCGGCCCGTCACCCATCGCGACTACTGGCCGATCACCCATCACGCGACCAGGGGCCGGTCACCCATCGCGACCAGCGGCCGGTCACCCATCGCGACCAGTGGCCGGTCACCCATCGCGACCAGTGACCGGTCACTCATCGCGACCAGCGGCCGGTCACTCATTGTGGCCAGTGGCCGGTCACTCATCGCGACCAGCGGCCGGTCACCCATCGCGACCACCGGCCGGTCACCCATCGCGACCAGTGACCGGCCACTCATCGCGACCACCGGCCGGCCACCCATCGCGACCACCGGCCGGCCACCCATCGCGACCAGTGGCCGTTCACTCATCGCGACCAGTGCCCGATCACCCATCGCGACCACCGGCCGGCCACCCATCGCGACCATTGGTCGGTCAGTCATCGCGACCAGCGGCCGATCACCAATCGCGACCATCGGCCGGTCACCCATCGCGACCAATGGCCGGTCACTCATCGCGACCAGTGGCCCATCACCCATCGCGACCAGTGGCCGGTCACCCATCGCGACCAGCGGTCGGTCACCCATGGCGACCAGTGGCCGGTCCCTCATCGCGACCATTGGCCGGTCACCCATCGCGACCAGTGGCCGGTCACCTTCCGCGACCAGCGGCCGGTCACTCATCGCGACCATTGGACGGTCATCCATCGCGACCAGCGGCCGGTCACCCATCGCGACCAGTGGCCGATCACCTTCCGCGACCCGCGGCCGGTCACCTTCCGCGACCAGTGGCCGGTCACCTTTCGCGACCAGCGGCCGGTCACTCATCGCGACCAGCGGCCCGTCACCCATCGCGACTAGTGGCCGGTCACCCATCGCGACCAGCGGCCGGTCACCCATCGCGACCAGCAGCCGGTCACCCATCGCGACCAGTGGCCGGTCACCCATCGCGACCAGCGGTCGGTCACCCATGGCGACCAGTGGCCGGTCCCTCATCGCGACCATTGGCCGGTCACCCATCGCGACCAGTGGCCGGTCACCTTCCGCGACCAGCGGCCGGTCACTCATCGCGACCATTGGACGGTCATCCATCGCGACCAGCGGCCGGTCACCCATCGCGACCAGTGGCCGATCACCTTCCGCGACCAGCGGCCGGTCACCTTTCGCGACCAGCGGCCGGTCACCTTTTGCGACCAGCGGCCGGTCACTCATCGCGACCAGCGGCCGGTCACCCATCGCGACCAGTGGCCGGTCACCTTCCGCGACCAGCGGCCGGTCACTCATCGCGACTAGTGGCCCATCACCCATCGCGACCAATGGCCGGTCACCCATCGCGACCAGTGGCCGGTCACCCATCGCGACCAGCGGCCGGTCACCCATCGCGACCAGCGGCCGGTCACCCATCGCGACTAGTGGCCGGTGACCCATCGCGACCAGCGGCCGGTCACCCATCGCGACCAGCGGCCGGTCACGCATCGCGACTAGTGGCCGGTCACCCATCGCGACCAGCGGCCGGTCACCCATCGCGACCAGTGGCCGATCACCTTGCGCGACCAGCGGCCGGTCACCTTCCGCGACCAGCGGCCGGTCACCTTTCGCGACCAGCGGCCGGTCACTCATCGCGACCAGCGGCCGGTCACCCATCGCGACCAGTGGCCGGTCAACCATCGCGACCAGCGGCCGGTCACCCATCGCGACCAGCAGCCGGTCACGCATCGCGACTTGTGGCCGGTCACCCATCGCGACCAGCGGCCGGTCACCCATCGCGACCAGTGGCCGATCACCTTCCGCGACCAGCGGCCGGTCACCTTCCGCGACCAGCGGCCGGTCACCTTTCGCGACCAGCGGCCGGTCACTCATCGCGACCAGCGGCCGGTCACCCATCGCGACCAGTGGCCGATCACCTTCCGCGACCAGCGGCCGGTCACCTTCCGCGACCAGCGGCCGGTCACCTTTCGCGACTAGCGGCCGGTCACTCATCGCGACCAGTGGCCGGTCACCCATCGCGACCAGTGGCCGGTCACTCATCGCGACCTGCGGCCGGTCACTCATCGCGACCAGTGGCCCATCACCCATCGCGACCAGTGGCCGGTCACCCATCGCGACCAGTGGCCGGTCACCCATCGCGACCAGCGGCCCGTCACCTTTCGCGACCTGCGGCCGGTCACTCATCGCGACCAGTGGCCCATCACCCATCGCGACCAGTACGGGGTGAGCGTAAGCTGACCAGTACAGCGTGAGAGCAGGCTGACCAGTACGGGGAGCATGCAGGCTGACCAGTAGGGATAGAATGCAGGCTGACCAGTACGGGGTGAGCGCAGGTTGACCAGTACGGTGTGAGCGCAGGCTGACCAGTACGGGGGAACGTAGGCTGACCAGTACGGGGATAATGCAGGCTGACCAGTACGGAGTGAGCGTAGGTTGACCCGTATGGGGTGAATGTAGACTGGTCATTACGGGGTGAGCCTAAGCTGTCCAGTACGGGCAGAGTGTAGGCTGACCAGTGCGGGCAGAATGCAGGCTGACCAGTGCGCTGAGAATGCAGGCTGAACAGTACAGGAGTAGTGTAGGCAGACCAGTACGGTGTGAGCGCAGGCTGACCAGTACGGGAATAATGCAGGCAGACCAGTACGGGATGAGCGTAGGCTGAGCACTACGATATGAGCCTAGGCTGACCAGTGCGGCGTGGGCGCAGGGTGACCAGTACGGGGTGAGCCTTAGCTGTCCAGTACACGTAGAATGCACACTGGCCAGTACGGGGTGAGCGCAGGCTGACCAGTGTTTGACTGATTGTTTGACCAATTCTGAATAATTCCGGGGACAGCGGGGATGTGTCCTGTGTAAAATAATTCAGACGGGAAGCTAGAAAATAGCCGAATATCTTGAAGTAGGAGAATTACACATGTGAATGAGTTAGAGAAAAAGAAGATCCAACCATTGACCAAAAGATACAGGCTATTTGCAATCATGTACCTTTTCTTTCGTCAATGAAACAGGCTGACGAAAGAAAGGAAAGCGTTGGATGTGTTAAAAACATATATATGCCGTACGTCACAGGGAGGCCGAACTATTGACCAAAGCTGCCTCAAAACGTTTAGCCAACAGAGAACGCGATCTTTTTGTTCTTCATGAGTTGAATGATTTGGCAAACTCCCAAACACTGAGTAAAGCACATCAGCAGAATCTAACAGAGACCGGTCGTCACATCGATACGTCTCCTCGTCTGACCAGAGTGCGCCCTGGCGGACCATTCCACCTCGTACGGAACCATATCTTAAGGGCCTCCAATATATAATGTACGCTAATTGGCTGAATGCGTGCCTAAACAAAAATAGTAGGTAAAAATGTGCCCATTACAGGGAACTTGACGCCCCCAGGTCTGTCAAAGGGTCCGCCACTTTCATTCCCACCCTGGCTCCGCCCCTGCCACCCGCACCCGGGCTCCGCCACTGCCACCCCCCACCCGCTGGATCCGCCCCCGATTGAATAAAACGGTTCCGTGTGGGGTTGGGAACAATCGTTCTTTCCTCATGGTGGTTCGACATCCGTGTGGCGTTTTACTTTGGGGTGGATCCAAGCTAATAACGGTAGGCCTATATGGTCGGTTTATTTAGGCTTAGGCCTACCTGTTTGGTTTATTCAGATTTCTGTACCATTACTTAACCAAAGACATATACGGGTCACAAACTAAAAAAAAATCATTACGTATATAAAACGCATATTATAACCGATTACAAGCCGCCACCCGCCCTGTTAGCAGCGCCGTTAGCATGGCGGGACCGAGGCGCAACACAATGGGTGCATTGTTAGCGGGGCCAAGACGGATATTCCGCCCTGTATGCTCAACCTTATCTGGGCCTGCCGATAGGGCTACGCCGTATGCCAATGAAATGTTCACACTGGTCGATTCCGTGCATTTTGAGGCAACGGAACCAGCCTAGTCCATCACTTTTCAATCAGCCGGCATCTGATCTCGAATGCCCGGTCCTGTTTTGAATGGTTTACAATCGGCATGCCGAATGAATGCTCGTGCGCCCGACCTGGATGAAAGAAGTGTCGAGAGGTACACCTGCCAAAGAAGTGCACCCAGTGGGCGAATTTCTTTAGTAGCTCTGTATATCCCTGCGGTAACCCGAATATGTAGATTATACGCATCGGCAAACCCGCCCGACACTTCTTTCACCCAGGTGTGATTGCGCGCGCATCCATTCGGTATGCCGCTGTGCAGCGTTCAAAACAACACGGGACATTCGGAAGAAGAAGGCGACTGATTGAAAGGTGATGAGAGTAGGTTGGTTCCAGTGCCCCTATTTGCACCGGATATAAACGGTGTGTACATTTCATTGGATTAGGCATATCCTTATCGGCCCACCCGTAAGTGCCCTGTCACGTGTTGCGGGTCCCGGGCGGGATACCGAACCTGGGCCAAAGAAATGCGCGCAGTGTTTTCCCGCTTTCCCTTGAACTTGGGGCCCTGGGTGGGGTTGCCACCTGGCGAATACCGTACGCAACGCGAATGGTGCATTGCGTGTATACAGCGACAAGAAAAACGGTTGCGTTATGCATAACCGTTTTTCCTTTTTCGTTTCGGAAACGAAAAACGGTTTCTGTGACTAATTTTCGTTTTCTATGTCGCCAAACGAAAAATGAAAAACAGTTGTTGGTTCGTTTTTCGTTTTGTTATGACCATTTTAAAAACGAAAAAAGATTGGACGGTATATACACGGACCCATAATGCAGTGCGCGAAGCAAACTTTAAGTGATGCAAGACCGGCCGGTCTTGTAAGGTAGTAAGTACACTCGGTCGGCAGTGGCATCACTAGACCGGATGAGGGCATGCATCGTGAAGACACGCCCCCCTCACATATAAGGGCGGATTCAGGGCGGGGTCCGGATCCCCCCCCCCTCATTTGAGGAAGAAGGTTATTTGAGGCCGCGTGGAACCCCCCCCCCCCTCCTGTCGCAAGTTTGTAGTGCCCTCCTGCCCGGTCGTCAAAAATTTGGCTGATCACCCGGTCGCAATTTTGTTCAGAGTTGCCCCCTCCCTCCCCCACCCCCCCCCGTCGCATTTTGGACCACCCCCTTTTTAAATTCCTGGATCGGCCCCTGTAAAATTACATGGCAAAAGACTTAAGCCGTTCCCCCCAGTAAGGAGGCAAACAGTTGTAAATGGAAAAAAACACAATTATCTGTTGATTTACTCATGGTCACTTTGAATCAACAGTCGGTTTTGGTGCGTTCGGAAGCCTATTTTCACAAAGTGCCACATGTCTTGCCACTCTGCGAGAGGATCGAGATATGGCACACGATGCAAATAGGATGTCTGCACGGCATGCCATTTCAGAAGGGAGGGGGATACCCCCTCTGAAACACCAATCCCCAAGGATTAGGGAGAGCAATATCGAATCGCTAAGATGAGGATATTTTAAAGCTGGGAGCGAAAACACCTTAAAGGTGATATTGCGATTATCGAGGAATACACAGACTGCTATAACGGATCGCGGTAAATAAGCAAAGGGTTTTCGCGTTGAACCAGGAATTGTGCGGATAACGATCGCCACAATTTGCTAACAGTTAATCGGAAATATCCAAGAATTCCTGGATGCCAATCACGGAGTTTGGAAAAGGTATCCCCCCTCCCCTGTTGATGATTATATACGCAAATTTCAGCCAGTCTTACCCGGTTCGTATGTCGCCCCATGCGCAGCTGTCCCCATTATATAAAATACATGATACATCTCCAGTACGGGAGAGTGCATACTGATCAGTACGGGGTTAGTGCAGGCTGACCAGTAGGGGGAGTGCGCAGCGACTAGTACGGGGGAGAGTTCAGGCTGACCAGTACGGGGAGAGGGAGGGCTGACCAGTACGGGGAGGGGGAAGGCTGACCAGTACGGGGTGATCGCAGACTGACCAGTACGGGGTGGGCATTGTATGACCAGTAGGGAGTGGGCACTGACAGACCAGTACGGGGTGATCGCAGACTGACCAGTACGGGGTGGGCACTGACTGTCCAGTACGGGGTGATCGCAGAGTGACCAGTGCGGGGTGATCGCAGACAGACCAGTGCGGGGTGATCGCAGACAGACCAGTACGGGGTGAGCGTAGGCTGACCAGTACGGGGTGATAGCAGACTGACCGGTACTTCTCAAGACTTGGCTGCGAAGCGACCCCCCCCCCTCCCCCCACCCTTCATATTCCGTATATCACGTGACCCACCTGCAAACCCCCTTGCTTTCACCAGTGATGGGGATAATTGTAGAAGTTGAATAGGAGATATACGTTTGAATGAAATAATTCATTTTTGCGAATGTATTATCTCACAAGCCAACATATCCGACATTGCGTGACGGTAATCTGAAACCACAAAGACGTCACAAAGTATATGGGTTCCCCCGCTGGGCGAATGTTCGTATGCCAGGTGGTAACTGTCAACATGGCAAACATATAGAACCTAACATAGCCATCGGACGACGTTCTGTCGTTCTTTCCGCGAACGGACGCAGATTTATATTGCTGACGCGCCGGGCGTAGTCTCATTGCCCGTGTCTCTTCAACAATATTTCCTTCAACTTGATATCACATGCTACATTCGAGATACAGCCGGTATGTCCCGCGCCGCCAACTGTCGTTCCTCTCCTCCAATTTGTACAGACGTACTTTCAGAGAGTCGGTCCGGAACTATAGCATTTGAAATGTTGGCGCGTAGCATGGCAGGAGATTGTCACCTGAGGCGAAGTAAGTAAGTAAGAGATCGAAATTTCATCCCAAAACATATTACTTCATGGATCCTAATTTGACGTGCGTCTACCACCCGGTCACCACAATGATTGAATCAATTCAATCTGAGGAGGGCTCAGCCTATGACAGACTAACCTTACATAATTTGCGTCATGAGGATTATTGTTATGATGAGAGGGGGCAGGGGACGAGAATTATCTATTGTAATTCAGCCTAACTATGTCACTGCGGAACCACTACTTAATAACACGGCTTGATTACTGCATCAATGTTTTACAAATATTGCCATCTCGTCAAAGGGGTCATTGGTGTGCACTCTTCTGTGGCTGTTTGTATTCACTGTTTTAATTACATGTGTTTAACATCACGTCTTAACTAAGAATTTGTTCTTAGTTAAGTCAACATGGTACACTGACTATTGCGTTGTAATAATTCGATGAGATTCGTCATTTTACGTTAAAATGGCAATTTTGCGAGATATGGTGATCGAATTAATCCTTAGGTTGGTGCGTTACAGTACCAGTACATGCAAAGTGAAGGCTGACCAGTAGAGGCAGATTGCAGGCTGACCAGTAGAGACAGAGTGCAGGCTGACATGTACAGACAGAATGTAGGCTGATCAGTACGGAGTGCGTGCAGGCTGTCCTGTATGGGAAGTGCGCACGCTGATCAGTAGGGTGAGGGCGTAGGCTGGCCAGTACGGGGAGTGCCAAGACTGACAAGCACGGCATGTGCGTAGACTTGCAAGTACTGAGAGAACGTATGCTGACAAGTACGGAATAGCGTAGGCTAACCGGTACGAGGCTAGCTCAGATTGACCAGCACGGTGTGAGGATTTCTTATGTATACAAATGGATGCACTTTCTATTTCGTACGTCACGTAACCTACACGTACAAACCCTCTAGCTGTTATCAATAAAGTGGATAATTGTGGTCTATGCCTATGGAGTATGGACAGAAAGGAATATCTTGTTAAGCGATGATGTAACGTTTCTTGCTAATGCAATAAAGAAAAGTCGGCCGATATTGTTTGGTTGGCTGTAATATAATATATAATCACATTCATACTAACAATAAGACCAGACCACGCAGGATATACACTATTTTGCGTAGTCTCAGGTCCCGTGTCTTTTAACAAAATTTCATTTAAATTAAAAAACTGGACTGACCTAAGTTTTATGAGACTGGTTGTGGTCGACTCTCCAGACAACGCCTGATGTCCGGATGACTGTTCTCCGAGGGGCTGTTCTCCGGAGAGCTGGTTTCCGGATAGCTGGTCTCCCGATGGCTGGTCTTCAGAGGGCTGGTCTCCGGATGGCTGGTCTCCGGATGGCTGGCCGCCAGGTTGCTGATCTCCGGATGGCTGGTCTCCGGAGGGCTGGTCTCCGGATGGCTGGTGTCCGGATGGGTGGTCTCCGGATGGCTGGTCTCCGGATGGCTGATCTCCGGATGGCTGGTCTCCGGATGGCAGGTCTCCGGGGGACTGGTCTCCGGAGAGCTGGTCGTCGGATGCCTTGTCGACAATCAGTTGACGGTTTGTATGCCTGGGCAACGAGGAAAACGTCCAATCAACGAGTGACAGAAAACGGAAATAACGACATGAAATGAAACGCTCTGACCCTGTAACCCGCTTCATTTTATCTGCAAAACCGTCTGGAAGGACCTTAGTAAAGACATGAATTTGTGTCTAACCAAGCCTATATTCTGTCTGCTGAATGCATTTTGCCTCAGTTGTAGACTAGTCCAATTAAATTGTCGCATCAGAATGGGACACATTTTTGAAAATTTAATACGAGTGCGATGCGGCCACCACCCCCGTCCTCTCCTCCCTGGCGGCATCCCAAGTAGAACCCTCCATTACAGTGCGTTACACTTGGGTTACGCAATAACAATGATTTTACCGTCGGGTCGGGACGATCAGGAGTCTGTTCTAGCTGTCCGGAACCACCGTCGCTACCTTCCCATGGAACTGGTGGGTGTACGCGCGGGTCGGTGACATCAGAGTCAGTGCTAGCTCTATCAATATCAATAGCGCGGGGAGAGTGCAGGCTGACCAGAACGGGGTGAGCGCAGGCTGACCAGAACGAGGTGAGCGCAGGCTGACCAGAACGGGGTGAGCGCAGGCTGACCAGAACGAGGTGAGCGCAGGCTGACCAGAACGGGGTGAGCGCAGGCTGACCAGAACGAGGTGAGCGCAGGCTGACCAGAACGGGGTGAGCGCAGGCTGACCAGAACGAGGTGAGCGCAGGCTGACCAGAACGGGGTGAGCGCAGGCTGACCAGAACGAGGTGAGCGCAGGCTGACCAGAACGGGGTGAGCGCAGGCTGACCAGAACGAGGTGAGCGCAGGCTGACCAGAACGGGGTGAGCGCAGGCTGACCAGAACGGGGTGAGCGCAGGCTGACCAGAACGGGGTGAGCGCAGGCTGACCAGAACGGGGTGAGCGCAGGCTGACCAGAACGAGGTGAGCGCAGGCTGACCAGAACGATGTGAGTGCAGGCTGACCAGAACGGGGTGAGCGCAGGCTGACCAGAACGATGTGAGTGCAGGCTGACCAGAACGGGGTGAGCGCAGGCTGACCAGAACGATGTGAGTGCAGGCTGACCAGTACGGGGTGAGCGCAGGCTGACCAGAACGGGGTGAGCGCAGGCTGACCAGTACGATGTGAGCGCAGGCTGACCAGAACGGGGTGAGCGCAGGCTGACCAGAACGAGGTGAGCGCAGGCTGAACAGTACGATGTGAGCGCAGGCTGACCAATATGGGGAGTGTGCAGACTGAACAGTATGGGGTGAGCGTAGGCTGACCAGTACGGGGTGATCCCAGGCTGACCAGTACGGGGGGTATGCAGCTTGTATGTCCCAAACAAAGGAAACGCTGAACATTTTTTTCGGGTGGTTTGGCATGGTGTCCAATGAAGCTAGTTGTTCAGTTCTTACAAATTTAAAGCTGCACTAGTGCGATATCAACCTTCCGGTCAGTGGCAGAAACACATATTAGGATCACCACATGTGTCATGTTACTCCGATATTTTTCTTTGCAACTTCGAAATCGAAATCTCCCTTCAAAACATATTACTGCATGGCTCTTAATTTGACGTGCGTCTACCACCCGGTCACCACAATGATCGAATCAATTCAATCTGAGAAGGGCTCAGCCTATGACAGACTAACCTTACAAAATTTGCGTTATGAGGATTATTGTTATGATGAGAGGGGGCAGGGGACGAGCATTATCTATTGTAATTCAGCCTAACTATGTCACTGCGGAACCACTACTTAATAACACGGCCTGATTACTGCATCAATGTTTTACAAATATTGCCATCTCGTCAAAGGGGTCATTGGTGTGCACTCTTCTGTGGCTGTTTGTATTCACTGTTTTAATTACATGTGTTTAACATCCCGTCTTAACTAAGACTTTGTTCTTAGTTAAGTCAACATGGTACACTGACTATTGCGTTGTAATAATTCGATGAGATTCGTCATTTTACGTTTAAATGGCAATTTTGCGAGATATGGTGATCGAATTAATCCTAAGGTTGGTGCGTTAGCTCATTCGGAGTACGAATTACAATTGGAAGGTTGCAAGAGTCGCATATTTTCGGGTTGGAACAAATGCAGAAACAGATTCGAGGAAGTCGTGTTATGGGAGGAAGTGGTATTTGCCTACAGCAATTCTGCCTAAGCCTTAAACTGCGAAAGCGTTGCCATTTAACACGAGATGATTACTGCAAAAGCACTTTCAAAACAACCTCCAACACATAAAGGACTATATCAATGGTATGAACCCTTCTGTTCCCCGCGTGTATCCACATTTAAACATATGTTTAACATAATCAGTGGTCATTGGAATGAAGAAGGTGGGACTTGAACATCGTCTGTGTATTCCCTAACGCTTCATTTCCAACACTGGTAGCAGTATAGCCATTGACCCAGATATTTGCACGCACATATATGGAGAAATGATTCCATTGCTATAATGGAGATGTGTTCTCTTTGATACGAGCTTAATTACCGATGATCGCTTAAAGGTTATGAACCGCTACTCTCACTTCAAAGCTAGCGATAAATTTGCCAGCATGGAGTAAAGGGAGAACGTCTGATGCTGAAGATCATTTTCTATCTGCGTTCGACTTAAAACAATTAGGGTTCAGTTATACATCTGTTGTTCGCTACTGTCCGATTCATTCGCGCACTAGTTCGCCAGAGCAGTGCTACACGAAGTCTTAGGACCAAGGCGGTACGAATGTCTACGAATCAATGCCCGGGGCCCCGATTATGCTTAGTTTACCTTGGCATCAAAACATTGCCCTTTGCTATCCCTAAATCAAATAGACATTATTTTGGTTTAATAATTGGATGCGGCTAGTCATTTTATGTTAAAATTAGTGTTTTGCGAGATTTGGTAACAGATTTAACCATTTTGAAATGCAAGGGGTATTAGCTTATTTGAAGCATGGGCTTTCGCAGTACGAAGAGGACGTTGCTGGGGAATGTCGCCGTTATTGGGGATAGAACAAATAGGAATAAATATTTGAGGAGGTCGCAACCTGTACGAAGCATTTCTGACCAAAGCCGCTTGATTATGAACATGATGACCATGGCCGCGGGGTCTGTACTAAATCAAAACTTTCCAAATGTCCCCATTTCGTCAAATAGTTGCTCAAAGGTGTACATCCCTTCATGGTCGCTTGTATTTACCCATGTGTTTGACATCTTTGGGCAACGCAAGGTGCTGTGGGATGGTTGTCTCTCAAATACAAAGATACATTAATATGTGTTTCTGGAACAGACTAGGCATGAATAATACGAGTATAATAAAGCGATGCACGTATGCTGTCGAGACAATCCAATAGATAATTGGTGTCAATATTTGAAACAAAGCCCCCCTCACCTTTTTGCCCCCAAGTTGGTTACGTCCCCCTTTCCTCCTCCCGCGCCAGTTTTTAGAGTTCGCGACACTGAAAGTGAATCCCTCCATCTAGGTCCTGGAGCCACCCTTCGAAACAGGTTAGCTTTGATGCTATTACAACACTATTTAATCCGATTAACTCGGAAAACCTTAAAACGAGATCACTAAAAAAGGAGCTGCCACGCTGGTAGTATTTCTCCCGATCTTCTATAACCTTCAACACGTACCCGGAAAACAACATTTTATGTGAACATAAGCATACCAGCGGGGATTTCGTGCTCGTATTTAAATATATACTTCTACACTATGGTACTGCAGCTTCAAAGAAAAATAAATGTTGCCTTCAATAATTCAAAATTAAATGTCAAACGGGTAATTCAACAGCACTTCAATAGTACGTCCTTATAATAACAATGAGGTCCGTCAGGCGTTCTGTGGTTTCTAATTTGTATGTGCTCACATTTGTTTGGGACACATAATGCCGCGTTTTCTTACTTTACTTGTGGGGTGATCATTATATATCAACAGACATGTGAGATTTACTGTAGCAATTCAGCGAGCTTATGCTTACTTCGCAGCTGCAGCTGGTGATTGACCGTGGTCGTCTTGTAGCGCCCTCGTACGGACTCTGGTAAAACAATACAAAACACAATTGTATTTCCGACGAACAAACGACATTGAAAAAAGTATTAATTTGTACCAAAATAAAATAGTTTCATTAATATCATGACCGACTTATGTAACATGGCAATGCATTAACTATGTAACCATATTACTTGTATGTGTGTGCATGTATTACACATATAACGTAAACGTCCATTACATATTTAGTATGCCAGCAAGTTTCTGAACGCGATACAGATTTAGTTACATATAATACACACAGCGGTCTTGTATATTTTCTCAAATTTTAGGGTTCCCTTCTATCGCACAGATGCCGGTCACCCATCACCACTAGCGGCCGGTCACCCATCACCACTTGCGGCCGGTCACCCAACGCGACCAGCGGTCGGGCACCCATCGCGACCAACGGCCGGTCACTAACCAGGACCAACGGCCGGTCACTCATCATGAACAGCGGCCGGTCACTCGACGCGAGCAGTGAGTGGTTATATGCAACCTGTGACAACACCCCTTTGAACCATAGGGATCGGTTGACCTTCGCCTCAGGAGACCGATGGCGTGGGTCGCTCGAGCCTAGGTCTATACATGCAAAGCAAACGGGGCAGCTGGTCATGGCCATATTCAGACAATCTGAGCCCTCACCCCCATGCCCCCGCCTACCCCATGTCCCGTCATCCGCCTCACAAGCAATGGGGATACTTAGTCAAGGTCATGTTCAGCCGATGACCGTATGTCTCCCCTCTCACGCCCACCCCGCGTTCCCTGTCCCATAAGGATTGGTTCACCCATGATAAGCTTGATCGTGGCAATATCTAGCTTATGATAATCTGTTCCGCTCCCATGCCCCTTCTCCATTGCGTGTACTCAAACCCAAGGAGAGACTCGATTCCATAAGGGGGACCAAATGTCATGACACACCGTATTATATCACCAGATGGCGCTCGTTCCGAACCCGGCCAGGGGCGGATGTAGGAATTTACCAAGGCATGGGGGTGGGGGCTCTCTGAAAACTTGCGACCTAGGCGGGGGGAGGGGGGCGGGGGGTGCTCGAGGAACCCAACTTGAAAAATCTATGTTAAGGCTCCCTGAACCCCCCCCCCCTTTCAGGTCCGCCAGTGCCGGCATTCTCTCTACCCCACATGACTTCCAACCTCACGGTTGACCTCAGCGGTGTTGGTGTCACGAATGGTTTTCGATGGTTGTTTAGGTTGTATTTGTTTTTTCTGGGAATTTCCGTTGTCGTACGATAACAAAGAAGTGAGGCCAAAAAAACTATTTTAAAATAACACTGGTCAAATGTCAAAACGCTTCACGCCGTTGGCCTCGATCGCACCCGAAAACATAGAAAGTAACATGGCTTCTAATCAATCCAAATTGAATGAATTCGTCCGGTACGGTACCGGTAGTACGGTAAATGCTAAACATTGGATATATGTTAAGCCCCAAGTGTATGGCCGCGTGTATTTGCACAGTACACAATCGATCGAACAGATAAAGTCGGACTTACCCAACAAGAAGCCCAGCCACAGATCTGAAAACAAATGAAGAAATCGTAATCGTTCATTCATACCATAGCGCTTCATTTTGATTACAGTATTAATAAATAAATATGACAAAAGCGAATGTTTCTCCTGACAAATGAGCGACCACTATTCGACTCCTGATCACTGGATATATCGTGGACCCTCATCGGCTCGTCGTGCGAAAAACATTTGTGTAAGGCAATCCCAAGCCACCGCTTCTGTGACAAGTTCAGGGAAATATTATTCAAGAGCTCAAATTTAAATAATTAGATTTATGGTGTCTATTTTTATATAAATGGCGAACGGCATTGACATTGACAGCAATAGTATGAATATGTCCAATACAATTAAATATCCTATGATCGTGCCTCACTTCATATTTTATCTCTACCGAAGTTTAAACGTATTACCCAAAGCTATTGCCCATGAATACATATGTTGCTTCCAACGTGGGTGTTAGCATATAAAGGCAGAAAATAAAGACTAATTGCCCCAACTGGAACAATTCCAACTATGTTTTCTCCTATCGTTAATGCTACGGTCGGTCAGGAAAAACAATTAAGCCACTGAACTATTTGGTGTTTAGGGTAGGCGCTCACCAAGCTCACAAATAATTCATTTGCGTTTCAACACTGCACTTGAAGAGACCATTGCGTTTACTTCTCGTAGGTTCCAATTCTATGGTCGCACATGTATGCATTGCTGCATGATCGATCGAATTTGATTCGGACTTACCCAGTAAGAAGCGCCTCCACACATCTGGAAAAATATGAATAAAATGAAGAAATGTTCATCGTTCATTCATATCCTAACGCTTGATTTGTATCAACAGTATACGTAAGGGTAAGCAAATGGGACAAAATGTGTACCATCATCCCTATATATTATCATTTGTTCCGCTAGCAACGACAGAAGACAATGGCTGGGTTAAAACATTTTATTTACAGAAACTTTTTCTCGAATTCCGCCGCAAGGCGGCACCATGTTTTCAAACGTGTTTACAAACGTATTTACAACCTACCTGCCGGGCTAGTCCCGGCCTGGCGCGCTACACAACGATAACATGTAAAAAAGCAATGTTTTGGGAAGGCAACCAAAGCTGACCTTCCCACAGTTCCTTCCTAATGATTGGGAAGGCAACCAAAGCTGACCTTCCCCCCAGTTCACCATGCCGGGCTAACCCCGGCATGGGGTGACCTGTTGTGTGACGATGAGGGTGACCTGGGCAGGCAACCAAGGTTGACCTTGCGAGTAGTGAATGGAGGTGGTGAGTATGATGGAGCCATGTCTGTATGATGCGTATGTGGAGTGGGGTGTATGAATGGGTGCCCTCCGGATAAGGAGCGCCAGGTGGTGAAGTGGGTGGAGGTGGGACTTTCGACTTTCCAGCGGAGAGTGAAAAAATGGCGGATGGAAAACAAGTGCGCGTGGGTCATGTGACGCCTCGTGACTCATAGCCCACGTGACCCCGCGCCTGGGGCTCCCATTGGGGGAACGGGATGCCCGGGGTTCACGATGGGGGTATGTGCACTTTGGCGGGGCTCCCCACGACCCCCTGGTAATCCCTCCTGTCGTTGTTGCACAACAAAAGAAATTATGGCACATAATTTCATATTTGTTCCGCTAGCAACGACAGAAGACAATGGCTGGGTTAAAACATTTTATTTACAGAAACTTTTTCTCGAATTCCGCCGCAAGGCGGCACCATGTTTTCAAACGTGTTTACAAACGTATTTACAACCTACCTGCCGGGCTAGTCCCGGCCTGGCGCGCTACACAACGATAACATGTAAAAAAGCAATGTTTTGGGAAGGCAACCAAAGCTGACCTTCCCACAGTTCCTTCCTAATGATTGGGAAGGCAACCAAAGCTGACCTTCCCCCCAGTTCACCATGCCGGGCTAACCCCGGCATGGGGTGACCTGTTGTGTGACGATGAGGGTGACCTGGGCAGGCAACCAAGGTTGACCTTGCGAGTAGTGAATGGAGGTGGTGAGTATGATGGAGCCATGTCTGTATGATGCGTATGTGGAGTGGGGTGTATGAATGGGTGCCCTCCGGATAAGGAGCGCCAAGAAGGCCTGACTCGCGGAGTCAGGGCTGGCACCCACAAGAGGAGGCAAAAGGAGGCAAGGGAAACGAATGGTAGGCGAGGGTAGAGAGGATGTGTTCGTATCGCATGGTTACGAGGGGCTTGTCGCCGAGGGCGTAGGAAGCAAGATCTGTTTTGGTCTTATGTATGCCGTGTAAGCGTTGGATTTCCAGCGTCCTGCTTCCTTGATGGTGTTGTGGGGTATGTTGTCCTGTGCGAACTGGGTGGCACGGCCGATTCGGAAGGAGTGAGTGTTGTAGCGGTGTTCGGGCAGGCCTGCTAAGCGCAAGGTCAGCTTAAGGAAAGCGACCACCTGCTGTCGATCAAGTGGGAGGCCAGCCCGGGTAAGGAAGACTGGGCCCGGGTTGCTGGGTCGTACCTCCAGGTAGGAGCGGAGGTTAGAGATAGGGCAGGAGCCTGACCCGGGAACTTCCTGGATAGTGATCTGGGTGTTTTCTCCTTGGCTATGTTTATAGGAATGGAAGGTGAGGACCATGTGTTGGGCACTAGCAGCTGGAGGAGGCATGTTGATGTGTTCCAGGCGCAGTATGTGGTCTGCATTGTTATTTGAAATGACGAGTTCCCCGATTCTGAGGCATGCGTGAAACGCTAGTGTGAATAGCGCCTTAAATAGGAGGCCCTCGTAGCGTGATGCGGTAGCGTATCTCAGCTGTGAGAGCAAGGTGTCCAACACGTCAGCTGTTATTGGAAGCAGCTGCTGTGTAGGCTGCCTTGTCTTTTTGATACCAATGAGCATGCGTTTGATGAGGAAGTTAGCTGTAGGGTCCTCGTGTGATCGAATCTTGTGTGCGAATGATGCTGCTGTGACGTATGTGAGAATGGTGGAGTATTTTTTGCCTGTTGTATATAGGTGGGCAATGAATGCAGCTATTGTTTGTGGCTGTAGTGGTAGTTTTACATTTTGCCGTAGTGTGTTCCGGATGAAGTAGAGGCACTGTTGCCAGTGGTGCTGGTAAGCCCTGACGGTGGATTTTTGGAGTGACCTGACGACCAAGGTATCTATTGTAGTTTGAAGTTCCTGGGCAGGAATCTCTCGGGTATGTGCTCCGGCAGGGGCTTCATGTTGTACTGGCGCAACAGTTGTGGCGTCACCTGTGAACGAGATATGGCGTCTGCTAGTACATTTGAGACTCCCGGGATGTGTACTGCTAAGAACTTGGTATTATTGCGCAGGCAAAGTAGGACCAAAGGTCTGACGATAGCCATGATCTTCGGATCACGGGACGTTTGTGTCTTGAGTATGTGTGTTACGGCGATATTGTCGCAGTGGAAAGTGACAGTGGAGTTGCGGAGTTTGTGTCCGAAGACTTGCAGTAAGAGAAGGATAGGGAAAAACTCGAGGATTGTAATGTGGCAGGATGCCCATGTGGAAGGCCAAGTTCCTTGTATCCAAGAAGAACCGAAGGTCGCGCCATATCCAGACCCGGAAGCATCAGAGTACATGTTTATGGCGGCGGATGAAGCGAGAGAAAGGTGGGAGATGATGGAGACCCCGTTGTAGTACTTCAAGAAATCGTGCCACGTCCGGAGATCTTGCTTAGCCGGCAATGTGAGCCGAATATAGTGTGACGGGCACGAAACCCCTTTTGATAAGTCAATGAGGCGGCGCAAGAATGGGCGGCCGGGCTGCACGACCGACGTCGCGAAGTGGAGTTTTCCCACGAGGGATTGGAGCTCGCGCAGGGTGATTTTGTTTGATGCCGCGTATTTATCAATATCTGTGGCGTAGCGCGTGAGTTTTTCTTTTGGCAGGCGAGCCTGGAGTTGTTTTGTATCCAGCTCGATGCCGAGAAAGGTAATGTTCTGCGCGGGCCCCGCAGTCTTTTCCTGTGCCAGTGGCACCCCAATTTCTTTGGTGAGCTGCAGAAAAGCTGATAATTGTGCCTGGCAACCTGTGTGTGTAGGGTGTAAGAAGAGGAAGTCGTCTAATATTTTGGTTGTATGGGTGATGTGAAGCCTTGTTTCGAGGATCCATTGGATGGCGTCAGAGAACCTTTCAAAGATGGCACATGCTGCTGCACACCCCATGGGGAGACATTTGTCGTAATAGTAGGCACCTTGCCAAGTGAACCCCATGAGATGGTATTGCGACGGGTGTAGTGGTAGGAGCCTGAACGCGTTGCTTATGTCCGATTTTGCCATGAATACTTGCCCTGTGAGGTGGTGTAGGTGTTGGATTTGTTGAATGGCGTTGGCTATGTTTTGGTACTGAACGGTGGTGGTTTGTGAGGGAATGCCTTTGTTGACTGACCGAGAGTCGTAGGGATATGACAGGTTATGTAACAGCCTGTATTTCCCAGGCGTTGTCTTTTCCCGCAGTGCCAATGGAGAGCACTTGAAGTGAGGGAAGGGTGGCTTGGTGAACGGGCCCGCTATGCGTCCCGCCTCCAATTCCTGTTGTATTTTGTCACAGACCGCTGTAGGGTTAAGGAGAGCTGATTGGGAATTTTTTGAGCGTAAGTCACACTCTTCTCCTTGGAACCCGACCCTAAAGCCTGATGTGAAGCCGTTTTCTATGAAGGCTTTGAGCTCAGGTGCGTATCCCTGTAGGTGACGGGAGAGTGCCTTAATCTTTACGGGGGTGGGTAGGGTGGGGGCGGGTGATGGGGGGGCGTGAGGTTTGGCATTTGAAAGCAGGGTGTGGCTGCTGGCAGCGGTAGCAATTGTGTTTGAACCGACATTGGCCACGCGCGATGCACCTCTGCTCGCGGGCGTGGAACGCGAAGCAATAGCCTGGTGGGGTGCTGTTGCGGTGTTGGTTGAAGGTGTGTGATTGGTTGAAGGTGTTATTTCGGTTGTTGTTGTTGGCAGTGTTGAATGAGGGACGAAAATGGTTCCTAGCTGGGGTGAAGGACGGCCCCCTGGTGGTGGCCTGATGGTACAAATCCTGTCTAACTGTGGACCATGTGCAGTGCGTAAACTCTCGATCTATGCGGAACTGCTGGTCGTAGAACAACCACTGTGCTCCCTGCTCCGCTAGGGTTTTAACGTCCCTTGCATATGTGAGAATGTCATTGAGCTGTCTGGGGAACTTCTCTACGTATATGGCCGTAAAGATGTCCCAGGCCCGTCCCCAATCCTGAATGGTAGGAGTGCGGTGTCGGGCCTGGTTAAACTTCAGCGCCGGCTGCTGCTGGTCCATATGTAGGGAGAGGGTGTAGGTGGCCTGTTGGTGCGGGTTTAGCAGCTCATTAACGTCAATGTACTTGTGGCACCAGATCTTCTGCTTAACCTTAAGGTCAATGTTCTGACCGATGGGGGCACCTGCCGACACAACCGGGCGTGGTCGTACCGGCTCCTGGCACAATATGGCGCCAAGGGGGAGCTCACCTTGGTCGCCTTCGGCGTGGCAGCTGCCAAATATCTGGTCGATGCCGTCATCCGCAGTTGGGTGGATGTCGTCTTCTGCCTCGTTGTCTCTCTGCAACGGCAAGCCGAGCGCCGCTGCGGGGGTCCCTGGCGTCACACTGTCCCCCGTGACTAGGGGAACAGTCGTGGAGATGGTCCCTGGCGCTGACTTTTCTACTTGAGCAGCGGTCAACGACGCTGCTAGAGAGGACATGTTGTCCATGCATGTCATCACTTTGGACAACATGTCGGACGTCTTGCGCAGGACGTCATCTGACGCGCTGCCAGTGGTGGACTGGGTGTTGGCTGGCTGGCTGTCCGCGGTCCCTGGGGCGGTGGTTGGCTCGCCGCCAGTTGGCAACGGAGTGCTGGCCTTCTTGCTGTTAATGCGCCCCCTCTTTCGGCTGGGCTGTGGTTGCGGGGCCCCATCCTGGGGCTTGCGTTTAGGTGCCATACGAGGTGCTGTTTAACAAAATAGAAAAGCACAGTAACGGCGAATACCACTGTTGAAGCATGAAATAGAGTACTATACGTCTGCAATACATGGCACAACTGGAAAAAAAAAAAAAAAAAAATCACATCCGAGGTGATAGTAGGACCGAGGGGAAGCAACTACTCCTGCCCAAAAGCAACATTTCTTGTGCCACATGTGCAGTAGCAGGCAAAATAGATAGTAGTTTAGCGTATGGGTATGCCTAAGTGTTAGGTCCCCTTTTTTAGGCTGGTGGGTCTTGCCCCAGGGCTTGGGTCACCAGTGAGTTGGCAGGCTGCGTGTAGTTTGACATGGGGTAGGACTTGGCATGAGTCAACTTGCATGGCGTGACCGGGCAACTGGTCAGACATGGGCCTTGAGTCACAAGTACAGTGACAGGCTAAGGGGCCGTTCAGCATGTGTTATGACGTGCCTTGAGTCACCATGTATGGCATGACAGGCTAACTAATGAATAAGGGGGGGGGGGGGGTTTCCCCAGGTCTTGGGTCACGACTACAGTGACAGACCGAACTGTGTAGTGAATTGTAGTATAATTTTTTTTTTGTGGAGCGAATTGCATCATGGCAACCGACAAGTGAATGGTAAGCCTTGTCCCCTGCCTTGGGTCACAAACTGCTGTGACAGGACAAACTTTTTGGTTAAATACCTGAAGAATTGCCTTGAGCCACACCTACAGTGGCAGGCTAAAACAGGCGGTGTAATTTGTGGGGTAGTGCTTGCCATGGGTCACCTTTCAACGTGACAGGCCGACTAGTCAATCATGGGGCTTATCCCCTGCCTTGGGTCACGGCTGTAGTGACAAGCCAAAGTTGGTTTAACCTGTGATGGCTTGCCTTGAGTCACAACAACAGTGACAGGCTAACGTGCGGTGTAATTTGGAGTAAAGCTAGCGTGGATGGCCTAGCAGCATGACAGTTTGCACAGTCAAACATGGGCAGGCCAACTGGTGATGGCTTGCCTTGAGTCACAACAACAGTGACAGGCTAATGTGCGGTGTAATTTGGAGTAAAGCTAGCGTGGATGGCCTAGCAGCATGACAGTTTGCACAGTCAAACATGGGCAGGCCAACTGGTCGAGCATGGGTGGTTTCCCCTGCTGTTGTTTACCACTACAGTGACAGGGCAGATGGAGGTATGGGGAATGCCTGGTATTGGGGCCGAAGTAAGTGAATGGATGGGATGGAAAAGAAATACTGGCCTTGAGTCACCTTGCATAGCATGACAGGCCAAGCTGGCAACACAGGCATTATCCCTTGCCTTGTGGCACAACTACTGTGATAGGCAGATAATTGGGTTTCGTATGGCATAAAAGGTAATGTAGCATTCCTGTGAGAAGCGTGGCGACAAGTGGCTCTTGAGTGACCTATGGATATGGAGAATTAATAAAAGATGCCACAGGTTAAAATAGGTAAACTGCTAGCAGTGTCGTATTATTTCAGGTTCTGCGAACGTAGGTAGCGGCCATTTATAAGAGACCTAAGGTGTGGTCTGGTCATTATGACCTGTGGGCAGGGAGACTTATATAGGTCTATATCGCCCCGTATATATTACCGTTTTCTGATCTGAGAAGAAGCGTGAAATATAGCTTGCCGAATTGAAGTGACATATTTTTTCCGCCCCTCTCTGCGATTAGGATGAATACCATCAAGAGACCAATCTGATACGTCCAACCGGGACCCATCAGCCTTTCTCCAAAACCCTTTATGTAGCCAAAAAGTTATACGTTCTTCACATGCACAGAAAACGGCCAGGTATTTATTGAAATCCTGAACCCGCCCATCGAATTGTTCTGCCGTAAAACTGCCAATGTGGTTGACCCTGCGCAAGGCCGAGCATACGCATACATGGCCTGCTCCTGCCCTCAGCATAGCCTGGGCGGCCTCATGCACCTTGCAAGCAATCTGCAGAGGGCTTTGGGCAGCATCAACGAGGTCATTGGAGCCTACATCAACTATTATAATATCCGCCGTACGCCGACGTGATGCCGAACCACGCAGCAGGGCCTCAGCTTTCATGCCTGATTTAGCAAAGAACTGCACCCCAGATACGTACTTGTCAACCCTCAGAAACTGGGCCACAGAGCGGGGGACAAAGGGCGAGTGTCGGCACTGGTTGCGTAAATAAGTTTCGAAGCCTGACAGGAACGAATGACCGACGCAGCAAACGGAACAAACCATGCTGGCTGTATCTACGTACCTAACAGATGTTTTCCGTGTACTTTTTGCCTTGAAATGTGCAACAAGTCAGCTGGTGGGATGAATTTTCTGCGTGACAACAAACTTTCGACTTTCCAGCGGAGAGTGAAAAAATGGCGGATGGAAAACAAGTGCGCGTGGGTCATGTGACGCCTCGTGACTCATAGCCCACGTGACCCCGCGCCTGGGGCTCCCATTGGGGGAACGGGATGCCCGGGGTTCACGATGGGGGTATGTGCACTTTGGCGGGGCTCCCCACGACCCCCTGGTAATCCCTCCTGTCGTTGTTGCACAACAAAAGAAATTATGGCACATAATTTCATATATATTAGTTATTAGAGGCGCCAGCGACCTTTTGTACCTCATACCAAATAGAACCCGCAGACTCGTCCCTTCTCCAAATCTTGGAAATCTTTCGCTGTCAACAGAGAGAACTGTCGCATGCTTCGGGGTAGAACATATCGCGAGCTGGATTCGAGAATGACTCAAGCTATGTTAGGCCTGCCTTTCGACGCTATGTATGCAACTCTAGTTGGTCGTAATTTCTCGAATCACGATTGTTCGGAAACCTAACAGTTTGTATTAGTACGGCAAATTAAGTTGAAAGTCTCTGCGACTAAACAAATATCAGACAACCCACAATAAGTGCGTCCTTCATAGTTTGCCTCATTTTTTGGAATCAGGAGGTGGGATCGTTAAGTTACAGACACGGGAGGAATATATCATTTAACAATTGTGCAATGTTCTGTGTGAATGAATAGGCAAAGGAATCATGCCCTGTTTTGGTGCAAGGTAAAACGAAGCCCGTTCAATAATGGCAATGTATACCAAAGCAAGCGCCATGCCAAGTTACATGATTTTCGATGATGCTTTATTGGTTTAAACATATTTTTATTTCACAATCGGAAAACAGGCAAGGCCTATATTAATTCCTCTTGCAGATGCTTTATTCGCAACCACAAGGCGGTGACACGTGATATGTGTTCGTTAGGGGAACGATAGAGTGCCCAGGCCACCTGGTTGGTAGAGTGGTAACTGCTAGCATCGCTCGCATATGTATTTAACTTACTATAGCGCAATTGCTGAACTCCCGGGATCTGGTGGGTGTGTGTGTGTGTGAGGGGGGGGGGGGGGTCTGAGGCCTGAGAGAGCGGATATTTGTGATGAAAAAGATACCCCTATAGAGCGAACATTTATGATGAAAAAGACACCAATATGGAGCGGATATTCAACTTGCGACCCAGGGAAGGGGAGGACTCATGGGGGGGGGGCTTTACCGCGGACCCCCCCCCCCCCAAACCCCGCAATGTATTAAGTAACCCCCCCCCGCCCCTCTCCCCAGGGGCTGAACTACCTTGTGTAAAAGGAATAGCATATGCCGTGCGACTGACCCGGTGATGATGGTAATGATTCTGAACCATGATCCAGACGACGACTGCGCTCCGGCCGAACGCGCTCCGGGTGCCAGGTTTCCGGACGACTGCGCTCCGGGTGCCTGGTCTCCAGACGACTGGTCTCCGCGTGTCTGGTCTCCGGACGACTGGTCCCCGGATGCCTGGTCCCTGGGTGTCTGGTTTCCGGACGACTGCTCTTTGGGTGCCTGGTCTCCGGTTGCCTGGTCTCCGCGTGTCTGGTCTCCGGACGACTGGTCCCCGGATGCCTGGTCTCTGGGTGTCTGGTTTCCGGACGACTGCTCTTTGGGTGCCTGGTCTCCGGATGCCTGGTCTCCGGGTGTCTGCTCTCCGGTCGCCTGGTCTCCGGACGACTGCTCTCCGGGTGCCTGGTCTCCGGGTGCCTGGTCTCCGATTGCCTGGTCTCCAGAGCGAGGGTCTCCGGATGCCTGGTCTCCGGACGCCTGCTCTCCGGGTGCCTGGTTTCTGTGTAATAGTAAGAGCAAGAAAAACATTCAATCAAAAAAAAAACTCTCTTTCTAGATCCGGTCAACGAATAAGACATCAGTCAGGTGATAGGATCTTTGAAAAATAGTTTTTCAGGGTGGGATACGTTGACGGCCAACACCACTAAACTTCTTATAAATACAATTATAGAACCTCTGACTCTTAATCTCTCATTCAGTGAGGGATATATTCCGACCGAGTTAAAACCAGCTAGAGTAATTCCCGTCTTTTAAGGAGGTAACGATACATATTTTAGCAACTACCGTCCCATTTCCACAATAAGAGGACCACCCTAACAGTACCACAGTAACATGACGACACTAACAGGACCACTGTAACAGGGCCGCAGTAACTGGACCACTGAAGCAGGATCACAGTAACAGGTCAAAAGTAACAGGACCACATAAACAGGAACAAAGTAACAGGACCACAGTAGCATGACGACACTAACAGGACCACTGTAACATGACCGCAGTAACTGGACCACAGTAATATAACAACAGTCAGTAACAGGACGAAAGTAACATGACCATATTAGTAGGATCACAGTAACAGGACAGCAGTGTAACATGACCACAGTAATATGACGACAGTAACAGGACCATAGTCAGTAACAGGATGCCGTCACTAACAGGACCACAGAAACAGGTCCACGGCCACAGGACCGTAGTAACACGACGGCAGCAACAAGACGCCCGTAACAGGACCACAGCAACTGGACCACAGTAACATGACGACACTAACAGGACCACTGCAACAGGACCACAGTAACATGACGACACTAACAGGACCACTGTAACAGGACCGCAGTAACTGGACCACTGAAGCAGGACCACAGAAACAGGTCAAAAGTAACAGGACCACATAAACAGGACCACAGTAACAGGACAGCAGTGTAACATGACCACACTAACAGGACCACTGTAACAGGGCCGCAGTAACTGGACCACTGAAGCCGGACCACAGCAACAAGAACACAGAAGAAGGACCACAGCAACAGAACCCGCAGTAACATGATGACACTAACAGGACCACTGCAACAGGACCGCAGTAACTGGACCACTGAAGCCGGACCACAGCAACAAGAACACAGAAGAAGGACCACAGCAACAGAACCCGCAGTAACATGACGACACTAACAGGACCACTGCAACAGGACCGCAGTAACTGGACCACTGAAGCCGGACCACAGCAACAAGAACACAGAAGAAGGACCACATCAACAGAACCCGCAGTAACATGACGACACTAACAGGACCACAGCAACAGAACCCGCAGTAACATGACGACACTAACAGAACCACTGTAACAGGACCGCAGTAACTGGACCACTGAAGCAGGACCACAGAAACAGGTCAAAAGTAACAGGACCACATAAACAGGACCACAGTAACAGGACAGCAGTGTAACATGACCACAGTAATATGACGACAGTAACAGGACCATAGTCAGTAACAGGATGCCGTCACTAACAGGACCACAGAAACAGGTCCACGGCCACAGGACCGTAGTAACACGACGGCAGCAACAAGATGCCCGTAACAGGACCACAGCAACTGGACCACAGTAACATGATGACACTAACAGGACCACTGCAACAGGACCGCAGTAACTGGACCACTGAAGCCGGACCACAGCAACAAGAACACAGAAGAAGGACCACAGCAACAGAACCCGCAGTAACATGACGACACTAACAGGACCACTGTAACAGGGCCGCAGTAACTGGACCACTGAAGCCGGACCACAGCAACAAGAACACAGAAGAAGGACCACAGCAACAGAACCCGCAGTAACATGACGACACTAACAGGACCACTGTAACAGGGCCGCAGTAACTGGACCACTGAAGCCGGACCACAGCAACAAGAACACAGAAGAAGGACCACAGCAACAGAACCCGCAGTAACATGACGACACTAACAGGACCACTGCAACAGGGCCGCAGTAACTGGACCACTGAAGCCGGACCACAGCAACAAGAACACAGAAGAAGGACCACAGCAACAGAACCCGCAGTAACATGATGACACTAACAGGACCACTGTAACAGGACCGCAGTAACTGGACCACTGAAGCCGGACCACAGCAACAAGAACACAGAAGAAGGACCACAGCAACAGAACCCGCAGTAACATGACGACACTAACAGGACCACTGCAACAGGGCCGCAGTAACTGGACCACTGAAGCCGGACCACAGCAACAAGAACACAGAAGAAGGACCACAGCAACAGAACCCGCAGTAACATGATGACACTAACAGGACCACTGCAACAGGACCGCAGTAACTGGACCACTGAAGCCATACCACAGCAACAAGAACACAGAAGAAGGACCACAGCAACAGAACCCGCAGTAACATGACGACACTAACAGGACCACTGTAACAGGGCCGCAGTAACTGGACCGCAGTAACTGGACCACTGAAGCAGGACCACAGAAACAGGTCAAAAGTAACAGGACCACATAAACAGGACCACAGTAACAGGACAGCAGTGTAACATGACCACAGTAATATGACGACAGTAACAGGACCATAGTCAGTAACAGGATGCCGTCACTAACAGGACCACAGAAACAGGTCCACGGCCACAGGACCGTAGTAACACGACGGCAGCAACAAGATGCCCGTAACAGGACCACAGCAACTGGACCACAGTAACATGATGACACTAACAGGACCACTGCAACAGGACCGCACTAACTGGACCACTGAAGCCGGACCACAGCAACAAGAACACAGAAGAAGGACCACAGCAACTGGACCACAGTAACATGATGACACTAACAGGACCACTGCAACAGGACCGCACTAACTGGACCACTGAAGCCGGACCACAGCAACAAGAACACAGAAGAAGGACCACAGCAACAGAACCCGCAGTAACATGACGACACTAACAGGACCACTGCAACAGGGCCGCAGTAACTGGACCACTGAAGCCGGACCACAGCAACAAGAACACAGAAGAAGGACCACAGCAACAGAACCCGCAGTAACATGACGACACTAACAGGACCACTGCAACAGGACCGCAGTAACTGGACCACTGAAGCCGGACCACAGCAACAAGAACACAGAAGAAGGACCACAGCAACAGAACCCGCAGTAACATGACGACACTAACAGGACCACTATAACAGGACCGCGGTAACTGGACCACTGAAGCCGGACCACAGCAACAAGAACACAGAAGAAGGACCACAGCAACAGAACCCGCAGTAACATGACGACACTAACAGGACCACTATAACAGGACCGCAGTAACTGGACCACTGAAGCCGGACCACAGCAACAAGAACACAGAAGAAGGACCACAGCAACAGGACCACAGTAGCATGACGACACTAACAGGACCACTGCAACAGGACCGCAGTAACTGGACCACTGAAGCCGGACCACAGCAACAAGAACACAGAAGAAGGACCACAGCAACAGAACCCGCAGTAACATGACGACACTAACAGAACCACTGTAACAGGGCCGCAGTAACTGGACCACTGAAGCCGGACCACAGCAACAAGAACACAGAAGAAGGACCACAGCAACAGAACCCGCAGTAACATGACGACACTAACAGAACCACTGTAACAGGGCCGCAGTAACTGGACCACTGAAGCCGGACCACAGCAACAAGAACACAGAAGAAGGACCACAGCAACAGAACCCGCAGTAACATGACGACACTAACAGAACCACTGTAACAGGGCCGCAGTAACTGGACCACTGAAGCCGGACCACAGCAACAAGAACACAGAAGAAGGACCACAGCAACAGAACCCGCAGTAACATGACGACACTAACAGGACCACTGTAACAGGGCCGCAGTAACTGGACCACTGAAGCCGGACCACAGCAACAAAAACACAGAAGAAGGACCACAGCAACAGAACCCGCAGTAACATGACGACACTAACAGGACCACTGTAACAGGGCCGCAGTAACTGGACCACTGAAGCCGGACCACAGCAACAGGACGGCTGTAACAGATTACCACATTAGTAGGAGCACAGCAACCGGTCCGCAGTAACAGGACCACATTGGTTGGACGACAGTAACATGACCACATTAGTAGGATCACAGTAACAGAATCACAGTCACAGAATCACAGTCACAGAATCACAGTCAGTAACATAACTACAGTCAGTATGACGATCACTGAAACAGAACCACAGAATCCGGACCACAATAACATAACTACAGTAACCGGACCACAGTAACAGGAACAACGTAACAGGACCACAGTAGCATGACGACACTAACAGGACCACTGTAACAGGTCAACATTAACATGACCACAGTCGGTGACAGGACCACAGTCAGTAACAGGACCACTGTAACAGGACCACTGAATCCGGACCACAGTAACATAACTACAGCAACAGTACCACACTAAAAGGACCACAGTACCATGATGACACTAGCAGGACCACAGTAACAGGACGACAGTAACAGGGCAACAGTAACAGGACCACAGCAACAGGGCCACAGTAACAGGACCACAGTAACAGGAACAAAGTAACAGGACCACAGTAACAGGAACAAAGTAACAGGACCACAGTAGCATGACGACACTAACAGGACCACTGTAACAGGTCAACATTAACATGACCACAGTCAATGACAGGACCACAGTCAGTAACAGGACCACTGTAACAGGACCACTGAATCCGGACCACAGTAACATAACTACAGCAACAGTACCACACTAAAAGGACCACAGTAACATGATGACACTAGCAGGACCACAGTAACAGGACGACAGTAACAGGGCAACAGTAACAGGACCACAGCAACAGGGCCACAGTAACAGGACCACAGTAACAGGACCACAGTGGCATGACGACACTAACAGAACCACAACAACAGGACGGTTGTAACGGGACCTCATCAGTAGAAGCTCAGTAACCAGACCCCAGTAACAGGACCACATTAGTAGGACCACAGTAACAGGACCGCAGTAGCAGGACCACAGTACCATGACGACAATAACAGGACCGCAGTAACATGACGACACTAACCGGACCACATAAACAGGGCCACAGAAACATGACGCCACTAACAGGACCGCTGTAACAGGACCGCAGTAGCTGGACCACTGAAGCAGGACAACAGCAACAGGACCACAGTAACAGGACCACATTAACAGGACCAAAGTACCAATGAAGACACTAACAGTACCACAGCAAAAGTACCACAGTAATAGGTCCCCAGCAACAGGACCACAGTAACAGGACCACAGTAGCATGACCACAGTAATAAGACCACACTAACAGGACTACAGTAAGAGGACCACAGTAGCATGACGACACTAACAGGACCACAGTAACAGGACTACAGTAAGAGGACCACAGTAGCATGACGACACTAAAAAGACCACAGCCGCAGGACGGCTGTAACAAGACCACATTAGTAGGAATACAGTAACAGGACAACAGTCAGTAACAAGAAGACAGTAACATGACCACTTTAGTACGATCACAGTAACAGGACCACAGTCACTAACAGAACCACTGCAACATGACCACATAATGCGGACCAAAGTAACATGAGCACATAATTCGGACCACAGTAACATAACCACAGCAACAGGACGACAGTAACAGGGCTACAGTAACATGACGACATCAACAGGACCACTCTAACAGGACCGCAGTCACTGGACCACTGAAGCAGGACCACAGCAACAGGAACACAGTAACATGACCACAGCAACAGGACCGCAGTAACAGGATGGCAGCAACAAGACCTCAGCAACATGACCACAGTAGCATGACGACAGTAACAGGGCCACAGTAACATGACCCCAGCAACAGTACCACAGTAACAGGACCACAGTAACAGGACTACAGTAATATGACCACAGTTGCATGACGACACTAACATGACCACAACAACAGGACGGATGTAGCAGGACCACATTGATAGGAGCACAGCAACCGGTCCGCAGTAACAGGACTGCATTAGTAGGACCACAGTAACATAACTACAGCAACAGTACCACACTAAAAGGACCACAGTAACATGATGACACTAGCAGGACCACAGTAACAGGACGACAGTAACAGGGCAACAGTAACAGGACCACAGCAACAGGGCCACAGTAACATGACGACACCAACAGAACCACTCTAACAAGACCGCAGTCATTGGACTACTAAAGCAGGACCACAGCAACAGGAACACAGTAACATGACCACAGCAACAGTACAGTACACAACACATTAGCATGACGACACTAACAGGACCACAGTAACATGACCCAAGCAACAGTACCACAGTAATAGGACGACAGCCACAGGATCACGGTAACAGGACCAGAGCAACAGGACCACAGGAACAGGACCACAGCAACAGTACCAGAGTAACAGGACCACAACAACAGGACCACAGTAACAGTACCAGAGTAACAGGACCACAACAACAGGACCACAGTAACAGGAGCATGGTAGCATGACGACATTAATAAGGCCACACTAACATGACCAGAGCAACAGGACCACAGTAACATGACCACAACAACTGGGCCACAGTAACATGACGACACTATCAGGATCACTGTATCAGGAGCATGGTAGCATGACGAAATTAACATGACCACAGTAACATAAAGACACTAACAGGACCACCGTAACATGACCACAGTAGCATGACGACACTAAGAAGACCACAGCCGCAGGACGGCTGTAACAGGACCACATTAGTAGAAATACAGTAACAGGACCGCAGTAGCAGGACCACAGTAGTAGGGCCGCTGTAACAGAACCACTGTAACAGGACCACTGTAACGGGACCGCAGTAACGGGGCCACAATAAGAGTACCACATCAAAAGGACCACATTAGTAAAGCCACAGCCAGTAGCAGAGCCACAGTCAGTAACAGAACCACAATAACATAACCACATTAGTAGGATCTCAGTAACAAGACCACAGCCAGTAACAGGACCACAGTCAGTAATAGGACCACTGTAACAGGGCCACAGTCAGTAACAGGACCACAATAACATAACCACATTAGTAGGATCTCAGTAACAGGACCACAGCCAGTAACAGGACCACAGTCAGTAATAGGACCACTGTAACAGGGCCACAGGATCCGGACCATACTAACAGGACCACAGTAACAGTAACAAGAAGACAGTAACATGACCACTTTAGTACGATCACAGTAACAGGACCACAGTCACTAACAGAACCACTGCAACATGACCACATAATGCGGACCAAAGTAACATGAGCACATAATTCGGACCACAGTAACATAACCACAGCAACAGGACGACAGTAACAGGGCTACAGTAACATGACGACATCAACAGGACCACTCTAACAGGACCGCAGTCACTGGACCACTGAAGCAGGACCACAGCAACAGGAACACAGTAACATGACCACAGCAACAGGACCGCAGTAACAGGATGGCAGCAACAAGACCTCAGCAACATGACCACAGTAGCATGACGACAGTAACAGGGCCACAGTAACATGACCCCAGCAACAGTACCACAGTAACAGGACCACAGTAACAGGACTACAGTAATATGACCACAGTTGCATGACGACACTAACATGACCACAACAACAGAACGGATGTAGCAGGACCACATTGATAGGAGCACAGCAACCGGTCCGCAGTAACAGGACTGCATTAGTAGGACCACAGTAACATAACTACAGCAACAGTACCACACTAAAAGGACCACAGTAACATGATGACACTAGCAGGACCACAGTAACAGGACGACAGTAACAGGGCAACAGTAACAGGACCACAGCAACAGGGCCACAGTAACATGACGACACCAACAGAACCACTCTAACAAGACCGCAGTCATTGGACTACTAAAGCAGGACCACAGCAACAGGAACACAGTAACATGACCACAGCAACAGTACAGTACACAACACATTAGCATGACGACACTAACAGGACCACAGTAACATGACCCAAGCAACAGTACCACAGTAATAGGACGACAGCCACAGGATCACGGTAACAGGACCAGAGCAACAGGACCACAGGAACAGGACCACAGCAACAGTACCAGAGTAACAGGACCACAACAACAGGACCACAGTAACAGTACCAGAGTAACAGGACCACAACAACAGGACCACAGTAACAGGAGCATGGTAGCATGACGACATTAATAAGGCCACACTAACATGACCAGAGCAACAGGACCACAGTAACATGACCACAACAACTGGGCCACAGTAACATGACGACACTATCAGGATCACTGTATCAGGAGCATGGTAGCATGACGAAATTAACATGACCACAGTAACATAAAGACACTAACAGGACCACCGTAACATGACCACAGTAGCATGACGACACTAAGAAGACCACAGCCGCAGGACGGCTGTAACAGGACCACATTAGTAGAAATACAGTAACAGGACCGCAGTAGCAGGACCACAGTAGTAGGGCCGCTGTAACAGAACCACTGTAACAGGACCACTGTAACGGGACCGCAGTAACGGGGCCACAATAAGAGTACCACATCAAAAGGACCACATTAGTAAAGCCACAGCCAGTAGCAGAGCCACAGTCAGTAACAGAACCACAATAACATAACCACATTAGTAGGATCTCAGTAACAGGACCACAGCCAGTAACAGGACCACAGTCAGTAATAGGACCACTGTAACAGGGCCACAGTCAGTAACAGGACCACAATAACATAACCACATTAGTAGGATCTCAGTAACAGGACCACAGCCAGTAACAGGACCACAGTCAGTAATAGGACCACTGTAACAGGGCCACAGGATCCGGACCATACTAACAGGACCACAGTAACAGGACCACAGCCAGTAACAGGGCCACAGTCAGTAACAGGACCACAGTCAGTAACAGGACCACAGCCAGTAACAGGGCCACAGTGAGTAACAGGACCACAGCCAGTAGCAGGGCCACAGTCAGTAACAGGACCACAATAACATAACCACATTAGTAGGATCTCAGTAACAGGACCACAGCCAGTAACAGGACCACAGTCAGTAATAGGACCACTGTAACAGGGCCACAGGATCCGGACCACACTAACAGGACCACCGCAACAGGACCACAGTAACAGGACCACAGTAGCATGACGACACTATCAGGACCACAGTAACATAACGACACTAACATGACTACAGTAACAGGACCACATCCAGTAACAGGGCCACAGTCAGTAACAGGACCACAATCAGTAACAGGACCACAGCAACTGGGCCACAGTAACATGACGACACTATCAGGACCACTGTAACAGAACCGCAGTAACAGGACCGCAGTCAGTTGCAGGCCCACTGTACCAGGACCACAGAATCCGGACCACATTAACATAACCACAGTAACAGGACCACAGTAACAGGACCACAGTAGCATGACGACACTAACAGGACCACAGAAACAGGGCCACAGTAACGTGACGACACTAACAGGACCACTGTAACAGGACCGCAGTAACAGGGTCACAATAACAGCACCACAGTAAAGGACCACAATAGTAGAGCCACAGCCAGTAACAGGGCCACAGTCAGTAACAGGACCACAATAACAGGATCACATTAGTATGACCACAGTAATAGGAACACAGAAACAGGACCGCAGTAACAGGACCCTTGTAATAGGACCACATTAGTAGGAGCATAGTGACCGGGCCACAGTAACACGACCACAGTGACAAGACAACGGTCAGTAACAGGACGACAGCAACATGACCACATTAGTAGGATCACAGTATCAGGACAGCATTGCAACAGGACCACAGTAACAGGACCACACTCAGTAACATGATCACAGTCAGTAACAGGGCCACAGTCAGTAACAGAACCACTGTTACCGGGCCACAGAATCCGGACCATAGTAGCATGACCACAGCAACAGGACCACAGTAACATGACGACACTAACAAGAACACAATAACATAACGACACTAACAGGACCACAGCAACAGGACCACAGGAGCATGACGACACTATCAGGACCACTGTAATAGGACATCAGAAACAGGACCACAGTTACAGAATCATTGAAGCAGGACCGTAGTCAGTAACAAAACCACTGTAACACGACCACAGTAACATGACTACAGTAACAGAACCACAGTAACAGGACCACATTAGTAGAACCACAGTAACATGACCGCAGAAACAGGACCACATTAACAAGAACGCAGTAACATTTCCGCCGTAACAGGACCACAGTGACATGACAACACTGTCAGGACCACTGTAATAGGACCGCAGAAACAGGACCACAGTAACAGAAGAACTGAAGCAGGTCCGCAGTCAGCGACAGAACCAATGTAACACGACCACAGTAACAGGACTACAGTAACAAGACCATAGCAACAGGACCACAGTAACAGGACAACAATAGCAGGACCACAGTAGCGGGGCCAAAGTAACAACAGGAGAACGATAGGATTGCCACTGTAACATTACTGCAATAGTACATTAACCCCGGCCAAGGCGTCGCAGTAAGAGGAACAAATTAACTAACCACAGTGACAGAGCAAGTCTCCTCTGGTTCTTTACCAATCATGAACATGTTTCAAAAATATTCCGAGCAACTTTTCCATAAGCCTGTGCTCATTATGATAATTTATAAACCAGATACAGTTGATACATAGATATTACCTTTCATTGTCCTGTGTCTATGACAATAACCTAGTAACTGAATGTGAAGAAATGGGTGAATAGAAGAATACAAATTGTTCTTGTTTTTTCGGCGGGTGCTGGTAATTTGCGGGTATAATAAACTTTCTAAGCCGAGTGCATCGTTTCCTGCAAGTGACATTGGAAATATATTTGACAAAGACGTGCTATCTCACAAATGTTGTATCGGGGTATCGAACATCACAGTAAGAACAGTTTCTCTAAAGTATCTTTCAATTGGTTATTTACACAATGGTTGGCATTCGCAGACCAGTGGGAGTCTGCCTTGCTAGAGCTTTGTCGACTATTTGAGGTGAAGGTGGAGGTGAAACCTAAATCGAGACATAGGTTCATGCGTAGATTTGCAATATCCCGGTGCTGTTAACAGGCACAAAACTCAACTGGCCCACATTTTCAGTGGGTTTGGGGAATGGGGGCGGAGGGGTGGGGACATACAGAATTAGTTTCATAGTCAGAGGACATTTTTTATAGACATCAGAGCCCCTTGCTTTGGAAGCTTATATATTAGCCGGGGAAAAAAAACTAAACTGCGCGTGCAGATTGCAGAAACTCCGAACAAAAAAGTTAACATGTACGTACAAATTGCTGCACTGTGCCACCATTTTGTTAATTTGTAATTAATTTTGTTATTGCTGAACAGCACGTACAGATTACTGAAATGTACGTACATATAAGTGAAATGTACGAACAGATTACTAAGATGCACGTACATATTGCTAAGTTGTACGTACGGACTACCAAAATGTAATAACAGATTACGAAACCCTCTGCACAAAATATATAATATGTACGTTCAAATTATTAAACCGCGCAGATTGCTAATCTCTACGTACAGATTACTGAACTACACGAACATGTGGCCAAATGTAATATCAAATCTCTATTGAATTATGTTGTATAACTGACCTAGTTTTGGCCTTGGTTCCGGACGACTGTCCAGACGACGGCTCGTCTCCGTATGTCTGGTCGACCAGCGGTTGACGTTGTGAATCGCTGAATAGCGAGGGCAAATATTCAATGAAGGGCAAACACCCCCATTATATAGTATGCATAATGGCAAAGTACGCTGTAAGTCACTCACACAGAAACCTGAGCAGCTGTATCATCTCAGATATGTTGTATCGGGGCATCAAAAATCATAGCAATAATATGATCAGATTTTCCCAAAATATGTTTGCGCCATTTACACAATGGCTGACATACGCAGACCAGTAGGAGTCTGCTTTGCCAGGGCTTTACTGAATAAGTTTAGGCATTATATGCGTAACTTAGTTTATGCAAAATGAAGACTTATTTGTCAGATTGGGTGTGCGTGGGGGTTTCTTTAGTACGAAAACTGCTGGATACAAATATGTTTTCATTAGGTACGAGTAGGCAAAGATTACCTTTGATTGAATGATTAAAGATTAAAGACGTATATATACCGTCGAATCCATTTTCCCATGTCTATTATTAATTGTCCCCGGATTAGATGTCACATATAAATGACGCCCTGTAGACGAAAAATCTATCGAAATTGTGTAGATAAATAACCTATGACACTGAGATAAAATTAGGTCTCTCTATCTTGCGCGCATGTGCATTGAGAAAATTCATATGTAAACCTGGTAATTATACATTAAACCATTACATAGTTGATATAATGTTGGCCTCACCGCATATCCTTACTTGACAGTTCTGCAATTTAGCAGGTGTGTTTTCATTCACATTCACATTCATCAATTTATTTGTCTAACCTACCCAAGCTGACGCAACTCCATGGAACAAATACCGAACATGCATTAAAGCTTCATTTGCAAAATCAATACTGGTAAACATTGGATCATTGATATTGTGACGCCTCCCATTTTGGTCCCCGCGGAAATCAGGTATTTTTGTAAAATTGTCCCTTTGTGTACGCTGTCAACCCCAACTAAACTGTTTACCTACCTTGTAGCAGGCCATATTGTCACTTTCTGTTGTCTTTTTAACTTGTCTATTCTTATTTGGGATGGTACAAACCAATTTGTCACGTTTTTGGTAATGTTTACCTCTCGGGGCGGCCATGATTGTTGTTTCTCGCGCGCGGCCTCGTTTTAGTCATTATGATAATTACCAAAGTTTTATAACCTCGCTGCCAACAAAAGCCGCGTTTATGTATAAGGCACTAGTTTCTGGTCCTGTTGATGTTTGTCTGATATTCTTTAAAGTTTTAATCTAAGCCAGCAACCTGCATCGCATACTTTAAACCCTTAAGTTGAGGAGTAACGCGAAAAGGGAGATATAGATTATTTCTGTGTGCGTCTTCCGGTGTGGCGGGTATAAAGGGAGACACCGGTTGTGATTTGAGAGACTCTCGACACACTCAGACATTCGGGGAGACAGAGACGAGAGAAGCAGGGGCAGACCCTGTCGGTTAGTGCCCCTATTTACCCCCCCCCCCTTTTTGTGATTAACCAGGATGACCACGATGACCACGATACCACGATGACCACGATAACCACGATGACCCGATGTCCCGAGGACCGAATGACGATGTAACTTAGATGATGACAGCCTCTCAGCCCTCTGACTGTTGATGTTTCCTAAATAGAATCTCTCCCACTAACCCCTGCATTTTTCCACTGGTATATCTTAATTCTTATGGTTCTTAATTCTTAATTCTTATCTGAGCTTAGGGGATTTTCCTTTTAGTTAGTCTATGCCAGACTAGGGGGTCTGGTTACATGCAGAGTATTTTATTTTTATATTGTCCCTCGTACCTGCTTTGACAAGAATGTTTGAATAAATGCCGCCAATGGTGGGAGACTGACACTGGTTGTGAATAGTTAGTTTTTGTTTCTTTCCCTTATAAAAGATTTTATTTTATTTTCGGCCATCCTGACAGGTTACGGTCGTAACAATATTTTGGTGTCAGAAGTGGGATCTGGTTTTAATACTGGATCCAAGGGTCGTGCTCCACTGCCTGGTGGTTATTATTTCTTTGAATTTTTTTGTTTGCTGGGTGCAGAACTGTAATTCTGAGGCAGTCTAGTGATGTAGTCAGCCATAGAGGTTTTTTTATTATTTTGATTTACCTCACTAACCATGCTGAGCCACAATGATGACCTTTGATGAACATGATGACACTTCCTTTGATTCATGTTGGACGAAATCTGATGACCCTGATGTCCAGCGATGACCTTTGATGTACTCAATGAGCCAGAGTTGTCCTAATGTGGTGGATTTGAGAGGAAATTGTATTTGATGACTTGTGATGTCCTGATGACCTCTGGTGTGACTTATGATGTACTTGGATGACAACTGATATATTTGATGACCTGCGATGTGGCTCATAGACCTGTGATGTACTGATGACCTCTGATGTGACTTATGATGTACTTGGATGACAACTGATGTATTTGATGACCTGTGATGTGGCTCATAGACCTGTGATGTACTGAGATGACAGTTGATGTGGCTTATAGACCTGTGATGTACTGAGATGACCCTTGATGTGGTTTATGGACATGTGATTTACTGAGGTGGCAGTTGATTTATTTGCTAAAACCTGATGTTCAGTAATAACCATTGATGTACCTGTTGACCCCTGATGCTCCTTGTTGACAATTGATGTACGTTGGCACCTGTCGTTAAAAATTACTGGTTGGAGGTGGAAGAGAGGCACTTTTGCAGCAGGGACTGGACAATTTGGCATATATATTTATATATATCAATGATGGAGTCCCACGGGCAGCGAAACATACGTGAAGGGTTGAGGTCTCGTACCAACCATCAATTATCTCTGTCCGAGGGGGAGAGTTCAGCTGTTAAAACTGATGTCTGGCATAAATCCACCCCTCCCAGAGATACTGCTCAGGATAGCTCCTTGGAGTCTGAGGCACAAGCTCCTGTCTCCAGTGCGGTGTCAATCCCAATGATGAGCCCCCAGCCCCCCACGTTGACGCCTCAAGCATCGATGTTGATGGCCGGGCTCACCCAGCTGGTTCACCCAGCATCAGCCATGTCGGCCTATTCCCCAGTGTTGCGGCCTCAGATTCACCAGGTGACACCTCGAGCCCCCGTTTCGGTGACAAGCCCGACCCTGCAAACCCCAGTGTCTGCCCACACGCCAGAGATGCGTCCCCAGCCCTCCGCCGTGACGTCACAAGCACCCATGATGGTGACCCACCCATCCCAGCAGACACATCAGTCTCCACCGATGACTGCGTTTGCGCCGGAGATGCGTCCCCAGCCCTCCGCCGTGACGTCACAAGCAACCATGATGGAGACCCACCCTTCCCAGCAGAGCTATCAGGATCCACAGATGCCTGCCCTTGCGCCGGAGATGCCTCCCCAGCCCTCCGCCATGACGTCACAAGGACCCATGATGGTGACCCACCCATCCCAGCAGAGCTATCAGGCCCCACCGAGGCCTGCGTTTGCCCCTGCGATGCGTCCCCAGCCCTCCGCCATGACGTCACAAGCACCCATGATGGTGACCCACCCGGCCCAGCAGACACCTCAGTCTCCACCGATGACTGCGTTTGCGCCAGCGATGCGCCCACAGCCATCCGCCGTGACGTCACAAGCACCCATGATGGTGACCCACCAATCCCAGCAGAGCTATCAGGATCCACAGATGCCTGCCTATGCCCCACAGATGCGTTTCCAGCCCCCCTCCTGGACATCTGGAGCACCCTTGGTGGGACCCGACCCGGTCCAGCAGGTTTATCAGGGTCCACCGATGCCTGCCTACGCCCTGGAGATGCGATCCCACGTCCCCATGGCGCCGCGCCAGGAGCCGATGTTGATGACCGGGATTACCCCTCCGATCTACCGAGAGGCCATGACGGATAACCAAGCGCACCTTGTGACCACCCAGGCGATGTCCGACCAGACCCCCACGATGGTACCCAGTAATCCCTTGGAGCACCATCGGACCCCCACCGCGGCGGACTATGGCCGTGCCCAAGCAAGGCGGGAGATTGCGGCCCCAATCAACACAAAGGTCCGGCACCAAAAGAAAAAAATCTCTATCCGCAGGAGACGTGAATCACCCTCAACATCGGGGGAGTCTGCAAGTGACGAGGATGATGCGATGGATTGGCCCGCTTCGCCAAAGCACCGCGACACTCCTTCCAGGGGGTCGAAATTGCCCCCATTCACTGGCCGTGAAGCCTGGGAAGTCTGGTTTAACCGGTTCCAAGATGTTGCTGATCGACAGAGGTGGAATCTAGATGACAGACTAGATGAACTTCTCCCAAAGCTACAGGGTGTGGCTGGCGATTTCGTATACGGCCAGCTCCCGCGGAAGGTGCGGAACAATTTTACAGTTCTCGTTAGCGAGTTGGGGAATAGATTCAGGACAATTGAGACTTCTAAATCATATGCCGCTAAATATAGTAACAGGAGCCAGAAGACCGGAGAGTCTGTGGAAATGTACGCAGCTGAGCTGAAACGCTTGTACGACAAGGCGTACCCGCGACGGGACTGCGCCACGCGCCAAGAAGACCTTCTCCGACGTTTCTTGGACGGACTGACTGACAACGAAGTGACCTTCCACGTCGAATACATTAAAGAACCCCGGGACATCGATGAGGCCGTGTATGAGTCAGTTAACTTCCTGGATACGCGTCATCGCCTTAACCCAGCCGACGGAGCACCCCGGTCGAGGAAGGCAGTACGGGTAAGCCGTTCCGGAGACGTTGAGCCAGAGGCCGGCAGCCATAGAGTAGCCCGTGTTCCGGAGACTACTAACATGGGGTCAACCAAACCTCACGGGACAGCCTGGCCAAACGATCCGACCCGTGCGATACCTCCAGAGGGAAGTGTGGATCCAAAAGCGATTGCTGAGCTGCTACAAGAACTCAGAAGAGTTACACAGCATCTTGGCCTTGGTGGTGCCCGGCCTACCCAGTCACAACCTAGGGAGGGTCGTTCCACCCAGCAGGGGACGGAGGACAGATTCGCCTGCTACGGATGTGGTCAGCCGGGACATTTCGCCAGGAACTGCCCCCGAAATGCCAATCAACCGAGAAGGCCAAACTACCAGGATAACTTCCTACCTCGTACCTCTCGTACCCAGATGCCGGACCGTCCTGCGGTTAATTATGGGCACCCGTCAAACTGCTAGGGACCGGCCGTGCTGGCCAACAACCGGTCCCGACGTCACCAGGCCCGCAGCGGATGGTTCATGAGTACGGGACCACGTACCCAAAACCTGTAACCGCCGTGACCGGGGAAAACTTCCCCGATGTGAAATCCCCTGCTGCGAAGTCGCCCGCTGTTAAGTCCCCTGCTGTGAAGTCGCCTGCTGTGAAGTCCCCAGATGTGAAGTCGCCTGCGGTGAAGTCCCGAGATGTGACGTCCCTTGAAGAGAAGTCGCTCGAAGTGAAGTCGCCTGTTTTGAATTGTCCTGTTGTGAAGTCCCCTGATGAGAGGTCATCTGACGAGAAGTCGCCCATTGTGAAGTCCCCAGATGTGAAGTCGCCTGCTGTGAAGTCCCGAGATGTGACGTCCCCCAATATGAAGTCCCCCGAAAAGAAGTCCCCTGATGTGCAGTTCCCTGAAGTGAAGTCCCTTGAAGAGAAGTCGCTCGAAGGGAAGTCGCCTGTTTTGAATTGTCCTGTTGTGAAGTCCCCTGATGAGAGGTCATCTGACGAGAAGTCGCCTGCTGTGAAGTCCCCAGATGTGACGTCCCCCAATATGAAGTCCCCCGAAAAGAAGTCCCCTGATGAGAGGTCATCTGACGAGAAGTCGCCTGACGAGAAGTCACCTGACGAGAGGTCGCCTGTTTTGAATTTTCCTGTTGTGAAGTCACCTGATGAGAGGTCACCTGACGAGAAGTCGCCTGTTTTGAATTTTCCTGCTGTGAAGTCCCCTGATGAGAGGTCACCTGACGAGAAGTCGCCTGACGAGAAGTCACCTGACGAGAGGTCGCCTGTTTTGAATTTTCCTGTTGTGAAGTCACCTGACGAGAAGTCACTTGACGAGAAGTTGCCTGTCCTGATGTCGTTTGTTGTGGAATCGCCTGAATTGAAGTCGCCCGAAGTGAAGTCCCCTGATGTGAAGTCCCAGGAAGTGAAGTCCCCAGATTTGCAGTCCCCAGATGTGAAGTTGCCTGTCCTGATGTCGCTTGTTGTGAAGTCCCCTGATGTGCAGTCCCCTGATGTGCAGTCCCCTGTTGCAAAGTCGCCTGTTGTGGAATCGCCTGAAGTGGAGTCCCAGGAAGTGAAGTCCCCAGATTTGCAGTCCCCAGATGTGAAGTTGCCTGTCCTGATGTCGCTTGTTGTGAAGTCCCCTGATGTGCAGTCCCCTGTTGCGAAGTCGCCCGTTGTGAAATCGCCTGAATTGAAGTCGCCCGAAGTGAAGTCCCCTGAAGTGAAGTCCCAGGAAGTGAAGTCCCCAGATGTGCAGTCCCCAGATGTAAAGTTGCCTGTCCTGATGTCGCTTGTTGTGGAATCGCCCGAAAAGAAGTCCCCAGATATGAGGTCCCCTGATGTGAAGTCTCAGGAAGTGCAGTCCTCAGTTGTGAAGTTGCCTGTCCTGATGTCGCTTGTGAAGTCGCCTGCTGTGGAATCGCCCATTGTGAAGTCCCCTGATGCGAAGTCCCCTCGTGTGAAGTCACCCAATGTGAAGTTCCCAGAGAAGGAACGTCCTGATGCCAAGCCTCCTGATGTGATATCCCAAGATGAGACTTTCACTGGCGAGGGGTCACTCGACTGCAGACCAGGCCAGGTGCAACGCATCTGCACAGCTCCGCTGGCCGATGGCTTACAGGTGCCACCTTACCATGGGTTGGTGGTGTTGATTGCGATGGTGATGACAACGATGTTTACTGTGGCTGCCGACAAAGAGTTGAGAGACCTACTGGTTGTTCTCGCGCCATGCACTCTCTGGTGGGTCATTGGCGGAACCATCCGACGTCCAACCTCTAATGTTGAGTGCTGGACCCCAGAGGACAGCCGCTGCCGCCCGGAAGACCGCGGAGGACACATGTCCATAGACGCAACCCCGTCGAGAGGACCTACCGTCAACCCAGACTGCGGAGGACGCACCGCCGTCAAGAACAAACACCCTGGCGTCAGCCCAGACCACGGAAGACCTCGACAGCTCAACGAGCCACGCCGGAAGCAGAGGAACATGTGGTTAATGTACTTTTCTTTTCAGCTGAATATGGTGCAATGTATGAGTTTGTATTGTTGTATATAACTGTTTGGCGATGACGCCAAACCATTAAGTAGGGGGGCAATATAACGGTCCCTATTCTAATCCCGTGTAAGGGTGTATTTTGACATGTATCTGCATCTAAGTACTCGTCGCTTGCAACGCTGCAGGTTCATTACTTGTGAGATTTTGTATAATATTTTTGTGGTGTTAGTTTAGTGTTGGCGAGGACGCCTGACACTTAAGCAGGGGGCATTGTGACGCCTCCCATTTTGGTCCCCGCGGAAATCAGGTATTTTTGTAAAATTGTCCCTTTGTGTACGCTGTCAACCCCAACTAAACTGTTTACCTACCTTGTAGCAGGCCATATTGTCACTTTCTGTTGTCTTTTTAACTTGTCTATTCTTATTTGGGATGGTACAAACCAATTTGTCACGTTTTTGGTAATGTTTACCTCTCGGGGCGGCCATGATTGTTGTTTCTCGCGCGCGGCCTCGTTTTAGTCATTATGATAATTACCAAAGTTTTATAACCTCGCTGCCAACAAAAGCCGCGTTTATGTATAAGGCACTAGTTTCTGGTCCTGTTGATGTTTGTCTGATATTCTTTAAAGTTTTAATCTAAGCCAGCAACCTGCATCGCATACTTTAAACCCTTAAGTTGAGGAGTAACGCGAAAAGGGAGATATAGATTATTTCTGTGTGCGTCTTCCGGTGTGGCGGGTATAAAGGGAGACACCGGTTGTGATTTGAGAGACTCTCGACACACTCAGACATTCGGGGAGACAGAGACGAGAGAAGCAGGGGCAGACCCTGTCGGTTAGTGCCCCTATTTACCCCCCCCCCCCTTTTTGTGATTAACCACGATGACCACGATGACCACGATACCACGATAACCACGATGACCCGATGTCCCGAGGACCGAATGACGATGTAACTTAGATGATGACAGCCTCTCAGCCCTCTGACTGTTGATGTTTCCTAAATAGAATCTCTCCCACTAACCCCTGCATTTTTCCACTGGTCTATCTTAATTCTTATGGTTCTTAATTCTTAATTCTTATCTGAGCTTAGGGGATTTTCCTTTTAGTTAGTCTATGCCAGACTAGGGGGTCTGGTTACATGCAGAGTATTTTATTTTTATATTGTCCCTCGTACCTGCTTTGACAAGAATGTTTGAATAAATGCCGCCAATGGTGGGAGACTGACACTGGTTGTGAATAGTTAGTTTTTGTTTCTTTCCCTTATAAAAGATTTTATTTTATTTTCGGCCATCCTGACAGGTTACGGTCGTAACAATATTATGGATATGTGCTTTCCGTTAATCCGATACCAGGTACAATATAACATATAAGACCAAGTGTACCCCTCTGTTCGCCGCCCCCACCTCTCCCCACTTGCAGCTATTAATGGCAGAACATGTTGAACCCATTGCGACCAGTGGCCGGTCACTCATCGCGACAAGTGGCCGGTCACTCATCGCGACAAGTGGCCGGTCACCCATCGCGACCAGTGGCCGGTCACCCATCGCGACCAGTGGCCGGTCACCCATCGCGACTAGTGGCTGGTCACTTTTCGCGACCAGCGGCCGGTCACCCATCGCGACTAGTGGCCGGTCACCTTTCGCGACCAGCGGCCGGTCACCCATCGCGACCAGCGGGCGGTCACTCATCGCGACCAGTGGCCGTTCACTCATCGCGACCAGTGGTCGGTCACCCATCGCAACCAGTGGCCGGTCACCCATCGCGACCAGTGGCCGGTCACCCATCGCGACCAGTGGCCGGTCACCCATCGCGACCAGTGGCCGGTCACCTTTCGCGACCAGCGGCCGGTCACCCATCGCGACCAGCGGCCGGTCGCTCATCGCGACCAGTGGTCGGTCACTCATCGCGGCCAGCGGCCGGTCACTCATCGCGATCAGTGGCCGGTCACCCATCGCGACCAGTGGCCGGTCACCTTTCGCGACCAGCGGCCGGTCACCCATCGCGACCAGCGGCCGGTCCCTCATCGCGACCAGTGGCCGGTCACTCATTGCGACCAGTGGCCGGTCACCCATCGCGACAAGTGGCCGGTCACTCATTGCGACCAGCGGCCGGTCACCCATCGCGACCAGTGGTGGGTCCCCCATCGCGACCAGTGGTCGGTCACCTATCGCGAACAGCGGCTGGTCACCCATTACAACCAGCGGCCGGTCACCCATCGCGACCAGTGGCCGGTCACCCATCGCGACTAGTGGTTGGTCACCAATCGCGAGCAGTGGCCTGTCACTCATCGCGACCAGTGGTCGGTCACCCATCGCGACCAGCGGCCGGTCACTCATCGCGACCAGTGTTCGGTGACTCATCGCGACAAGTGGCCGGTCACCTATCGCGACCAGTGGCCGGTCACCCATCGCGACCAGCGGCCGGTCACCCATCGCGACCAGTGGCCGGTCACCCATCGGTCACCCATCGCGACCAACGGCTGGTCACCCATTACAACCAGCGGCCGGTCACCCATCGCGACCAGTGGCCGGTCACCCATCGCGACCAGTGGCCGGTCACTCATCGCGACCAGTGGCAGGTCACCCATCGCGACCAGTGGCCGGTCACCCATCGCGACTACTGGCCGGTCACCCATCACGCGACCAGTGACCGGTCACCCATCGCGACCAGTGGCCGGTCACCTATCGCGACCAGTGGTCGGTCACCAATCGCGACCAGTGGCCGGTCACTCATCGCGACCAGCGGCCGATCACCCATCGCGACCATTGGCCGGTCACCCATCGCAACAAGTGGCCGGTCACCTTCCGCGACCAGTGGCCGGTCACCCATTGCGACCAGTGGCCGGTCACTCATCGCGACAAGTGGCCGGTCACTCATCGCGACCAGTGGCCGGTCACCTTCCGCGACTAGTGGCCGGTCACCCATCGCGACCAGTGGCCGGTCACCCATCGCGACTAGTGGCCGGTCACCTTTCGCGACCAGCGGCCGGTCACCCATCGCGACCAGTGGGCGGTCACTCATCGCGACCAGTGGCCGGTCACTCATCGCGACCAGTGGCCGGTCACCCATCGCGACCAGTGGCCGGTCACCCATCGCGACTAGTGGCTGGTCACCTTTCGCGACCAGCGGCCGGTCACCCATCGCGACTAGTGGCCGGTCACCTTTCGCGACCAGCGGCCGGTCACCCATCGCGACCAGCGGGCGGTCACTCATCGCGACCAGTGGCCGTTCACTCATCGCGACCAGTGGTCGGTCACCCATCGCAACCAGTGGCCGGTCACCCATCGCGACCAGTGGCCGGTCACCCATCGCGACCAGTGGCCGGTCACCCATCGCGACCAGTGGCCGGTCACCTTTCGCGACCAGCGGCCGGTCACCCATCGCGACCAGCGGCCGGTCGCTCATCGCGACCAGTGGTCGGTCACTCATCGCGGCCAGCGGCCGGTCACTCATCGCGATCAGTGGCCGGTCACCCATCGCGACCAGTGGCCGGTCACCTTTCGCGACCAGCGGCCGGTCACCCATCGCGACCAGCGGCCGGTCCCTCATCGCGACCAGTGGCCGGTCACTCATTGCGACCAGTGGCCGGTCACCCATCGCGACAAGTGGCCGGTCACTCATTGCGACCAGCGGCCGGTCACCCATCGCGACCAGTGGTGGGTCCCCCATCGCGACCAGTGGTCGGTCACCTATCGCGAACAGCGGCTGGTCACCCATTACAACCAGCGGCCGGTCACCCATCGCGACCAGTGGCCGGTCACCCATCGCGACTAGTGGTTGGTCACCAATCGCGAGCAGTGGCCTGTCACTCATCGCGACCAGTGGTCGGTCACCCATCGCGACCAGCGGCCGGTCACTCATCGCGACCAGTGTTCGGTGACTCATCGCGACAAGTGGCCGGTCACCTATCGCGACCAGTGGCCGGTCACCCATCGCGACCAGCGGCCGGTCACCCATCGCGACCAGTGGCCGGTCACCCATCGGTCACCCATCGCGACCAGCGGCTGGTCACCCATTACAACCAGCGGCCGGTCACCCATCGCGACCAGTGGCCGGTCACCCATCGCGACCAGTGGCCGGTCACTCATCGCGACCAGTGGCAGGTCACCCATCGCGACCAGTGGCCGGTCACCCATCGCGACTACTGGCCGGTCACCCATCACGCGACCAGTGACCGGTCACCCATCGCGACCAGTGGCCGGTCACCTATCGCGACCAGTGGTCGGTCACCAATCGCGACCAGTGGCCGGTCACTCATCGCGACCAGCGGCCGATCACCCATCGCGACCATTGGCCGGTCACCCATCGCAACAAGTGGCCGGTCACCTTCCGCGACCAGTGGCCGGTCACCCATTGCGACCAGTGGCCGGTCACTCATCGCGACAAGTGGCCGGTCACTCATCGCGACCAGTGGCCGGTCACCTTCCGCGACTAGTGGCCGGTCACCCATCGCGACCAGTGGCCGGTCACCCATCGCGACTAGTGGCCGGTCACCTTTCGCGACCAGCGGCCGGTCACCCATCGCGACCAGTGGGCGGTCACTCATCGCGACCAGTGGCCGGTCACTCATCGCGACCAGTGGCCGGTCACCCATCGCGACCAGTGGCCGGTCACCCATCGCGACCAGTGACCGGTCACCCATCGCGACCAGTGGCCGGTCACCCATCGCGACCAGTGGCCGGTCACCTTTCGCGACCAGCGGCCGGTCACCCATCGCGACCAGCGGCCGGTCGCTCATCGCGACCAGTGGTCGGTCACTCATCGCGACCAGCGGGCGGTCACTCATCGCGACCAGTGGCCGGTCACCCATCGCGACCAGTGGCCGGTCACCTTTCGCGACCAGCGGCCGGTCACCCATCGCGACCAGCGGCCGGTCCCTCATCGCGACCAGTGGCCGGTCACTCATTGCGACCAGTGGCCGGTCACCCATCGCGACCAGTGGCCGGTCACCCATCGCGACCAGTGTTTGGTCACCCATCGCGACTAGTGGTCGGTCACTCATCGCGACCAGTGGCCGGTCACCCATCGCGACCAGCGGCCGGTCACCCATCGCGATCAGCGGCCGGTCACCCATCGCGACCAGTGTTCGGTCACCCATCGCGACTAGTGGTCGGTCACTCATCGCGACCAGTGGTGGGTCCCCCATCGCGACCAGTGGTCGGTCACCCATCGTGAACAGCGGCTGGTCACCCATTACAACCAGCGGCCGGTCACCCATCGCGACCAGTGGCCGGTCACCCATCGCGACTAGTGGTTGGTCACCAATCGCGAGCAGTGGCCTGTCACTCATCGCGACCAGTGGTCGGTCACCCATCGCGACCAGCGGCCGGTCACTCATCGCGACCAGTGTTCGGTGACTCATCGCGACAAGTGGCCGGTCACCTATCGCGACCAGTGGCCGGTCACCCATCGCGACCAGCGGCCGGTCACCCATCGCGACCAGTGGCCGGTCACCCATCGGTCACCCATCGCAACCAACGGCTGGTCACCCATTACAACCAGCGGCCGGTCACCCATCGCGACCAGTGGCCGGTCACCCATCGCGACCAGTGGCCGGTCACTCATCGCGACCAGTGGCAGGTCACCCATCGCGACCAGTGGCCGGTCACCCATCGCGACTACTGGCCGGTCACCCATCACGCGACCAGTGACCGGTCACCCATCGCGACCAGTGGCCGGTCACCTATCGCGACCAGTGGTCGGTCACCAATCGCGACCAGTGGCCGGTCACTCATCGCGACCAGCGGCCGATCACTCATCGCGACCATTGGCCGGTCACCCATCGCAACAAGTGGCCGGTCACCTTCCGCGACCAGTGGCCGGTCACCCATTGCGACCAGTGGCCGGTCACTCATCGCGACAAGTGGCCGGTCACCTTTCGCGACCAGCGGCCGGTCACCCATCGCGACCAGCGGCCGGTCGCTCATCGCGACCAGTGGTCGGTCACTCATCGCGGCCAGCGGCCGGTCACTCATCGCGACCAGTGGCCGGTCACCCATCGCGACCAGTGGCCGGTCACCTTTCGCGACCAGCGGCCGGTCACCCATCGCGACCAGCGGCCGGTCCCTCATCGCGACCAGTGGCCGGTCACCCATCGCGACCAGCGGCCGGTCACCCATCGCGACCAGCGGCCGGTCACCCATCGCGACCAGTGTTCGGTCACCCATCGCGAATAGTGGTCGGTCACTCATCGCGACCAGTGGCCGGTCACCCATTACAACCAGCGGTAAGGGGGTTAATCGGTCACTGGACGTCAATAGTCCATGACATCCGCTTACTATCCAAAATCTACCAAACCATATTTTTACGGGGTGGCTTAGTTGATCTTTTTACCCCATAAGCAGCAACGTATTTTGACGAAAAGGCCCGGGGGGGGGGCACTACATTTTGTTAGGTACGTGTATATACATATGTGTCGCCCAAATGACCCTTTTTTTCGTCTTTTTTCTCTCGATCCTCGGAGAAGAAATCTAAGAGGGAACCAGAAAATGTCAATAGGGGGTGGGCGGTTTCAGGGTCGGATCCAGATATGCTGGATAGGGGGAGGGGCGGTTATTGTTTTCATATGTTAAATGGTATAAATTATATAAATTTCGGCCCTAAAAAGGGGGGGGGCTGGGTCGCCCCCGCTCCCCTGGATCCGCCCCTGGATCCGCCCCTACTACTGTAAAACGATCTGTTAGAGGGTCGCAGCTAGGCCGGCACGCCCGGGAGGGGTGGTGCGCAAGCCACATTGGGGTGTTACGCCCAGTTAGAAGAGAGGAGAGACATCGAGACAGGGAAGGGGGGCATCCCAAGTTAGAGGAGAGGGGCATTCCAAGTTAGGGGAGGGGGACACTTTAAGTTCGGAGAGGGAGACACCCTGAGATAGGCAGGACGGACACTCACAGTTTGGATGGTACCTCGAGTTATTGGAGGGAATACACAAGTTGGGGCGGTACCCAAAGTTAGGTGAGGGGAGACATCCAAAATTCCCCAAGATAGGAGAGGGTAGACACCCGAAGTTGGGTTGTTAGCCTAAGTCGGGGAGACATCCCAAATTCGGATGGTACCCCATGATAGCGGAGGGGAGACGCCAGTTAGGGCAGGGGAGACTCCCCAAATTAGGGCAGGGGAGACGCCCCAAATTAGGGGAGGGGAGACACCCCAAATTAGGAGGTGCCCCGAGTGCACCCCCCACCCCCGTTTTCAAATTCCTAGATCCGCCCCTACTACTGTAGAGATATTTGTTAGGGGGGTCGTAGGCCGACACAGAGATGGGGAGGGAGGTGCACACGCCAAGTTCGGGCGCTACCCAACGTTAGGAGAGAGAACATCGTAGGTTAGCGGAGGGGGCACACCCTAAGTTGGGGTGGTACGCCCTGTTTGGGGACATTCAAAATTCGGTGCTGCCCCGAAATAGGGGAGGGGAGACACTCCAAGGCAGGGGAGCAGAGAGACCCCAAGTTAGGAGTGGTACCCCAAGTTTGGGAAGGCGAGAGGCCCCAAGCGGGTGTGACCCCCATTTGGGGTCCCTTATTAAAGATTATGTAGAAACTTTAATATTAAATACATTTTATTTGTGTTTGTTGTAATGAGGTTTAAATAACACCTCATTACATATAGTAGGCGAAGGGTACGCAGGTCTTAATTCGTGGTAGGGGTCCCAGTTATAACGCTTCTTTTCCACTTCGTGTTAGGACAAATACGTCTTCTATTCTAGTGTTGCAGGGATAGGGTAAACCACCCCCGTAAAAATGTTCCAATCCTTAGATTTCGGTAGATTTTGAAAATGATATTCACAGATACATAAGGAATGAGAAAAAACACGTTTGATTACTATTGCAATTTGTTTCGGGTTCACCCTGGATTCAGCACAAGCTGCCCGGACTAAGAGGGATGGGCAGTTTTATACCCATAGAAGCGCTTGCTTGCCTGAGGGGGGTTTAGGCCCCCCCCTCCCCCCCGCCATCCCCAGTTATTCGCCCGCCACCGCTGTGGCACCCCCCCCCCCACGCACACACCCTCTGGCCGTGGATCGACGCAACAAGTTACGACTAGAATGCAGGCATGCCGGAACGTGTCCTTAAAGGTCAGAGTAGCATCCACCTCAACAAAGACACTTACCGCGCCGACTCTGTCTTGGGTCGAGAACTCTTCGATGAATGTGCATCCATTCTTGCCAAGTCCTGTAGTAGAAGTGAAAGAAAGACGTACTGAAGAATATAACAAAAACACGATTCTTCTCAGGGTATATACCAACCAGACAGATAAATGAAGTTTGTGTACTGTGTAATACTCAGATTGTGAATGCATTGCTTACGCTAGTTCCTACAGTGATCATGACATAACAATATGTACAATAGCGAGAAAGTTATTTCCCGCTTCGACCAGAGGCACCCACATAGATCTGCTTGTTCCCTATCCGTCAACTAGCTCTGTAATGACAATGAAGCAAACCCGGTGACTGCGATTGAATGTATTGTTTTCGAGTTACTTCTATGGATAGTTGTGCCAGAACCACTTAAATTACAATATTTGCCGGCTAAGACGCTTATATCAGTCGATTAAATATATTTTTTTTAGATTTGGGACTTCATAAAGCGTCAAAATTTGACTCGTTCAGGATTACATGTCTTATGCGGCAGTCCGGTGTGGTATGCGGGATTGTCCCCCATGCGGAGACGTCCCCCCTGTATCTATCATAATGGCACCGTACGAACACTTGGAGCGGAGAGGGTCTCAATATCATGCATTTTATATAGGGGGGACAGCTACGCATGGGGGGACACTTCCGCATGCCACACCGGCCATTTTGGTTGTAGTGTTTGTGCTGCTGTATCCCTTACCTTTTTATGAAGGCGTTGATGTCAGATCTTGCGTCAGGAAGCTCAGTTTCTTGTCTTCGCCGGCTTCACTGTTTGTCGGTCCTCTCCTCTGTCGTCTTCCCGGAGTGTGGGGCGTCTGTATGTGTCAAATATATTGTGCTGCTGTCACAAGGAGTTAACATACAGAATATGGTGCGAATATCTTCACTTCCTCCGCCGTTAAACCGCGTGAGACGACTGAGATTATACAACTGCTTCCTCTCTTCCTTGCGTCCTACCAGCCGCCTGTCTCTGAGTGAGCATCGACCGCCGTTAGCGGCGATATATATGACACCAGAGCCCATCACGTGTCAAGAGCTTTATCGCCCCTTTGGACTGAGATAACATCGCAATATATATATATATATGCCCCAACACAAGGGTAGGGTACCATATGGGGGGGACTTAAAACGGTTCTAGGACAACTCCCCCCCGGAAACCCCCCCCCCCGGACAACTCCCCCCCGACAATTCCCCCCCGGACAATTCCCCCCTAGGACAAGTCCCCCCCGGACAACTCCCCCCCGGACAACTCCCCCCGGACAATTCCCCCCTAGGACAATTCCCCCCCGGAGAACTCCCCCTCGGACAATGCCCCCCCGGACAATTCCCCCTTAGGACAAGTCCCCCCCGGACAACTCCCCCCTATGACAAGTCACCCCCCCCGGACAAGTCCCACCCGAACAACTTCCCCCCGGACAATTCCCCCCTAGGACAACTTCCCCCCGGACATCTCCCCCCTACGAGACAACTTCCCCCCAGATAATTCCCCCCGGACAATTCCCCCCAGTCAGTTCCCCCCCGGACAACCTCCCCCCCCCCCACTATAATCCCCCACCTGGAAAATGTTCCTCTTGGGCCAGTCCCCCCCGGCAAGTTGCCCCCGGACAATAGCCCCCTGGACGATAACCACCCCCTGGAAACACACATCCACAAACGGACAAGCCCCCCCCCCTCTTCTCCTTCCGACACGTAGGAATACTTCGGGATGACATCCGGGAGGAATAGACACTGGCAGTCAAGGCAACGTTTATAGTGGTTAATTATTTGAACACTTTCGACATGAACTGGAATATATAGTCAATAGCTGCAATTAAAAAAAATACTTCAGTCTCAGATGGACACATCGAGAGAAATTCCAGATTTCTGCTCCGGTGATTGAGAGAAAAATGGCGAAAAAAGGGGTCATTTGGGCGACACATATGTATATACCTAAATACATCTAGTGCCCCCCCCCCTTCCCCGCCAATGGGGTGCGTGTGGTGCATGAGAAAATATGTATTTCCTTCCACCTTGGCACGCCATGTGCGCAGCCATGAGTGAGGGAACACCCATATAAAAAATTATAGGCTTCTGCCCACGTTGTGACCAAAAGTCATATGGTGAACCAAGTTTACTTTCGTCCAAACCAAACTGTATTCTATGTAACACATTTACTTACTAAAGTACCTAAAGTGCATTTGGTCAATGAAAGTTACTTTCGTCTTGACGACTAAGCGACTGCCGAGGTGTGGGGGGGGGGGGAGGGGGTGCGGGACACTATGTATAGCTAGGTAAACAAATACGTATCACACAAATAACACTATTTTTCACATTTTCTTCTTTCCCCGGAGCAGAAACCTGCATTTTCCCTCGATGTCGTATGTACCCATTATCTCTATCATCAAAAATGAAAAGAATGCCGGTGTCTAGTTGGATGCCTTCTTAACCAAACATTTCTCTCCCGATGACAACAAAATGGCGTATTTTATATTCTCTGGCTCTCATATGACCACTATCGTATGGGCGGCATACCCGCACCATCATAAACGTAGTGCCCCCCAAGGCCTCTAGCATAAAGGAGCACGCGCCGGCTGTGACGTCCACTGTCCATTGTGGTGTGGTTTGGGGTGGGGTGGGGTGAGGTGAGGGGGGGGTGCACGCTTCTCTTCGAAGCGCTATCGCGCCAAACACAATGCGTTTTTAGCAAGGATGGTGTATATTATACACCATAATTGGTCTTAGCAAGGACAGATTCGCGTGCGAATTTCATTTTGTCCGTTTTTACAGGCGCTCGGAGGTCTCGAGTATCAATACCCAGCAAGTTATGACCACTCAAAACCGACATGCGAGTTAACGCATATTCAAAGCAGTCCGAATTTTCCTGTGGGGGAATTTTCGGGGGGCAAGCAATTGTCCGAAGGAAGGAGGGGGGTGCCGGGGTGAACGAGCGGAGAATAATTGTCCTAGGTGGTAGGGGGTGGTATTGTCTTGTCTGGGGGGGGGGGGTGTCCTGCTCCCCGGCAAATCTTTTCTCTCCTGACAACAGGAGCAAGACAACCCCCCCCCCCACGCCACCCCCGGACAATTCCCCCCCCCCCAGACAATCGAGGACTGCTTGACCCTGGAAACCCCCGACGCCCTTTCCCACCAGACAGGCCTAAGTATCCAAAATACCCATACCGGCACCGGAGTATGAATTATTCAGATATATTTGATATTAACTCGCACGTCGGCTTTGAATGGTCACAACTTTTTCGGTATTGGTACTCGAAAACTTTGGGAGCCTGAAAAAACCCTGACAAACTTAATTTCCCCCGCGAATCTGACCTATAGGAGGGTTTGTGTGACCGCGATAACATAGGCGTACACCCCCCGCCCCACCCCTTCATAACCTAACGGGTGTTACAGAACAGACAGCGCCAAGCTCCTTCGCACGCACGACATGTTTGTGGAGTTGGGGTTTGACCGGTGGGGATTGGTGGGAGGAGGGGGGGCGTCTCCGTTTGGGATGATGTGGGTGACAGTGTCCGAGATATTGTCTCGGGGGGGGGGGGGGTGTGGGGGGGAATTGTCCGGGGAAGCATTGTGCGGGGGGGGAATTGTATGGGGAGAGTTGTCCAGGGGGAAGTTGTCCTGGGGGGAATTGTCCTAGAGGGAATTGTCTGGGGGGGGGAGTTGTCCGGGGGGGAATTATCTGGGGGGGGGGGCTGACCGGAGGGGAAATTTTCCGGGGGGGGAGTTGTCCGGAGGGAATCGTCCGGGGGGAGTTGTCAGAGGGGAATTGTCCTAGAGGGGAATTGTCCTAGAGGGGAATTGTCCGAGGGGAATTGCCCTAGGGGGGAAGGGACTTGTCCTAGGGGGGAATTGTCAGGGGGGGAATTGTCCGGGTGGGAGTTGTCCGGGTGGGAGTTGTCCGGGTGGGAGTTGTCCCAGGGGGAATAGTCCTAGGGGGGAATTGTCCGGGGAGAAATTTTCCGGGGGGGGAGTTTTCCTGCTCCCACACAGAACACTGATCACGGTCCGCTGTGTGCGGTCTATCATTGCTCCAGAAGGGAGGTCCGGACCAAAAAAATCCCCCCCCCACCCCCTCCCCTTTTTGATATGACAAACCAAGGCGGACGGTCACAGAGTATTTGATAATATCTTCAAATCATTGCACATGTACAGATTTAAACAATAAACAATTATTTGATATATGTCTTGTGATGTCATCGTGTATTTAGTTGACAATGAGCGGCCCGAGGGTATACACTGACCACTGTCCGCTATGAGCGGTATGACTGGCATCCTGACCACTGTCCGCTATGAGCGGTCTGACTGGTACACTGACCACTGCCCGCTATGAGCGGCCTGAATGATACACTGACCACTGTTCGCTATGAGCGGCCTGACTGGTACACTGACCACTGTCCGCTATGAGCGACTTGACTGGTACACTGACCACTGTCCGCTATGAGCGGCCTGACTGGTACACTGACCACTGTCCGCTATGAGCGGTCTGACTGGTATCCTGACCACTGTCCGCTATGAGCGGGCTGACTGGTATCCTGACCACTGTCCGCTATGAGCGGCCTGAATGATACACTGACCACTGTTCGCTATGAGCGGCCTGACTAATACACTGACCACTGTCCGCTATGAGCGGCTTGAGTGGTACACTGACCACTGTCCGCTATGAGCGGCCTGACTGGTACACTGACCACTGTCCGCTATGAGCGGTCTGACTGGTATCCTGACCACTGTCCGCTATGAGCGGCCTGAATGATACACTGACCACTGTCCGCTATGAGCGGTCTGACTGGTACACTGACCACTGCCCGCTATGAGCGGCCTGAATGATACACTGACCACTGCCCGCTATGAGCGGCCTGAATGATACACTGACCACTGTTCGCTATGAGCGACCTGACTGGTATCCTGACCACTGTTCGCTATGAGCGGTCTGACTGGTACACTGACCACTGTCCGCTATGAGCGGCCTGAATGATACACTGACCACTGTTCGCTATGAGCGTCCTGACTGGTACACTGACCCCTGTCCGCTATGAGCGGCCTGAATGATACACTGACCACTGTTCGCTATGAGCGGCCTGACTGGTACACTGACCACTGTGAGCTATGAGCGGTCTGACTGGTACACTGACCACTGCCCGCTATGAGCGGCCTGACTGATACACTGACCACTGTTCGCTATGAGCGGCCTGAATGATACACTGACCACTGTTCGCTATGAGCGGCCTGACTGGTACACTGACCACTGTCCGCTATGAGCGGTCTGACTGGTACACTGACCACTGTCCGCTATGAGCGGTCTGGCTGGTATCCTGACCACTGTCCGCTATGAGCGGCCTGAATGATACACTGACCACTGTTCGCTATGAGCGGCCTGACTGGTACACTGACCCCTGTCCGCTATGAGCGGCCTGACTGATACACTGACCACTGTTCGCTATGAGCGGCCTGACTGGTACACTGACCCCTGTCCGCTATGAGCGGCCTGAATGATACACTGACCACTGTTCGCTATGAGCGGCCTGACTGGTACACTGACCACTGTCCGCTATGAGCGGCCTGACTGGTACACTGACCACTGTCCGCTATGAGCGGTCTGACTGGTACACTGACCACTGTCCACTATGAGCGGTCTGACTGGTATCCTGACCACTGTCCGCTATGAGCGGCCTGACTGGTACACTGACCACTGTCCGCTATGAGCGGCCTGACTGGTATCCTGACCACTGTCCGCTATGAGCGGCCTGACTGGTACACTTACCACTGTCCGCTATGAGCGGTCTGACTGGTACACTGACCACTGTTCGCTATGAGCGGCCTGACTGGTACACTGACCACTGTCCGCTATGAGCGGTCTGACTGGTACACTGACCACTGTTCGCTATGAGCGTCCTAACTGGTACACTGACCACTGTCCACTATGAGCGGTCTGACTGGTACACTGACCACTGTCCGCTATGAGCGGTCTGACTGGTACACTGACCACTGTCCGCTATGAGCGGTCTGACTGGCACACTGACCACTGTCCGCTATGAGCGGTCTGACTGGTACACTGACCACTGTCCGCTATGAGCGGCCTGACTGATACACTGACCACTGTCCGCTATGAGCGGTCTGACTGGTACACTGACCACTGTCCGCTATGAGCGGTCTGACTGGTACACTGACCACTGTCCGCTATGAGCGGTCTGACTGGTACACTGACCACTGTCCGCTATGAGCGGTCTGACTGGTATCCTGACCACTGTTCGCTATGAGCGGCCTGACTGGTACACTGACCACTGCCCGCTATGAGCGGTCTGACTGGTACACTGACCACTGTCCGCTATGAGCGGTCTGACTGGTACACTGACCACTGTTCGCTATGGGCGGTCTGACTGATACACTGACCACTGTCCGCTATGAGCGGCCTGACTGGTACACTGACCACTGCCCGCTATGAGCGGTCTGACTGGTACACTGACCACTGTCCGCTATGAGCGGTCTGACTGGTACACTGACCACTGCCCGCTATGAGCGGCTTGACTGGTACACTATTATCAAATACTCTGTGACCGACCGCCTTGGTTTGCCATATCAACAAGGGGAGGGGGTAGGGGGGCGGGAGTTTTTTGGTCCGGACCTCCCTTCTGGAGCAATGATAGACTTTTTCAATGCTAGTTTGTTTTCGTGGAAGCGCCAACTTTTCTCTATTTTCACGCCCCCATTCCCTCCCCCCACCCCTCACGCGCCCTGTACAAATGCGCATCCAGCACATTCACTCCTACAGTACAACCTCCTTAACCCAACCCGGAGTAAACCGACATCCTGTCGATATATTATTTGTAAATATATTAAATCTCGTTCTTTCCGACAAGCAGAAACCAGAATTCTGCTCGTTTTATTACAAGGATGTTCGGTTTAGGTCAATGGACGTATATAGTGGAGTGGCGGATTAATGGGGGATATCGGTTCATGATCGGTAGTAGTGCGCGCTGATGAGGGGTGACAGTCGGAGGGGAGGGAGAGTGGGCAGCTGCGGGATTCAGGCTTTTAACAAAGAGGGGCTACTGCCGTTCGAAAATCATACGACAGGGAGCGGGGTAGTCAAGTAGCAAAAAAAATGAGGGTTGGGTCCAAACCTAATATTGCGTGTAACATATCATCGTCAAGTACAAAAAGAGGGGAGGGACATAGGGGGTGTAGGGGGGGGGGGGTCTTTAATTGTCCTTGTCATTTGCTTGCTTTATGGCAGGAGAGGGAGGAAGACCCTGCCCTTCCGCCTTTTATTGGATATGCACAGCGAATATAAGGCAACGAAAGAAGAGTTCAGCAACTTGCGGAATTACATTTTACCCCATTGGATGGTAGGCGATTTATTGTGCGGGCGATCTCGGATTTTGAAAATGTGGGTGTCACATAGCCACAGAATGGGGGCCAGATTCCACATATCGGTGTCCAGGTGAAGGCGAGGGGCGTGCCGGTGGCTTACCTTGCCTCTGCCTCTGTGTGGTGTCTGCGGTCTCCTCCCTCTATGACTGATGTGATGGTCCGTCTCCGTTTACTCTGTAAGGTAATGTAATCTCCGTCTGATGTATAACCGAAAAGAATTCATTGCCATGCTGAAATTAATGTTGAAGAATTGTTCTCGAACATGTTTCACCAATCTCTCACAATAAAAAGGAGACTAAGAAACCAGTTCACAGACTAACCCAATATTGGGTAATCCAGCCGCAGTATACTATTATAACAGTACCCGAGTGAGGAGAGGATATATTAGGGATACATTCACATATGCTACGTCAGATGATATTAAGTCTACCATGCTGTTGTTCTATATACTAGAGATATGTGGATATCCCAATGGAATAGTTGAATTAATACGCTCGCATTTTTAGTGTCCGTATCCATATTATTTAACATACAAGGCCGATATATTGAACTTCAATCAATAAATACGTACGGCAAGCCTTTTATCTTTAAATACTTATTTGGACACATCTCTAAACAATTGCACACATGTCATATATATGTACATATCATCAATGTATTTCAAAATATTAATATAATTGCACATATCATCAATGCATTTCGACATAGCTCTAACCAGTTGCACATACGTATAAATATTTGCACATATCATTAATTTACTTATTGGTATGTGAAATATATGTAATATGTGATGTCGAATTGAATTATTACCTTCAAAGAACGATAATTGCACATATAACTAATTCAAATCCACATATCACTAATCATTTTACTGATCTCAATTCCACATATCACTAATCATTTTACTGATCTCAATTCCACATATCATTAACTCAATTCCATATAGCATTAACTCAATTCTATGTATCCTTAACTCAGTTCCATATAGCATGAACCCAGATCCACTTGTCACTAATTAAATTCCACATATCTTAAATTTATTTCTACATATTATTAAACCCACCGACCTAACTAGCTCGCCCGAACACGCCTAGCGAGCCCTCGACCCTACGGAGCCCTCAGGCCTGGGCAACCCTCCCCCATGGCGACCCTCCGGCCAAGTCATCAATCCCTCATAGTGAACCTTCCGGCCAAAGTAGCCCTCCACCCAGGTGAGCCCTCTGGTCTGGGCAGTCCTCCCTCATAGTGACCCTCCGGCCAAGGCGGCCCATCCTCCATAGTGACCCTCCGGCCAAGGCGGCCCTCCTCCATAGTGACCCTCCGGCCAAGACGGCCCTTCTCCATAGTGACCCTCCGGCCAAGGCAGCCCTCCCACATGGCGACATTCCGGCTCAGGCAGCCTTTCCCCATAGTGAGCCCTCCGACCAAGGAAGCCCTTTCCTATAGTGACCGTTAGGCCAAGGCAGCCTTTCACCCAGGCGAGCCCTCCGGCCTGGGCAGCCATCCCCCATAGTGAGCCCTGCGGCCTGGGCAGCCATCCCCCATAGTGACCCTCCGGCCAAGGCAACTCTTCCCCATAGCGAGCCCTCCGGCCAAGGCACCTCCCCCACCCCCTCCCGCTGCTATAGAGACCCTCAGACCAAGGCCGCCCTCCACCCTGGCGAGCCTTTCGGCCTACGCAGCCCTCCAGGCAGCCCTCCCACACAGTGCGTCCTAACCCCAAGACAGCCTTCTCCCATAATGAGCCCTACGGCCAATGCAGCTCTTGCCCATAGTGAGCCCTTCGGCCAAGGCAACGCCCTCCCCCCCCCCCCACCCACCCCGATAGTGAGCTCTACGGCCAAGGCAGCCCTCCACCCTGGTTAGTCTTTTGGCATGCGCAGGCTTCCACCATCGTGGGCCCTCTGGCCAAGGCAGCTGTTCCCCATAATGAACCCTCCGGCCAAGGCAGCCCTCCCCAATAGTGAGCCCTCCGGCCAAGGCAGCCCTTGCCCATAGTGAGCCCTACGTCCAAGGCAGCTCTTCCCTATAGTGAGCCCTACGGCCAAGGCAGCCCTCCACTCTGGCGAGCCTTTCGGCCTACGCAGCCCTCCACCATAGTGAGCCCTCCGGCCAAGGCACCCCCCCCCCCCGCTATAGTGACCTTCAGGCCAAGGCAGCCCTTTCAATAGTGACCCTTCGGTCAAGGCAGCCCTCCACCCTGGCAAGCCTTTTGGCCTGCGCAGCCCTCCACCCTGGCAAGCCTTTTGGCCTGCGCAGCCCTCCCCCATAGTGAGCCCTCCGGCCAAGACAGCCCTTCCCTATATTGACTCATAGGCCAAGGCAGCCCTCCACCAAGGCGAGCCCTCCGGCCTTAGCAGCCGTCCCCCATGGGGCCCCTCCGGCAAAGTCAGCCCTCCCTTATAGTGAATCCTCCGGCCAAGGTAGCCCTCCACCAAGGCGAGCCTTCTGGTCTGGGCAGCGATCCCTCATAGTGACACTCCGGCCAAGGCAGCCCTCCCACACAGTGCGTCCTAAGGCCAAGACAGTCCTCTCCCATTTAGAACCCTCCGGCCAAGGCAGCCCCCCCCCCCCCTCGCCGATAATGATCCCTCCGGCCAAGGCAGCTCTTCCCCATAGTGAGCCCTCCGGCCAAGTCAGCCGTTCGCCATTGTGACCCTCTGGCCAAGGCAGCCCCCCCGCCCACCCCCCGATAGTGAGCCCTCCGGCCAAGACAACCTACCTCTCCCCGCTATAGTGACCCTAAGGCCAAGGCACACCATGCGCCAACAGGAACCGAAGTGGCAACTAAATAGCGCATTCAAATGTCAATTTGGGCTAAATAGAGCCGCTAACGAGCAATTTCTGGCTGAATGAGCCCTTCGACAATTACAGGTCCCTAGCCCGGCCCCCTACCACAGCCCCCTAGCCCAGACCCCTGACCAGCTCCCTAGCCCAGACCCCCACCACAGGTCCCTAGCCCAGACCCCTGACCAGCTCCCTAGCCCAGACCCCCACCACAGGTCCCTAGCCCAGACCCCTATCACAGATCCCCAGCCCAGACCCATACCAGAGGTCCTTAGCACGGCCCCATAGCCCAGACCCCTATAACAGGTATCTAGCCCGGCTCCCTACCACAGGTTCCTAGCCCGGGCCCCTACCGCAGGCCCCTACCACATTGCCCTACCACAGGCCTCTAGCCCGGTCCCCTACCACAGGTCCCTGCCACAGGTTCCTAGCCCGGCCCCCTACCACAGGCCTCTACCACAGGCCTCTAGCCCGGTCCCCTACCACAGGCCCCTGCCACAGGTTCCTAGCCCGGCCCCCTACCACAGGCCCCTACCACAGGCCTCTAGCCCGGTCCCCTACCACAGGCCCCTACCACAGGCCTCTAGCCCGGCTCCCTACCACAGGTCCCTAGCCCGGCCCCTTACCACAGGCCCCTACCACAGGCCCCTACCACAGGCCCCTACCACAGGCCCCTACCACAGGTCCCGAGCCCGGCCCCCTACCACAGGCCCCTACCACAGGTCCCTAGCCCGGCCCCCTAACACAGGGCCCTACCACAGGCCTCTAGCCCGGCCCACTACCACAGGCCCCTACCACAGGTCCCTAGCCCGGCCCCCTACCACAGGCCCCTACCACAGGTCCCTAGCCCGGCCCCCTAGCCCAGATCCCTACCACAGGCCCCTAGCCCAGACCCCCACCAAATGTCTCTAGCCTGGCCCCCTAGCACAGACCCCTATCACAGGCCCCTAGTCCCGCCCCCTACCCCAGGACCCTAGCCCGGTCCCCTAGTCCAGACTCCAAGCAAAGGCCCCTAGCCCGACCCCCTAGCCCAGACCCACATCACAGACCCTTAGCCCGGCCCTAGCCCAGTCCTCTACCACAGGTCCCTAGCCCGGCCCCCTAGCCCAGACACCTACTTCAGGCTCCTAGCCCGGTCCCCTAGCCCAGACCCCTAGACCGGCCCCCTAGCGCAGACCCCTACCACAGGCCCCTAGTCCGGTCCCCTACCACAGGCCTCTAGCCGGGTCTCCTAGCCCAAACTCGTACCACAAGTCCCCAGCCCGGCCCCCTAGCCCAGACCCCTAGCCCGGCCCCCTAGCCCAGACCTCTACTACAGGCCCTTATCCCGGCCCCCTAGCCCAGACCCCTACCACAGGTCCCTAGCCCGGCCCCCTAACCCAGACCCCCACCACAGGTCCCCAGCCCGGCCCCCTAGCCCAGACCCCTAGCCCGGACCCCTAGCCCAGACCTCTACTACAGGCCCTTATCCCGGCCCCCTAGCCCAGACCTCTACCACAGGTCCCTAGCCCGGTCCCCTAACCCAGACCCCCACCACAAGTCCCTAGCCCAGACCCCTAGCCCAGACCCCTGCCACAGGCCCCTATCCCGGACCATTACCACAGGCCCCTAGCCCGGCCCCCTACCACAGGCCCCTAGCCCGGCCCCCTACCACAGGCCCCTAGCCCGGCCCCCTACCACAGGCACCTAGCCCGGCCCCCTACCACAGGTCCCTAGCCCAGACCCCTGGCCCAGACCCCTACCACTGGCCCCTAGCCCGGCCCCTACCACAGGTTCCTAGCCCAGACCCCTGGCCCAGAACCCTACCACAGGTCCCTCGCCCAGGCTCCTGCCCCAGACCCTACCACAGGTCCCTAGCCCGGCCCCCTAGCACAGACCCTTACCACAGGTCCCTTGCCCGGCCCCCTAGCCCAGACCCACACTACAGGCCCCTAGCACAGCCCCCTAGCGCAGACCCCTACCACAGGTCCCTAGCCCGGCCCCCTAGCCCAGACCCCCACCACAGGCCCCTAGCACAGCCCTCTAGCCCAGACCCCTACCACAGGCCCCTTGCCCGGCCCTCTAGCTCAGACCCCTACCACAGGCCCCTAGCACGACCCTCTAGCCCACACCTCCATCACAAGCCCGTAGCGCGGCCCCCTAGCCCAGACCCCTACCACAGGCCCCTTGCCCGGTCACCTAGCCCAGACCCCTACCACAGCCCCTAGCCCAGACCCCTGGCCCAGACCCCTAGCCCAGATCCCTACCACAGGTCCCTAGCCCGGCCCCCTGGCCCAGACTCCTAGCCCCGACCCCTAGCCCAGCCCCCTACTACAGGCCCAGACCTCATCCATAATGCTAGCCCATGCCGCTAGCACTGGGCACCAGCTCAGGCCCCTAACCCAGGCCGCTGGCTCAGGCTGTTAGCCTTAGATCCTAGTTCACACCTAGCCAAGGCACCAAGCCAAGGTCCCTAGCCTACACCCCTAGCCCAGGCCAGGGCCACTAGCTCAAGCCACTAGCTGAGAACCCTGACCCAGCCCCAATCTCAGGCCGTTAGCCGAGGCTCCTAGCCCAGGGTCCTAGCCCTGGTCCCTAACCTAGGCCTAGCCGAAGCTGCTACCTCAAGCCGCTAGCTCAGACACATGGCTCCAGGCCCCAGCCCAGTATTGTCATGAGGGGGGGGGGGGGGTAGGCATAGGGTGGCCGAGGGGGGTATTGTCATGGGGGAGGGGGCATGGGACTGAACGAAGGAGTATTGTCATGGGGGGAGGGGGCATGGGGCTGACCGAAGGAGCATTGTCATGGGGGGAGGGGGCATGGAGCTGACCGAAGGAGTATTGTCATGGGGGGCAGGGGGCATAGGGCTGACCGAAGGAGTATTGTCATGGGGTGGGGAGGGGGCATGGGGCTCACCGAAGGAGTATTGTCATGGGCAGAGGGGGCATGGGGCTGACCGAAAGAGTATTGTCATGGTGGGAGGGGGCATGGGGCTGACCGAAGGAGTATTGTCATGGGGTGGGGAGGGGGCATGGGGCTCACCGAAGGAGTATTGTCATGGGCAGAGGGGGCATGGGGCTGACCGAAGGAGTATTGTCATGGGCAGAGGGGGCATGGGGCTGACCAAGGGAGTATTGTCATGAGGGGAGGGGGCATGGGGCTGACTGAAGGAGTATTGTCATGGGGGGAGGGGGCATGGGGCTGACCGAAAGAGTATTGTCATGGGGGGAGGGGGCATGGGGCTGACCGAAGGAGTATTGTCATGGGGTGGGGAGGGGGCATGGGGCTCACTGAAGGAGTATTGTCATGGGCAGAGGGGGCATGGGGCTGACCGAAGGAGTATTGTCATGGGCAGAGGGGGCATGGGGCTGACCAAGGGAGTATTGTCATGAGGGGAGGGGGCATGGGACTGACCGAAGGAGTATTGTCATGGGGTGGGGAGGGGTCATGGGGCTGACCGAAGGAGTATTGTCACGGGGGGAGGGGGCATGGGGCTGACCGAAGGAGTATTGTCATGGGGGGAGGGGGCATGGGGCTGACCGAAGGAGTATTGTCATGGGGTGGGGAGGGGGCATGGGGCTGACCGAAGGAGTATTGTCATGGGGTGGGGAGGGGGCATGGGGCTGACAGAAGGAGTATTGTCATGGGGTGGGGAGGGGGCATGGGGCTGACCGAAAGAGTATTGTCATGGGGTGGGGAGGGGGCATGGTACTGACCGAAGGAGTATTGTCATGGGCAGAGGGGGCATGGGGCTGACCGAAGGAGTATTGTCATGGGGTGGGGAGGGGGCATGGGGCTGACCGAAGGAGTATTGTCATGGGGGGAGGGGGCATGGGGTTGACCGAAGGAGTATTGTCATGGGGGGAGGGGGCATGGGGCTGACCGAAGGAGTATTGTCATGGGGTGGGGAGGGGGCATGGAGCTGACCGAAGGAGTATTGTCATGGGGGGCAGGGGGCATAGGGCTGACCGAAGGAGTATTGTCATGGGGGGGAGGGGGCAAGAGGCTGACCGAGGGAGTATTGTCATGGGGAGAGGGGACATGGGGCTGACCGAAGGAGTATTGTCATAGGGTGGGGAGGGGGCATGGGGCTCACCGAAGGAGTATTGTCATGGGCAGAGGGGGCATGGGGCTGACCGAAGGAGTATTGTCATGGGCAGAGGGGGCGTGGGGCTGACTGAAGGAGTATTGTCATGGGCAGAGGGGGCATGGGGCTGACCGAAGGAGTATTGTCATGGGCAGAGGGGGCGTGGGGCTGACCGAAGGAGTATTGTCATGGGGTGGGGATGGGGCATGGGGCTGACCGAAGGATTATTGTCATGGGGTGGGGAGGGGGCATGGGGCTGACCGAAGGAGTATTGTCATGGGCAGAGGGGGCATGGGGCTGACCGAAGGAGTATTGTCATGGGGGGAGGGGGTGTGGGGCTGATCCAGGGAGTATTGTCATGGGGGGGGGGGAGGGGGCATGGGGCTCACCGAAGGAGTATTGTCATGGGCAGAGGGGGCATGGGGCTGACCGAAGGAGTATTGTCATGGGGGGAGGGGGCATGAGGCTGATCCAGGGAGTATTGTCATGGGGGGGGGGGGGAGGGAGCATGAGGCTGACCGAGGGAGCATTGTCATGGGGGAGGGGGCATGGGGCTGACCGAAGGAGTATTGTCATGGGGTGGGGAGGGGGCATGGGGCTGACCGAAGGAGTATTGTCATGGGCAGAGGGGGCATGGGGCTGGCCGAAGGAGTATTGTCATGGGGTGGGGAGGGGGCATGGGGCTCACCGAAGGAGTATTGTCATGGGCAGAGGGGGCATGGGGTTGACCGAAGGAGTATTGTCATGGGCAGAGGGGGCATGGGGCTGACCAAGGGAGTATTGTCATGAGGGGAGGGGGCATGGGGCTGACTGAAGGAGTATTGTCATGGGGGGAGGGGGCATGGGGCTGACCGAAAGAGTATTGTCATGGGGGGAGGGGGCATGGGGCTGACCGAAGGAGTATTGTCATGGGGTGGGGAGGGGGCATGGGGCTGACCGAAGGAGTATTGTCATGGGCAGAGGGGGCATGGGGCTGACCGAAGGAGTATTGTCATGGGCAGAGGGGGCATGGGGCTGACCAAGGGAGTATTGTCATGAGGGGAGGGGGCATGGGGCTGACCGAAGGAGTATTGTCATGGGGTGGGGAGGGGTCATGGGGCTGACCGAAGGAGTATTGTCATGGGGGGAGGGGGCATGGGGCTGACCGAAGGAGTATTGTCATGGGGGGAGGGGGCATGGGGCTGACCGAAGGAGTATTGTCATGGGGTGGGGAGGGGGCATGGGGCTGACCGAAGGAGTATTGTCATGGGGTGGGGAGGGTGCATGGGGCTGACCGAAGGAGTATTGTCATGGGGTGGGGAGGGGGCATGGGGCTGACCGAAAGAGTATTGTCATGGGGTGGGGAGGGGGCATGGTGCTGACCGAAGGAGTATTGTCATGGGCAGAGGGGGCATGGGGCTGACCGAAGGAGTATTGTCATGGGGTGGGGAGGGGGCATGGGGCTGACCGAAGGAGTATTGTCATGGGGGGAGGGGGCATGGGGCTGACCGAAGGAGTATTGTCATGGGGGGAGGGGACATGGGGCTGACCGAAGGAGTATTGTCATGGGGTGGGGAGGGGGCATGGGGCTGACCGAAGGAGTATTGTCATGGGGTGGGGAGGGGGCATGGGGCTGACCGAAGGAGTATTGTCATGGGGTGGGGAGGGGGCATGGGGCTGACCGAAAGAGTATTGTCATGGGGTGGGGAGGGGGCATGGGGCTGACCGAAGGAGTATTGTCATGGGGGGAGGGGGTGTGGGGTTGATCCAGGGAGTATTGTCATGGGGGGAGGGGGTGTGGGGTTGATCCAGTGAGTATTGTCATGGGGGGAGGTTCACGGTTATTTAGTATTAAAATCCCCATTTCACGATTAATGAAAATCCTTGATTGCGGCAGTCGGCTAATACCCTTTCCCAGTTCACGAAGAATTACTTTACTCATTCCCAGTTCATGCTGAAATGAAGAGCCCAATCCCGAGGAAAGCAAATACCCCTTGCCCCCCCTCCCCCCGAGCATTGTCAAGAGGGGGGGGGGCTATGGCCTCACTGGGCGCATTTCTTTGGGCCGGGTTTGGTATCCCGCCCGGGACCCGCAAGACGTGGCAGGGAACTTCCGGGTGGGCCGATATGCCTATTCCAATGACATGTAAACACAGTTCATATCCGGTGCACGTAGGGGCGCTGCAACCAACCTACTCTCATCACCTTTCAATCAGCCGCCATCTTCTTCCGAATGTCCCGTACGGTTTTGAACGGGGTACATCGGCATACCGAATGGATGCGCGCGCACCCATGCCCGGGTGAAAGAAGTGTCGGGCGGTGAACCGATGCGTAATGTGCGTATTCGGTCCACCGCAGGGATACACCCGGGTTACCAAAGAAATGCGCCCATTGAGGGAGTAGTTTTATGGGAGGAGAGGGCGTGGGGCTGACCGAGGGAGTATTGGGAGGGGGGGGCATGGGGCTGACCAAGGGAGTATTGGGGTGGGGGGGGCGTGGGGCTGACCAAGGGAGTATTGTCAGGGGGGGGGGGGGGGGCTGACCAAGGGAGTATTGTCAAGAAACTAGGTAGGACAGCGTATTTTCTTGCCACCTCTTAACCCATGAGGCTTTGACGGCTTTATCTCTAATTGTTACATTTATAATGCTCATACCGCCGTGGTTTCTGTAGTTTTACATCACGGATCTCTTTATACCTTCTGGGTTGCCACTCCATGTGAATCTGAATATATCCTTTCGCAATGCGTTGTAAAAATTGTCGTCGTTCGTCGATAAAACTGACATGACAAAGGTAAGGATAATGACGGTCCAAAGATAGTTCGATGTTACTAATGTCGTTCCATAGCAAGTTCCGAGTGATAAAAATTGTACGCGGCGGTCGACCGTGCTGTGGAACTCGGACCGGGCCCCGTGCTGAGCGAGCGAAGTTGGGGCCGCGCAACCGGCGGCTGACAACCGCCGCTCCCCCCCCCCCCCCGCCCCACACACACACACACACCCACCCACCCCCACAACACCGCCGACGGATTCGCCAGGTGGCGACACTGCGGGGTCGAAGAGGTGGGGCGGGAAGGGTTCGACCCCTTGGGTGTATATTCCAGAGGCCGCATCTATAATCGTCACTTATGCCACGCCAATAGACTTAGCGCTAAGTGGAAGATTTGTCGAGCGATTGTCAGGTTCAAAATACATAAGTATAGTCACCAAAAAGTGAATTTGCTGAATGAAGAAAGTGCTAAAACTATATTGAAGACGATTTCTTGATCATGAGCGCCACAACAACGAGCTGGTGAGGCTAAGATAAGACGCGCTTTTCGTGCGTAACTTACGAGGGGATTACGAATACGGCCCCAGGGGCAGTGATTATGAATACGGCCCCAGGTCTCTAGTTGTCTTTAAAACGTAAATAACTGACTTACCAGCCGGATCTACGAGTGCTGATTCTCTAACTTCTGCCGCCTGTCTGTCTCTGTACCTCTCTCTCTCTCTCTCGCTCTGTATCTGTCTCTGTCTCTGGTCTTCTGTCGTGTACGCTAGTGCTCCTGGTACCAAAGGACGTGGGATATCGCAGAACAACCGTCGATGTGTCCGACTGAACGGTTTCTGGGACGCAAACAGGGTGTCTGGAGTCTTATATATAGGTGGCTATTTTTGGGCTTTTCCAGCCACGCGGACGCCATGGTCGAGTGACTGACTGAGCATGGCAAACAACGCCGGGCCTCCTTGTTTACTGTGGCCCATAGGGACAATTTCTTCGCGGACTAGCCCATATTTAGGCGCGGCGTTGAATGGGGACAAAGTTGAGCGCGGAGTCGACCTCATTTCTACGCGGCGTCGTCAAGAAGTGAAATTGTGGCAAATTCCGCATGGTACGTGATGTCACATGCTTCAATCCACCGCACATTCAAAGTCGTTCGCATGAAATCCAGATTTAGCCTATTTATTAACAATCGCTATGCACCTGCTGTGAAGACAAAGCAACCAGAAAGAGCCAGACAATCAAAGCGACTGCACTGCTGAACGAGCTGCCAGCATAAAATATCAGTATAGGGAAGTGCCCCATCTTCTCTTCTCTTGTTGCTTTGATGCACCTATGATTTTTGTGTAAACTGCATCGTTTATGCACAAACGCCTTCCCCGTCTAGAATCCCAAAAATGGAACGGTTGCTCAACCAGATTATTTATATTGTAATAATTGCAAATTGATACTAACAATGAGGAAACATAGCTTTATTATGTGTAATGATAATGGATGTTATTTTGTCTAAGGAGACCATGATACATTGTAACACTAGCCGCGATGAATATTAGGCTATTAGTGCCCACATGACATCGACAATTTCGTCGACTCCGCACTGAAATGTGTTCGACTCCGAGGAGAAATTGTCCCTATGAGCCACAGTACTTGTTCATGCACGGCTGTTAGCATAGAGCTACGGGGTGCAAAAATAAAAAAATAAGGTCCGGTTCAACATTTGAGCCTCGAGTGACGACTGTGCGACTGAGCGTAGCCGCTTGTCGACCCCTCCACCCGGCACACAACAACCTACGCCAAACCTAGGGCGAGCCATTTTTCAGCGTATGACTTTACTTACCACATATTTATTTGCCAGCCGCCACTTATTTAGCGTCAAAGCTCCCGTCCCACACACACAACCAACCCATGCAAGTCTGAGTCACAGCGGTAGACCATCAATTAAAATGCTAGCACCTGAATGCACAGTGCGAATAAATTAAGCCCGTTTCATCATTAAATGTATAGATGTGTTGCCGTGTGACAACCCTACTCTCCCTTTCTCGGCAGAATGGGACTCGCTCTATTAGTAATAGGATTGACAGGAAATACGGGCAGTGAATGGCTCATTGGGCCAAGATCAAAGGGCATCATATGTCCCGGGCCCGTATTCTGTATGAATCTTCAATTTAAGTTTAGTTTTACACTTAATCTTAATTTTCTGGCTAAGCTAAGATTCAAAACTTAATGCTGTTCTAAGAACTGAAGTCGCATCTCCGTGTTTTTAACGTGTTTTTAACGTGTTTTTAACCGCGGGTTAAGTCACAAGTCGCAGCTCAATAACAAAGGCGCCTCAATTCACCAAGCGCGCGACTGAGTTAGGCCTTGTGCTGCCATCTGACGGCTACTGGAGATTGACGCTCCATATTAAAACTCTTTAAGGATGGAGGTAATGATCTAGCACGTGACGTACAACTGTCACAATAAGCTGATTCTGTCAGAATGGATTCACAGCAGAGTCATATTCTGGTGACAGAAGTAGACAAACGAAAAAAGCTCAGGGACGTGTGCAGGAATCCTTAAAAGGGGGCACAATAAAACAAATTGAAGACCGGTGGGGGGGGGCGAGGGCCCTGCGCAGTATAGCGAATGGTTTTTGACAGTTTTTGGACACTAGTCGATTTTTTTTGGGGGGGGGGGGCACATAATTTGGAAATAGGGGACACAGGTATACTTTAGGGTCTGAAAGGGGGGCCCCCTGCGCTCCCCCCCCCCCCCGCTTCCTAGACACGCCTATGGAGCTTATTAACCTGTTGACAAGGGCGGGTCCAGGAATTTGAAAGGGAGGGGTCCCGAAACTTGCGACCGGCGGTGGTTCCGAAAGAAGGGGAGCGGGTCCCCGTAAATGGACGAACACGGGGGAGAAGGCCCGTCATTTATTTTGACGACCGGGTAGGGTGTCTTAAATGGCCTAAATTTTTGCATTTTCCACACACACAAAAAGGGGGAGGGGGCTCGGGATCCGCATGGGCGGATCTAGGGGCGAGGGGTTAGAGGCTCAGCAACCCCCCTTAAAAACTGTCACTGGATCCACTGGAAAAATTTTGCTCACAAAGTGAAATGTTGTAGTCCAAGGGGGGGGGGTAAAACCACAAATGAAGGCCAGCTAAGGTGTAGACCACCTCCCACCCCATTGCAAAAAAAGATTGTAGAGAGTAGAGACCCCCCGCGGTCGCACCCCCCCTCCCCGATTTCCAACTACTTAGGTCCGCCCCTACCCCGAAATCCCCTCCAAGGGCCGATCGAGGGGGGTAGGGGGGCAAGCCCCCCTCCTTGGGTAGTTGAGCATGCACTCTCGGATTTTGAGACTAAATACTTCGGAAAATGACATTTTGTAGATGTAACCCACAGGTGGATCCGAGCGGCGGGGGGGGGGGGTGTTTAAGGGAGTGTTTAGCACTGTTAAAGCCGGTTGTGAATATTTGGTGGACAACAGCGCTAATTTTTACTCCTCCCCAAACCCGCCCCCCCCCCCCCCTTCCTCCTAGGCCTCAACCCCCTCGAGTAACAGCGGTTAGAGCCCCATCACCCTGACTGTGCGAATATTTTCCTTTCACCCCCTATTACGGCTATGGCTCTCTGAGCGGAAATATGGCTCCGTGCGCTGGACTATGGTTCCGGGGGAGGGGGGGGGGGCTGTGGCGTCTGTCGCCGGTCTATGGCTCCCGTTATGGCTCCGGATTATGGCTCAGCGTTATGGCTGTGGACGCATGTTATGAGTCCGTGCACTGGACTTTGGCTCCGTGCATCGGACGATGGCTCCGTTCGCGGGCTATCCACATAAATATTATCCATCAATATGGAAAGTCTGCTTAAAGTTACTATTTCAACAAATTTTGCGGCGGGGGTGTTCCGTCAGATCACGTGAGGCGCCGCGGCTGTTGGAACAGCTGTAAACACTGTATAACACTCTGCCTCAAGAAGGCGCTGCCAGTCGCGAATCCTTGCCAATAACGAAAGTTAGTCGTTGGCGGTCGCCCTGGCGGAGATTACTTTATGCGTGTTACGTCACCAGCACATCAACGTCACTGTACACACGTTTTTTCTCCGCCAGATTTGGATCACAATGAATGTTTACTTTTTGTTGTAATAGTAACTTTAATACTTCGATAAAAGTACCGCATTGTGCCTATTGGATAACCAGTTCAATATGGATATGGTATCATTTGAGGGACTCGGAAAATCGTGGTTGGCGACAAAGCACACCCTCAGTCCATAGCCCTCCCCCCCCCCCCCTCACCCTTCCTCCAAGCAGACCAACTCCTCCCCTCCCTGAACAATATTTTGCCTAAATTAGTGAAACGAAATAAGGGGCCAACCAGTCCGCGACAGGCCCTGGCACTGGCCTTACTATCAAGTAATGAGGCCATGGCGGGAAATACACGTGGCCTCTCGCTCCTACCGTCCTATATTCAGGACACCAGCAGTGCGACGAAAGTTTCCATAGTCTAACTTAGCATCTCAGAACTGACAAAAAATACATTCTGTTTGGCAGATAACATTAGAAGAAAACACCATGAATAGAAACAATAAAACGTGTTTCAGTAAATTGGTTACATTCCTCAAAGTGCGTCCCACGGTACAGCAAAAACTTCGGTGAATGTCAAATGTCCCACGACAATAGACCGTTCTAGGGGAACGTCTGGCAAGCACATGTTTCAGGTGAACTCTAGCTCGCTCTGCGCTGCATAGCATGCAAAAGGCGTATACTGATTTACAGCTGCATAATTTTCAACGGCTTATCACAGGTTAACGGGATTTTCTAAAAACTAAAACCCATTTAGTACAGATAAATATATTGACTATCAAGTAATATCATTTTCAGAACGAGATGGAGGCATAAAAGCCGAGAAAACAGCTGATACAAATACCAACCTTCGAATGGAAAGACTGTCACTACGCTGTGTGTTATATATCAGCACGTAGCTCACACTTGAACGTTCTATATATAGGACGCTAGCATCAAATGGGATAAGATGTATGCAGGATACGTGTTCACAAACCTAGATAAAACTTAGACTTAAGATGCATACAGAATACGAGCGCCGGTCGTGAACGCCAGTAGGCCCATAAACTCGGCGTATGGTTTTGCGATGTTATGAAGAAGGGCAGAAGAGGGGAGACAGTGGGTGGGTGTCGGGGTGGCGGTATAGCGCATGAGGTGGAGAGGGGTGGGTGGTTCAGACAGGGAAAGTGATTCTTTACTACTCTTCGTTAGTGTTTGCTCACCGAGCAAAATATCAACAACGGCCGATTTACATAGGGCATGTACGTCTGCCAAACTGCGAATATATCTTCGATTAGATTCTTTTTTTAAATTCCGCGTATTATATATCTACGGCCAATGCAGAATGGGACCGTCTGGTGTTTGATGCTTGGTACCATTCAGCGACAGTCCCGATACGGTTTTTCACCTAGCGACACGCGACTTGGACCTCTTCTTCAACTCCACATGCGACATGGACCGCTTCCTAACATCGACATGCGACAGGAATTTCCCCCAACCCCCCCAACCCCCCCACCCCCCCACCGGAGTGACTGATCCTGAGGCTGACTCGGTCCTCATCCGGAGTAACTGATCAAGAGGTACAGCTCTGCTCTCAAGATGAGTGAATGATCCAGAGGTCCAGTCCTGTTCTCCCCAAGTGTGACTGATCCAGAGGTCCAGCTCTGCCCCCATTCAGAGTAACTGATCTATATAGAGGTCCAGCTCTGCCCTCACCCGGAGTGATTGATCCAGAGGTCCAGCTCTGCCCTCACCCGGAGTGACTGATCAAGAGGGTCAGCTCTGTCCTCACCCGGACTGACTGATCTAGAGGCCCGGCTCTTCCCTCACTTGGAGTGACTGATCCACAGACCTAGTTCTGCCCTCATCCGGAGTGACCGATCCAGAGGTCCAACTGTGCCCTCACCCGTAGTGACTGATCCAGAAGCCCAGCTCTGCCCAAACCCGTAGTGACTGATCACCATCGCGACCAGCGGCCGGTCACTCATCGCGAACAGCGGCCGGGCACACATCGCGACCAGTGGCCGGTCACTTATCGCGACTAGCTGTCGGTCACCTATCGCGACCAGTGGACGGTCACCCATCGCGACCAGCGGCCGGTCACCCATCGCGACTAGCGGCCGGTCACCCATCGCAACCAACGGCCGGTCACCCATCGGGACTAGCGACGGGTCACCCATCGCGACCAGTGGACGGTCACCCATCTCGACCAGCGGCCGGTTACCGATCACGACCAGTGGCCGGTCACCCATCGCGACCAACGGCCGGTCACTCATCGCGACTAGCTGCCGGTCACTTATCGCGAACAGCGGCCGGTCACCCATCGCGAACGGTGGACGGTCACCCATCGCGACCAGCGGTCGGTCACTCATCGCGACTAGCGACAAGAGATAATGAATATTTGTCTACAGAATATGTGTCGACAACAGGCATACGTCTAGAGATGTGTAAAGTCGCTGACCCATCGGTCTGATAGGGTCAAGCTTTTATAAATATTAAAGTTATTGAAATATTTATATATCATCATTTTTCTTAGTACTTCTCGTTGCTTCGCTGAGACGTCGGTTCGGGCAGAGCTTGTTCCGTCTTCTGGACTTGAGGTTCACCACCGTTAATAATAATAATATTGATTTAAAAGTTCTCCATTTTGTTGCGCTTGCTTAGTGTCACAGTTCCGTTACACTACGAGTACATCAAATCGTAAAAAGAACACTCGCAGGCGACTGGTACGTACTCAGTAAGTGACCGGCTGTCCCTCCCACTCCCTGGTCTTGGCTCTCTGGATCCGCGCAGGCAACCGGTCAAGAGCCTCTCCATCTAGGTAGTTTTATCTCACCCCAATCTGACGTCACTCTGACTGGATTCTGACTGGATCCTGACTCGATTAGGAGTGCTTACTTCCGGTACACAGCTGGTGGGACCTGTATCTGTTGTTGTCGAAAACACCCAAGCTAACATTCCTGACTCCTTCCTCTTCCTCTCTTTCTATAGGTTAATTCTCATTTGTCTTTCCTGTCAAGCCGATGACGTGAGGTAGTCATGAGGCAGGAACAATTGCCCTGCTACCCGGCTGGTGTATCGCTTATCATTTCCCCTAGTTACACAATGGAACAAGGAAAGCCATGTGGCCTTGAGTCTGCTAAAAACAGAGACAGTGGTCTACAAACCGCGACCCAAAAATCTTTCTGAGACAATCACCCGGATGTGGGACACCACGTCATTAGCTGATGCTGGGGATGTGGGACACCTTGACCTGAGCTGGATCAACCTCCACGAAAATAGGACACCATGTACCAGGCACGCTTTCGAAACAGGCCACAGCGTCAAGGTCGTTTTACCTGGTGGTTTACAGCAACCGACAGCCACCACGGATGTAAGATTAAATAGTGTTACATATGTAAATACATGTTTCGCAAAAATTTATTATAATTAAAATATAACTAAAATATGATTAAAATAACAAAGGTAAGGTCTGACGTGTCGACAAAAGGTACATGTCTAGAGATGTCTGGAAATGACGTGTCCGGTGTCGACAAAAGTATATGTCTGGAAATGTCTGGTGATAACGGCATATTTCTTTCCCCACAGCTCGCAACCGCGTACATAGCCATACAAATTATCTCAGGTGGCTCAGACTTAGCATAGCTTACAAAAACATCCCAGTCTCTACGTGACGTAATTTGTCTGAGGTAACAGATAAATCCGGATCGACTTTCTGAAAGTACTTCTCTACAAATCGTGGAAAGGAACGACAGTGGGGCGGAGAGGAAAATACCGGCTATATATGGAACGTAGCATGTGATATCAAGTTGAAACCAATACAGATAAAAAATATATTAGTCGACGTATTTGTGCTTGTGCGAATTTTTTAAGGTTATCACGTAATATGCCAATTGGTAGGACGACACATTTCTCTTAATTTACTTTGAGATCCGACGCAAGATGAAAATCATCGAATGTCTGTTATACACGCAAAAGGTTTCTTCCGAATGTGATACCAGCAATACCGTGTCATCCGCGTATTGAACCATTTTGATCTCCACATCAACGACTCTAATACCAACTATGCCCGGGTCCGGTCTTACTTTTATAGCAAGGGTCTCGACCACCAGCAGGAATAAATGAAGGGACAACGGGCAACCTTGTCGAAGACCCCTGGATAGAGCGAAATATTTGGATGTCGAACGGTTGTTAATGAAACAAGCTTTAATATCTTTATAAATCTTTTAAACAATTGGCTCAAGATATGGGCAGAAACGGATTATAAGATTAAAGAGAGTCAGGCGGCTTATCGCAAAGGTCGTTCCACGGTTGATCACATATTTGCGTTGTACGCTATAACGGAAAAATAGCTATGCAAAAAAGGTGGTAGATTTTTCTGCGCGTTTATTGACTTCGCAAAAGCTTTCGATTCGATTCCCCACTCGTCGCTCTGGTGGTATAGGATGCTGAAAGAAGGTACTCGCGGAAAGGTGTTATCTGTTCTTAGATCGATGTATTCCTCTCTTAAGTACTGTGTAAAAACCCAGGAAGGTCTATCAGATTATTTTGAATTTAAGGTGGGAACCCGTCAGGGATGCATGCTAACCCCTTTTCTTTTTGCATTATATATAAATGAATTGTTAAACCGGTTTAGAAGTCATTTCTGCGATGGCGTGTACCTCGATGAAATTCACCCAGGAATATTTGTACTAATGTATGTTGATGACCTAGCTCTAGTAAACGATACTGCTGGCAGGTTACAAAGGCAATTAGACGTACTGGGCAAATATTGCAAGGATTACGGGGTTAAAATTAACATGAATAAGACTAAAATTCGTGTACTTAGAAATGGCGGACGTCTGCGGCAAAACGAGAAGTGGTACATCGATGGTCAGCTTCGAAAAAAGTCTCATTTTATAAGTATTTGGGTATAGTATTTCATCAACATTAGGCTGGGCGAGGGCGTTAAAGACACTAGTCCTACAGGCAAACAAAGGTGTGTTTTGGGTGACAAATGTGATGTCGCAGTGTGGTTTTATTCCTCCAAATATCTGCTTCGATTTGTTCGATAAAATTGTCCTTCCTATTATTCTATGCGGTATATGGGGCGTCGAGTGTCAAAGCGATATAGAGACTTTGCATGTTCAGTTCTGTAAAAGGTACTTGTGATTGCCTCCCCTAACTCCATCTTGTGCCATCTTTAGAGAATGCGGACGAATGCCACTTAGTACTAACTACATGACAAAATGCATCATGTTGTGGTTGCGTGTGGTGCAAAGCGATGCCTCTCGAAATACAAAGTCATGCTGTGAAATTGTGTCTCGCTTGGCAGCCACTGAAAAACAAACTTGGTCTGCAAAAATTGAAAACCTTTTGTGTACATACGGCTTCCAAAGGACCGTATGGCATTAACTAAATATCGATGTTCTGCCCATTTGTTACGTATTGAAAGGATGAAAGGGCAAACTCACAGAAGTCTCCGCCTGTGCAACTATTGCCTGTCTAAAGATAACGAGGTTGTTGAAGATGAGTACCATTTTTTAATCCAATGTCCGCTTTACCAAGAACTCAGAGAACAGTATATACCGTATCATGTAAAGTCCCAGCATGGGTTTATTTCATTACTATCCACCGCCTTAACTAAGAATCACCATCTTAATCTGGCTGCATTTGTTTACCACGTCTTCATACTGCACGACAACTTCAGCGAGTAATATGTATATGTATATTGATAGTATATCCCACTGTTTTCGTTATTTTTTGTTTATTATATATACAATGGGCCGATAGCCTTTCAGTATAATAAAGTTCCAACTTACACAAAACAATTCAATCCACTGTATAAAGGCTAGACCAAAATTAAAGTACGACAACGTTCTCTTAACAATTCTATCGTATTAAGGATTTTAAATATATTTTCTCCAATATAGCGACCTTTTAAGGAACCGGTTTGGTCCTGATGAATTAGACTAGGCAGTTTTAGTTTTATTCTCTCGGCTACGCACTTAGCAATGAGATCCGTCTTGAGTAACGATATTAGGAGCCAATGTTTTAAGAGAGTTGTATCTTTTCCCACTTTTGGGGTTAACGTTATTACACTCATTCTATGGGTATTCTAAATGAAGCCCCGACGATAGGCCTCATTAAAGCAGTTTACCAAAAGTACATTTATGTCGTCCCAAAATACCTTATAAAATTCATATGGTAGACCTACCTGGTATGCCTCCACCCCCTCCCCCCTCCCCCACCCCTCCAACCAGGCGTCCGCCTATGTGACCTACGCGTCGATACAGGTAACACCAAAACCGCACCCAGCGTGACCGTCCGACCCCACCAAGAGGTCCCTGGTGATTTGCCATCTTTTGTATCGTTTTTAGCGCTTCTAAGGTTTCTAAATTCGGCGAGAAGAGGTTTTCATCCTCTTTCTCTAGTTTGCGCGTCCCGATTTCGGGTCAGACTTACTGGCGCCGAATGTCACCTTATCTCCCGTCTTTTAGTTCGGCGACGCAAACATCACGTTCGCCCGCCTCCTTTTCCTGTATAAGGGCCTATGACTTCCGGGCCGCCGTATTCACGAGTACTAGGACACGCGATTGCATCATCGCTCGTGACTGCGTACACTGTTCGTTAACTGACTCATGCGTCGCGAACCTACTAAAAACTATGACTAAGCATATGGCTTACGTAATACATTCAGTACAGTGGTACGCTGCGCTGCCTTCTGGGTGCAGCTTAGTCACGACATCAAGTTCAAGCCAATAGAGGATATGTTCTCAAAAATATATCAGTTGACGTATTTGTTGTCGTAATATGAAAATATAACAATGTGAAAAGCGGACTATAATGATGGTGAATGTGTGACAGACGCACATGCATGCCGTAATTTGCACTTTCCTTTACGAACCCCCACACCTCACCCCTCGTGCGCTACCGCCACCCCTACACCAACCCACTGCGCCCCCTCCCCTCTTCTGTCCTACTTATTAACATCACACGCCACACGCTGAACTTGCATTAAGAAAGTAGGCGACAACAGAGATATAATGGAGCCCTAGCGGACAGGCGGAGTGAGTGGAAGGCAGAGAGTGCTGACCTACATGTTCAGCGGGGTGGAAGGGGAGGTTGGCTGCTCGTGCTCTGGGGGCAGGCAACCCTATACTGAGGCGACTCTTGGTGGGGTCGGACGGTCACGCTGGGTGCGGTTTTGGTGTTACCTGTATCGACGCGTAGGTCACATAGGCGGACGCCTGTTGGTTGGAGGGGTGGGGGAGGGGGGAGGGGGTGGAGGCATTGCATCTACAAAAAGTCGTTTTGTCCGACTTTTACAGTGTACGCTCAGATCCACAAGGGGGGAAGGAGGTCTGCATATCCCTTAATCATGTGGGCTGAGGGAATACTTCCTCTGAATCGCGAATCTCCTATAACAATTAGGAGTGGTAATAACGGATCCCCGTTTTGGAATCTTAAATAACACTCATCAGTACGTTTTGACAGCTTTACGTGGTCCTTTCTGAAACCTAGTCACCATATTTCGCGTACCTTCCTTTACAGCCCCAATAACAGTCGCTGAAACGTAATTAGTCCTCGAAGGGCACAATATCACACCGCTGTACAGGCCAACAAGTTATACGGGTAGAACGGAGCTGACCTACATGTTCAGCGGGGTGGAAAGGGCGGTTGGCTGCTCGTGTTCTCGGGGTAGGTATAGTAACCCTATACTGAGACGACTCGGTGGCGGCGCCCGCCACGCTGGGTGCGGTTTGGGTGTCACGTGTATCGCTGTGACACGTTGTATTGAATGACATTGAAAACGCATAGGTCACATGGGCGGAGCCATGCAGATAGGAGGAGGGGGGGGGGCGCTTCGGATGCCTCCCCTCCCCCCCTTGTGAAAAAGAATGCCGTTTTTTAATGCCAAATTTAGGCCAGTTGAGGCGCGGACCCCGCCCCCCCTCCCCTGTTGAGAAAGAACGTTATCTGAGCCTTGCAACTACCTCCCCCCCGCCCCCCGCCCCTGAATGAATTCGGGGTAGAAACACAATGGGAGGGCGGCCAGTATCAGGAATGGGTGTAGTGGGGGGGGGGGGGGGGAGGGTAGAAGCACAATGGGAAGACGGCCAGTATCAGGGATAGGGGGAGGGGTGAGGGTACAGACATACAAGGACGTTTCTTTCTCAACGTATTTTACAGGGTGCCTTGTTCAATAGACTCCGTTGGTCGTTTGTCCATGTTAAAGCGAAACATTATTTCCCGATATCTCACGTATGTGGGGACCTTGTGTGTCCGCCGGTTCTGATGTGTCCCTCATCGCCGTTTCACTCTCCAGACTCCTGTTAAGTCAGGTGTCAGAGATTGAGGATTAGGGGTCAATGATTGGGTATGAGGGGTCAGACATTAAATATTGGGGGTCTATGCAGAGGGCATATGGCTTAAGGATAGGGGTTCGCTTTAGGGTCCCCAGCGTGGCGCCACGTAGCGGGTGGAAGGGCGATGGGGCCCCCACACCCGCATGACTCACGACCACCATTTACTACCATAATTCATTTCGGGGTTTTAACATGGGCGATATGCCATTTTGTGTTGCTATTACAGCGCCTTGACGTCGTTCGTTGACGTGTTTTAATATGTTTTACCATGCGTAAATATCCTGCAGTGTATGCGATCAGACTCCTTGCGTTACAACGCCTTGAATTGCTCGACGTGTTTTACCAGGTGCAATCGCTGTCGGCTCAGCAGATAGCGGTGGGCTTCCAGCACCACCACACAGGCATTTTCAGCGCCCTGCGCGCCATCTACCGCCAGCACGGCGTGCGGGGTGTCTTCATCAGGGGCGTCTCCGAGGCCGTCCCCAGGGTCATGGTCGGCTGGGCCGCCCAGGGCCCGTAAGTTCGAAAGGCGGGGGGCAAATATTTCGCCTCGCTCCATGCTAATGTCCTATTCTAGGGCAAGATTTTTTGCCCTAGCGGTTTCGAACTTACGGGCCCAGCTCTCCACCTTCTCCAGCAGCAAACAATACGTGGAGGGGCAGCAGGTGGGTGGTGTGGGGGTCACGTCAGTGGTGTGGGGGGTATGCCCGTGGGTGAGCGGTGTCGGGAAGGTATGAGGGTGGGTAAGGTGTAGGCCTGTGGGTTGGTGATGTAGGGAAGGTCTTCTGGCGGGTAAGGTGGGGTCAGTGTGTGGGTGCGGTGGAAGATCTAAGGTGGGGGTCAGTGTTTGGGTGCTGTGAAGGGTCTAATGTGGGGTCATGTGTGGGTGCTGTAGAGGGTCTAAGGTGGGGGTCAGTGTGTGGGTGCTGTGGGGGGTCTAAGGTGGGGGTCAGTGTGTGGGTGCTGTGGAGGGTCTAAAATGGGGGTCAGTGTGTGGGTGCTGTAGAGGGTCGAAGGTGGGGGTCAGTGTATGGGTGCTGTGAAGGGTCTAAGGTGGGGGTCAGTGTGTGGGTGCTGTGGAGGGTCTAAGGTGGGGGTCAGTGTGTGGGTGCTGTGGAGGGTCTAAGGTGGGGGTCAGTGTGTGGGTGCTGTGGAGGGTCTAAGGTGGGGGTCAGTGTGTGGGTGATGTGGAGGGTCTAAGGTGGGGGTCAGTGTGTGGGTGCTGTGGAGGGTCTAATGTGGGGTCATGTGTGGGTGCTGTAGAGGGTCTAAGGTGGGGGTCAGTGTGTGGGTGATGTGGAGGGTCTAAGGTGGGGGTCAGTGTGTGGGTGCTGTGGAGGGTCTAAGGTGGGGGTCAGTGTGTGGGTGCTGTGGAGGGTCTAAGGTGGTGTCAGTGTGTGGGTGCTATATAAGGAGTCTAAGGTGGGGGTCAGTGTGTCGGTGCTGTGGAGGGTCTAAGGTGGGGGTCAGTGTGTGGGCGAGGTGGAGGGTCTAGTGTGTGGGTGCTGTGGAGGGTCTAAGGTGGGGGTCAGTGTGTCGGTGCTGTGGAGGGTCTAAGGTGGGGGTCAGTGTGTGGGTGCTGTGGAGGGTCTAAGGTGGGGGTCAGTGTGTGGGTGCTGTGGAGGGTCTAAGGTGGGGGTCAGTGTGTGGGTGATGTGGAGGGTCTAAGGTGGGGGTCAGTGTGTGGGTGCTGTGGAGAGTCTAAGGTGGGGGTCAGTGTGTGGGTGCTGTGGAGGGTCTAAGGTGGGGGTCAGTGTGTGGGTGCTGTGGAGGGTCTAAGGTGGGGTCAGTGTGTGGGTGCTGTGGAGGGTCTAAGGTGGGGGTCAGTGTGTGGGCGAGGTGGAGGGTCTAGTGTGTGGGTGCTGTGGAGGGTCTAAGGTGGGGGTCAGTGTGTCGGTGCTGTGGAGGGTCTAAGGTGGGGGTCAGTGTGTGGGTGTTGTGGAGGGTCTAAGGTGGGGGTCAGTGTGTGGGTGCTGTGGAGGGTCTAAGGTGGGGGTCAGCGTGTGGGTGCTGTGGAGGGTCTAAGGTGGGGGTCAGTGTGTGGGTGATGTGGAGGGTCTAAGGTGGGGGTCAGTGTGTGGGTGCTGTGGAGGGTCTAAGGTGGGGGTCAGTGTGTGGGTGATGTGGAGGGTCTAAGGTGGGGGTCAGTGTGTGGGTGATGTGGAGGGTCTAAGGTGGTGGTCAGTGTGTGGGTGCTGTGGAGGGTCTAAGGTGGTGTCAGTGTGTGGGTGCTATATAAGGAGTCTAAGGTGGGGGTCAGTGTGTCGGTGCTGTGGAGGGTCTAAGGTGGGGGTCAGTGTGTGGGTGCTGTGGAGGGTCTAAGGTGGGGGTCAGTGTGTGGGTGCTGTGGAGGGTCTAAGGTGGGGGTCAGTGTGTGGGTGCTGTGGAGGGTCTAAGGTGGGGGCCAGTGTGTGGGTGCTGTGGAGGGTCTAAGGTGGTGTCAGTGTGTGGGTGCTATATAAGGAGTCTAAGGTGGGGGTCAGTGTGTCGGTGCTGTGGAGGGTCTAAGGTGGGGGTCAGTGTGTGGGTGCTGTGGAGGTTCTAAGGTGGTGTCAGTGTGTGGATGCTATATAAGGAGTCTAAGGTGGGGGTCAGTGTGTGGGCGATGTGGAGGGTCTAATGTGGGGGTCAGTGTGTGGGCGATGTGGAGGGTCTAGTGTGTGGGTGCTGTGGAGGTTCTAAGGTGGGGGTCTGGGTGGAGGGTCTAATGTGGGGGTCAGAGTGTGGGCGATGTGGAGGGTTTAGTGTGTGGGTGCTGTGGAGGGTCTAAGGTGGGGGTCAGTGTTTTGGTGTTGTGGAGGGTCTAAGGTGAGGGTCAGTGTGTCGGTGCTGTGGAGGGTCTAAGGTGGGGGTTAGTGTGTGAGTTTTGTTGAGTCTTAGGTGGGGGTCAGTGTGTGGGTGCTTTGAAGGGTCTTAGGCGGGGGTCAGTGTGTGGGTGCTTTGAAGGGTCTAAGGTGGAGTTCAGTCTGTGGCTGATGTGGAGGGTCTAAGGTGGGGGTCAGTGTGTTGGTGCTGTGGAGGGTCTAAGGTGGGGGTCAGCGTGTGGGTGTTGTGGAGAGTCTAATGTCGGGGTCAGTATGTGGGCGATGTGGAGGATCTAAGGTGGGGGTCAATGTGTTGGTGCTGTGGAGGGTCTAAGGTGGGGGTCAGCGTGTGGGTGTTGTGGAGGGTCTAATGTCGGGGTCAGTATGTGGGTGATGTGGAGGATCTAAGGTGGGGATCAATGTGTTGGTGCTGTGGAGGGTCTAATGTCGGGGTCAGTATGTGGGTGATGTGGAGGATCTAAGGTGGGGGTCAATGTGTTGGTGCTGTGGAGGGTCTAAGGTGGGGGTCTGGGTGGAGGGTCTAAGGTGGGGGTCAGTGTGCTGGTGCTGTGGAGGGTCTAAGGTGGGGGTCAGTGTGCTGGTGTTGTGGAGGGTCTAAGGTGGGGGTCAGTGTGCTGGTGTTGTGGAGGGTCTAAGGTGGGGGTCAGTGTGTTGGTGCTGTGGAGGGTCTAAGGTGGGGGTCAGTATGTGGGAGATGTGGAGGATCTAAGGTGGGGGTCAATGTGTTGGTGCTGTGGAGGGTCTAAGGTGGGGGTCAGTGTGCTGGTGTTGTGGAGGGTCTAAGGTGGGGGTCAGTGTGCTGGTGTTGTGGAGGGTCTAAGGTGGGGGTCAGTGTGCTGGTGTTGTGGAGGGTCTAAGGTGGGGGTCAGTGTGCTGGTGTTGTGGAGGGTCTAAGGTGGGGGTCAGTGTGCTGGTGTTGTGGAGGGTCTAAGGTGGGGGTCAGTGTGTTGGTGTTGTGGAGGGTCTAAGGTGGGGGTCAGTGTGCTGGTGTTGTGGAGGGTCTAAGGTGGGGGTCAGTGTGCTGGTGTTGTGGAGGGTCTAAGGTGGGGGTCAGTGTGCTGGTGTTGTGGAGGGTCTAAGGTGGGGGTCAGTGTGCTGGTGTTGTGGAGGCTCTAAGGTGGGGGTCAGTGTGCTGGTGTTGTGGAGGGTCTAAGGTGGGGGTCTGGGTGGAGGGTCTACAGGCGGGTGATAATGCCCTGGCACCATATATTTCAGAAACAGGTAAATTTGCTGTCTTTTATTTACATTTTACTTAGCATTCTATGCATTTATATATATATATAAATACATGTTGGTGGTGGGTATATATATATAATATATATATATATGCAATTAGCTCATGCATATATGTATGTATATATAAATATGTATGTATGGGTTCATAGGGTCTTGGGCTGAATACATGGGGTCAGACAAGGTTTGATCTGACATCTTTCGCCTATCAGCCCCAATATGACATGACATGTATGCCGTCAATAATTCAGTTGGTGTTAGGCGTTATTAACCCATGTTCACATGGAACGTGTAATTTTGTAAGCGTAAACTAGGGCCTCTACATATAATGGACGCTGATGAAGGCCACGCCATGCCGCGCTATTCGAACCGTGACAGGCTCAAATGCACGTAATGCTATGGTCTCTTTAAGTTTTGTGGGTAGTTCCGACGATATTACTACAAACACATATATAGCGACGAGACGTGGTTTGGTTAAATCTCGCGAGAACGGCGCTTCGGTACTTTGGGTGCCGGCTAATGGCGTCTGGCCATAAGGGCGATCCTTGTGTGTGTGTGTACCCCAGTCGGCCGAAGGGGTCCTTCCTGAACAATTCTACAGGCTCTGTTTATGTTCGACTGGATTCTGACAGCCAAAGGGGTGTGCAGTGGGGGGGGGGGGGGGGGGGGTTACGTGGGGGGAGCGATTGAACCAATCCAGGGATTGGTTCAACTTGGTATGAGTGTGTGGGGGGAGGGGGCGGAGCGGGGGTAGAGGATCTGGAGATATGAGTGGTGTGGGAAGGGGCGGAGGCTGGGGCGGGGGCGGGGGCGGGGGCGGGGGTGGGGCTGGGGCGGGGGCGGGGCGGAGGCTGGGGCGGGGGCGGGGCGGAGGCTGGGGCGGGGGCGGGGGCGGGGGCGGAGGCTGGGGCGGGGGCGGGGGCGGGGCGGAGGCTGGGACGGGGACGGGGTGGGGTCGGATTGCGCGTCCTCTACAATAGTGGAAGATTTGTGCTATTAAACCCGTTACAGCCCTTGTGGAGCTGCGGTCCATAGCAGACACTGACTAGACAGGGTCGCTATTTTCATCCTGTTGGTCTCTAAACTATCCTCGTTTAATATGTCTCTCCCAGAAATGTGACAATATCAAGTGGAAGGCTAACTTATAGTCCACCGACTCGCGTTTGTTTGGCGTGAGTAGAACGTGAGCTACGGGGAGGCAGATACCAAGCATTCAATGTCGAGCACACATTGACACATGAAAACCAAGTTTAAGTGTTTTCGGGTTTACCATATACATGTGCATACAAGATGAAGAAAAATCCGACACGTTCATGTAATGTAATGTATGCTTTTGTTGCTGTAGTTGTTTGGTCTACCAGACATAGACAATGTTTGTTAGAGTAGGAATATTAAAAACGATGATTTCTGTGTGGTCTACTGTGGTAGAAACAAACAGAAACCAACACGTGACCATTGGCCATCGTTGGGGGGGGGGGGATTGCTATGTCCTAGGGTATTACCATTAATCTGAAATGTCACTTAGACAAAATGTTAACTAATTCATAACTAACCCTATCGCGGGTTAAAGTTGATTAGAAATTAGAAATTAGAGCAACCTTGTTTTGGGAAGAAGAACATGGTGTAACTCCCCCCTCCCTCCCCCCCCCCCCCCCGTAATGATAATAATAACGGGAGAACCCCCACCGCACCATTGCTGCAAAGAATTTGCCTACCAAGCCACAATTAGCCTCCACTGCATCTCTCAGAATGATGAATTCAACCACGGGCCGCTGTGCCGTCTCGCCAGGTGCGTCATTCCTGCGGATATTTCTTTATTATGCGCTGAATATCGGCAGCACATGACCTCGTGACCTGCATGTTTTACCCATTGCCCTTGGGTCCTATGGTGAGTGAGACGGGCGTGAAATCGCATGGCCGCCGTGAATTCAGACCCCGGCATTCAAGTCTCGTCTGCAAGTGTCGTCGGCTTTGATCGCTCCTCGGCCAGCGTTGATCGATCGTTCGTCATAGAATACACAAGTAATGGAAAAGAAATCACTTCTAACAAAAGCTGGCGAAGGAATTCCTATTAACAATGTGTATGTGTGTTTTTTTCTTTGTAAAGTGCATAACAAAAAGCAATGTCATTTACAGGGCTAATTAAAAATCTTTCAACCTACCCTCAGTCACCTAGTCTGATATTAGCTCCGCTCCATGCTAGAAATGGCTACGTCATTTAATAATTTGATCGCATAATTCCTAGATGATGTCATTTATATCTTTCATACGTGTATTTTGGGGATGTTTTTCTCTTGGACGTGCTATAAATTACAGTCAAAATTTGTTGGAATTGTCAAATTCTTCATTTTTTTAAATTTTATTATTTATATATATTGTGCCACCTTCAGATGATTTAACAATAATTAATGCTCCATAACATCGTGAATTCAAACAAAGCATTTAGAAAATGCTTGCGTCGGCTACAAATAGCTTAGGGCAAAACACGTAGTGGCAATTAATGATGATGCCATCAGCATGACACAGAGTCGCTTCGCTCTCGGAGAAATAAATCACGTACAAGTTACATAAAGTCCATGTCTAGGTTAATAAGCTTAACAAGACCGCGAATGTTATATGGAGAAGCGAGTCTGTAACGTTCCTCGGACAACGCGATAATCTTTCTCGAACAACGCGATAACCTTTTTCGGACAACATGATAACCTTTCTCGGACAACGCGATAACCTTTCTGGGCCAACGCGATGACCTCTCTCGACAACGCGATGACCTTTCTCAGACAACTCGATAACCTTTCTCGGATAACTCGATAACCTTTCTTGGACAACGCGATGACCTTTCTTGGACAACGCGATGACTTTTCTCGGGCAACGCGATGACCTTTCGCGGACAACGCGATGACCTTTCGCGAACCTTTTTTTGGGGCAATGCGATCACATCGCTCAGGTAACGCGATAACCTCTCTCAACGCGAAACGTTTTTTAGACAGCCCGCAAGCGGAAAGGTAACTATGGCAAGGCGTACTGGAGGCTGCCAATTTGCATATGATACTAATGTGAAGGCGCGTTAGAAGTTTCGTGTCCTACTTCTCGATATGCATAGCTTTAGTGAAATAAATATGACCATTTCAGCCCCATTCCCGAAGTCATCAGTTTACCCCCCCCCCCCCCCCCCCCCGCCGGTTCACTCGTCCTATATCTAAGATCTTTTTTGCCTCTTTGTTATGCGACCTGGTATGCGATTGTTGTTGTGAGATCCGTCGATAAGATTATGACGAATTGAGTGAGAGATATCTGCGTGTAATGACATCAGTCACGAAGGCGTCCTTTTGGTAAGTGGCCCACGCAGGTGCCCCGCATTAAAGAGGCCAAGGGGCCGACTAGTCGTCACTGCCAGTCATGAATCTCGTGAGGCCTTCGTCTGGTGCGAAGCTTCTAGACCCTGACGACGCCTTCGATTCAGTCGGCCACGGTTCAGGGCGCCTCAGACGACGCGGTCCGTGCGTTGAGGTCCCGCTGTTTAGCATTGTACCTTGTTTCCATTGAAATGCCACTCCAAACAACATTCGACACTCCAGACATCCACACATTCTACTGTTTTGAAACGATCGAATTTTACTGGCAAAGTCTCCTCTATAATATGTTTTACCCTTCACGTGCCGTGCTTTCTTTATGTCAGTCACGACGAGAGGAAACGCTCTTCCCAAAAAATGCATACCAGCAGGGTATGAGTCATGCTTAGGCATTAAGGTGCTACCTTTTCATTTTCACACGTTTTACTCGCTCGACTATTTCTTTCCTTTGGAGGTAAATCTACATGAGGTTAGATTGGTCATGTTGAACAAACCCAATATTACTCAGTGTCGCAAAAACGCAAGATGTGAATGCCCAGTGTGTAGATAAATGACGGAGAGTAACTAGTGTCCTTCTCGTAGGGATGTTAGCTTCCTCCGATGTCGCGGTATGCCGCACTGTGTTTTAAGTGATAAATGTGGTAAAAACTGACGGAGAAGATGCATCATATATACTCTCCTCTGCAGGTTTAGTTTTTCGACGAGCGGTATTTATTCGTGTCAACCACCCCCTGTATTCAAAGTAGTAAACAGCATACACTGCCGCTTGGAAGACTTGTACGACTTGTGCACATGCAGTAACTACGACGGTGATTTAAGACAACTTATGCCATAGTACAGTGAGCGCTCCGCTTATTGGGTCAACAAAATAACAGGTAAATTTTGCACCGGCGGATCTGAGTGTGTCGCTGGGGGTTTTGGCCCCCACTGCTTTGAGCATGCAGGTGTCCCATGCCACGCTGCCCCCCCCCCCTCTACTTACTGTTGGAGGATACCACCTCCACGCTCTCACAAGTATTTTGGGAATGTTCACTCTGTCCACAAGGTTGACGGGAAGCGAACACGTTCGAGATTTTCCTAATTAAGAAAGTGCAAACATTTAATAATTCGACTTCATGTTCGGGTTGTGACCACCAACACAGCGATCTATGGATACTCTTTGTGCGTAACCAATATCGTTACGTTACGTTACGTTACGCTACATTATCGACGGTTATTATTATGAACAGCGGCCAAACTCGTCAACATAAAGTAATAAAGTTCGGCACGAAAGAAACATGTTCCTATAATAACCGGTTATATGCTCGGTACTAACGCCAGGGGTGTGAGGCTACGATGAAAAAAGCCCTTTTCGAGTGTAATTTTATTACTTCCATTAAATGAGCCGTCATTTTTATTGATACGGTCCTTTGATCTCCGCCGCCAATGTTACGTCACGGTCTCTCAAGATGGCCGCGGGAGTCCTCCTACCGACCAGTCACGTAACCAGGAAGGGCTTCAATTGGTTCCTACACAAGTAAAGGAATCAATTCAATCAAGGTTACTGACAATACCACCACGGAGACGATTGATCCTGGCAAGGCAACACTTAACGCCTATATTATCGCCCACTATTTAGGTCGTACGTGCGATTTGACGCTTTGATCTAAATTAATTCCTCCGCCAACAAAAATAGTTCATTAGCATAAAGCAGTGAGAAATCATATATATATACTGGGGTGGCTTCAATAACGCTAGAATACGGACTGGGCGTGGTTTCAATAAGAGTTCAATAAGGTTTCTTGACCCAATTTAATCCATTATTATACCAACATCTACACTTTCAGATCGATAAAGCGACCTGAGGACTGCCTACAGCCACCCGTTATGGTATCCATGAAGACTACCCCCTGTAGTTGCTTGCAGCGCCACCGAGCGGGTCCTGCAGAGGGCGCGCCAGGCCGTGGATGTCCAGAAGGACGATGGTTTCACGGCTCTCCACCTGGCGTCGCTCTACGGACACCGCCACATGGCCTCGACCTTGATCACCCAGGGTTGAGTTGCGGAGCACGATCGACCGCCGCGAACAATTTGTTGCGGGCATATCCGCTAAATAATTAACCCTAATTTGAAAATATCAGTCCACTATAAATAGTGTAAAATATTGATAAATAAAGGATAATTAGTATGCATCGATATTTACGGGTTATCCTCACGTATTTCAAAAGAGTCGCCGTCCAGAGTTGAATATTATGATGCGGGACTACTGTCGCTGAGACGGTCGATCGCGGTTGATCGTGCTCAGCAACTCAACCCAGGTGACCGCCGCGACCTTGACCTCTCATCGCACACGCTGTTGGTGGTGGTGGGGGCGGGGGGGGGGGGGAGGTAGTATGTCGCATTTGTGTGGACTAAAGATGACACCTCTCAAATACAATACAAACGTGAACTTACTTGTGTATATCTCCTTTTAAGTACATCTCCTTTTGTGTACATGTCCTTTTGTGTACATGTCCTTTGTGTACATCTCCTTTTGTGTACATGTCCTTTTGTGTACATTTCCTTTTGCGTACATCTCCTTTTAAGTACATCTCCTTTTGTGTACATGTCCTTTTGTGTACATGTCCTTTTGTGTACATGTCCTTTTGTGTCCATCTCCTTTTGCGTAAATTTCCTTTTGCGTACATTTCCTTTTAAGTACATCGTATTGAAACCACCCCAGTCCGTATTCTAGTGCTGGCGGTGCGGTACGTCAGGAGGGCAGCACCGCATGGTCCCCAGTGTCACGTCCAGAGGGCAGCACCGCGGCGGGGGGGGGGGGGGGCTCGCATTCATTAATAACCAGCAGCTCGATCACCTCCACGCTCGCCTTGCCGATGGCGTCGTGCAGCGCCGTGTCGCCGTACGAGTCCTGCAACAACCGGCCCAACCACGGCGTGACGTAAAGATTTGAGGTGGATGAGATGCGTAATAATAATAAGAAACAAAAGAAAAGAGAAAAAAGGACAAAAAATATAGAACGGCTGTGGTTAATTATTTGATATCACGGGCAAGACTAAGAGACTCCATTTGGCAGTCTGTCATGCGTGGAATATAGACAAGAGAAATGGAGGGTGACACTGACCTGGAGGGTGACACTGACCTTGATGGAGACACTGACCGAGAGGGTGACACTGACCTGGATGGTGACACTGACCTGGAGGGTGACACTGATCTGGAGGGTGACACTGACCTGGAGGTTGACACTGACCTGGAGGGTGACACTGACCTGGAGGGTGACACTGACCTGGATGGTAACACTGATCTGGAGGGTGACACTGACCTGGAGGGTGACACTGACCTGGATGGTGACTGGAGGGTGACACTGGCCTGGAGGGTGAGGTTGACCTGGAGGGTGACACGGACCTGGGGGGTGACACTGACCTGGAGGGTGACACTTACCTGGAGGGTGACACTGACCTGGAGGGTGACACTGACCTGGAGGGTGACACTGACCTGGATGGTGACACTGACCTGGAGGTTGACACTGACCTGGAGGGTGACACTGACCTGGAGGGTGACACTGACCTGGATGGTGAAACTGACCTGGAGGGTGACGCTGACCTGGAGGGTGACACTGACCTGGAGGGTGACACTGACTTGGAAGGTGACACTGACCTGGAGGGTGACACTGACCTGGAGGGTGACACTGACCTAGATGGTGATACTGACCTGGATGGTGACACTGACCTGGAGGGTGACACTGACTTGGAGGGTGACACTGACCTGGAGGGTGACACTGACCTGGATGGTGACACTGACCTGGAGAGTGACACTGGCCTGGAAGGTGACACTGACCTGGATGGTGACACTGACCTGGAGAGTGACACTGACCTGGATGGTGACACTGACTTGGAAGGTGACACTGACCTGGAGGGTGACACTGACCTGGAGGGTGAAACTAACCTGGAGGGTGACAGTGACCTGGAGGGTGACACTGACCTGGAGGGTGACACTGACCGGAAGGGTGACACTGACTTGGAGGGTGACACTTACCTGGAGGGTGACACTGACCGGGAGGGTGACACTGACCTGGATGGTGACACTGACCTGGAGGGTGACACTGACCTGGAGGGTGACACTGACCTGGAGGTTCACACTGACCTGGAGGGTGACACTGACCTGGAGGGTGACACTGACCTGGATGGTGACACTGATCTGGATGGTGACACTGACCTGGAGGGTGACACTGACCTGGATGGTGACACTGACCTGGATGGTGACACTGACCTGGAGTGTGACGCTGATCCGGAGGGTGACACTGACCAGGAGGGTGACACTGACCTGGAGGGTGATACTGACCGGGATGGTGACACTGATCTGGAGGGTGACACTTACCTGGAGGGTGACACTGACCTGGAGGGTGACACTGACCTGGAGGGTGACACTAACCTGGAGGGTGACACTGACTTGGAGGGTGACACTGACCTGGAGGGTGACACTGACCTGGATGGTGACACTGACCTGGAGGGTGACACTGACCTGGAGGGTGACACTGACCTGGAGGTTCACACTGACCTAGAGGGTGACACTGACCTGGAGGGTGACACTGACTTGGAGGGTGACACTGACCTGGAGGGTGACACTGACCTGGAGAGTGATACTGACCTGGATGGTGACACTGACCTGGAGGGTGACACTGACCTGGAGGGTGACACTGACCTGGAGGTTCACACTGACCTGGAGGGTGACACTGACCTGGAGGGTGACACTGACCTAGAGGGTGACACTGACCTGGAGGGTGACACTGACTTGGAGGGTGACACTGACCTGGAGGGTGACACTGACCGGGAGGGTGACACTGACCTGGATGGTGACACTGACCTGGAGGGTGACACTGACCTGGAGGGTGACACTGACCTGGAGGTTCACACTGACCTGGAGGGTGACACTGACCTGGAGGGTGACACTGACTTGGAGGGTGACACTGACCTGGAGGGTGACACTGACCTGGATGGTGACACTGACCTGGAGAGTGATACTGACCTGGATGGTGACACTGACCTGGAGGGTGACACTGACCTGGATGGTGACACTGACCTGGAGGGTGACACTGACCTGGAGGGTGACACGGACCTGGAAGGTGACACTGACCTGGAGAGTGACACTGACCTGGAGGGTGACACTGACCTGGAAGGTGACACTGACCTGAAGGGTGACACTGACCTGGAGAGTGACACTGACCTGGAGGGTGACACTGACGAGGAGGGTGACACTGACCTGAAGGGTGACACTTACCTGAAGGGTGACACTGACCTGGAGAGTGACACTGACCTGGAGGGTGACACTGACGAGGAGGGTGACACTGACCTGAAGGGTGACACTTACCTGGAGGGTGACACTGACCTAGGGGGGTTGCAACACCCCTCTTGGGAACCTGAACATACACTGTTAAAGTCGGCTTCTGCGAGCACCCCCTCCGCACGCCCCCCCGCACCCATCCCGGCCGCAAGTTTTTCAGAGAGCACACCTTTCGGTCGGAAGTTTTCAGAGAGTATCCGGTGGATGCTATCACAGGACCGGCGTCGGCGGCACCGGCCATGCGGCACTGGTCCGGTGGTGTCAACTGGGTTGGCCTGTTAAAACCGTCACTGACATAAACATTTACGATATATTCGCCAGAGGGCGGCACTAAACAGAAGGCGACTCCATACTGAAATATGTAACCTACTGCTTAGGTGTTAGATGCGTTGCTGCAGTCATCGCCGAGAGAAGGTTGCGTCACAAAGTGATCGAAATATGCCGACCCTCCTCAAAATAAAACGTTTCCAACGGTCGGATCGAACGTTCGGCGGCATCGACCCATTCGAGTACGGACCGCATGCATTATTGGGGACTTAGTGTGCTTCCGGCTGACGTGTCAGTGGCGAATCCAATGGGGGGGGGGGGGGTAGGGGGCGTTGCACCCCCCCCCCCCCTTGGGAACCTGAACATACACTGTTAAAGTCGGCTTCTCCGAGCAGCCGCCCCCCCCCCAGGTCGCAATTTTTAGCCAGAGAGCACCCCCCCACCCTCGCCGGTCGCCAGTTTTTCAGAGAGCAACCCCCCCTTGGCAAGAAGAGAGCATCCCCCCGCGCCCCCGGGTCGCAAGTTTTAGCCAGAGAGCACACACCCGCCCCCCCCCCCCCCGGTCGCAAGTTTTCAGAGAGCAACCCCCCCCTTGGCAAATTCCTGGATCCGCCCCTGCGTGTTATTGCAACGGTACGGCGAGAAGATCGTGTCTGTTGTCATTGGGTAGATATACGAGGTACAGCCTGAACAGTTCCTTTCGTTCTGTGAGTTACGTAGTTTCTCTTGAATGATGATAAAAATGGCTTAGTATTACATAGACAGCTCCAATATCTTTGAGACGCTTGCAACCGACGACAATATTTAGCCTGGTGTCAGCGTTGCTTGCGAAACATTACCATGCGGCGGGGTATGGTACAGGGATTACCCTCGTGTTTATACTCCTGACGACGGCCAGATCATCAAAGACAACCACTTAATATAGTTAGTATAATTTTATTCTCCTTTTCCTTGAAAAAATAAACGCGAAGACACAGTTGTTCCAGGATTACCTCATTATAACGCATACCTACGAACCGATCACAAACTAGGTGAGCAAACCAAACCGTTGTACGCATTCCTTCACTCCCTAACCTCTATCTATTGTATTCATATCACAACTGTGAACAGCACAAGTGTACAGGGCATTACGCTGTTTCATAGCAGTCCGCCATTGATTCCGATCGGCCCGAGGTTGCCTGATAACGACTTTACATGCTCGCAAGAATAAGATAAAATAGCCAAAACTCATCTTCAAGACGGGTGTGACCAACGACGCTTTCAGTTGCATTCTTAACAGTGCACTTTAGCTTAGTATTAATTGGAAGCTTTTTTCGAACTACAAGTTGCCTCATCGCATTTATTTCATTTAAAATTGAAAAAAAAGAAAGAAGAAATAAATCAATGCCAAATTTGATGCCCTAGCATGCAACAAAGAGACCGATTTCCGCATTCAGCCCGATCAGTGGAAACGGTGCGGCCTCCAATGTCTTCACACAACCAAGTTTTATCAGATAAATATATAAGAACAGTTTTTTAATCAAATACTAAATCCTTTTACCACAGTTCAACACACGTCAGTACACATATGTAATATTAGGTTATCAATGTACAATTATAATTCCTCCCATGTTTGTTCCATTCGTATTCGTAATCGTATCGCAAATGAGATATCCAGGGATTATTTGCAGCGGGACACGTTGCCACATACCAGTTGTCATGGTGATAACATTTTCCAGTCTACAATACGTCGGTATATAAGTTTAACTATCATACAGTGAGTATGGTGCAGGTTGTCGATATCACATTAGCATGCTGTGACTTTCTTTCATACAAGTAAAATTATTATCGTGAATTGCGGTCATCGGAGGTAATGAAAGTGCGCCTAATACCAGTGTTATACTTGGTAACCGTCATAACTGACGGTAACGTAGGATGACTCAAGAGTTTAATTTCGGTTTTTAAAACGTCCAGGAAACCACATGGAAAAGTGGTGCTAAATATCTGGCGAAGGCACCACCAGTGTGCGTCAGTACAAATGTCCACCAAGTGCAAAAGTGGGCCTGCACGGGTGACTTTGTTTGAGTCGGCCACCAGTGGAGGGCAAGAATACGTCCTACGGAAAAAATGGCGAAAAATGAAGAGAATTGCACATCCCACATTTAAGGGCCGCACTTGGCAAATGTGTAGCTGGAAAGCTATACCATCTGATTCGATTAGGTACAGTGAATGCCAAACAATTGATTTCTATCGCTGTGTAATTTCAAACAAGGCGCGGCATTGCAAGTCCTTCCGAGAACCTTCCCAAGCAGAATCTTATCAATGGGCGCGAAACACTATGGTGCTGCAACATATACAAGCCAAGTCAAGACTCGTCGACTGTTTGCAAGACAGTGCAGGCAACCTAAGAGCAACACACAAAATGAGTCACTTGGTGCAAGACTTATCAATGTTAATATGATTGAGCACTCAAATACTCATTATAACACGACTGGGTGTATTGCAATCCAACTGTTATGTACATCGATTTTAACACACCAGGGCAACCCAACGGACAGGCATAGTGACACACCTGGCTACAAAAATACACGGCGAAATCTGACATGCATGTAATTAAAGAGGTTATTGGACATAACTGAAACCTCAGTTAACCTGGTAACCATGGTAACCTGTTTGAGAGCGCGTTTCAATTTTTTTCCCATTTCTTCATTGAGTGCCTATTACATGAATAGCGCTTCAACGACATTGATACATTTTGGGTGCAAATTACTCCGTGTCTTAATTAAAAAAATCCTCGTATATGAAACAACGGAGTATTAATCTTATTATGATTCTGAGGTGTGAGGCACCTCGTGTAAACCGATTGCCACGCACTGAAAAAGTGAACCCGGCGGTGATACAATTATGCATTTGATTAGAAACTTGATCGTATATCAAACAACGTAGTATTAATCTTGTGAGGCATTTGTGAGGCATCTCTCGTGTAAACAGATTGACACGCACTGAAAAAGTGAACCCGGCGGCGATGTCTCGATTAGAAAATTGCTCGTAAAATCAAACAACGGAGTATTAATCTTATCAAAATTATGACTCTGATGTGCGGGGCATCGCGTGTAAACAGATTGACACGCACTGACACGGCGAATGAACACGGCGTTCATACAATTATGCATTGCAACTACACTGATATGTTCCAACACGCTGAACAATATGCCATGCGGTTACCAAACAGATGGCCCCGGATCCGTTCTAAATGTCTTGATGTCGTCCATGTTTTAATCGCCACGTACTGTAATACATTTAGAAAAATAACGCAACTCTGGACACGCAAGAACGAACATAACAAGAACGATGCACGGATGGACAATAAAGCAGATTATACATATATCCCCTAATCAATCGAATCAAACTGGCATTGTGACCACCATACCGCCTCATCATCAAGTTCTCCCCGAAAGTGTTAATTACACCAAGAAACCTCAATCATCATACACAAAGTTGCAGGATTTCATATCATTTGTCCATGTCATGTAATGATCGCGATATGAACATATTGATTTACTGGATGCTACCGAAGCTGTCTCGTTGACCTCTGGAATTCGTGGGCCGCCCACGGTTTTCAGTGACATCAGCATGCCCTGCAATAAACAAGCCAAATGCACTTAAAGTCATCATCATCATAGACAACGTAATGAAGATCATGGAAATTGACAAGGTTTTGAAAAACATCCGGCTATGTTCAATCCATCTTCCATGTTATAGGCTGCGAAATGGATTATTATATATGAATTGTAGTCGTGAGTCCTACTTGAGCCATGTGTAAAAAAAATGGTTCGCTGTAACATAGTTGGTTGGTTGTATATTCAGGACGCTTTAACCACTGTTGGTCATATCGCGTCAATGGGAGAAGGAAGGGAGAGTGGAGCCATGTTCCCGGGGGTGACCCCTACTCTTTGCGAAGAAGGACATGGGATCTTTATCCTGTGACCACACAGGCATGACCACAACGGGGCTCGAACCATCGATCCACGTGCCGTTAGGCTCTCAGGTGACCAGAGCACTCAAGGCGAGCGCTTTAACCCACTGTGCTATCGCGCCGGCCCCTCAATACCGTAACCGCGGAGGGGGCCGGCGCATTAGCTCAGTGGGCTGGAGCGCTCGCACCAACCAACCAACCGTAACCGCGGAGTAACGGAAATTGACAAGGTTTTGAAAAACATCCGGCTGTGTTCAATTCATCTTCCATGTTAGAGGCTGCGAAATGGATCATTATTGCGTCGAGGCTACAACTGCTTTTATTCGATTGGGGGTTAAAGCTTTGATTTGAACTTATATCAGAACCAACATGACCAATTGTTAGTTAATATGTCTGCAGCAACTACTGGTACAGATAAACTATGCGCGACAGTCTCCTATTTAAGCCAGGAAATACGACAATGTGGGGATGTCGAGTCGTGATTTCATCAATATTCAAATATGAGGTCATGAACTGAATGCTGAATAACTACGAGAGGGTGAGCGGCAGATTGCGCCCAACGAATCTTGTGGAGAAACAACGGAAAATTGTCTACAAACAGGTGAACACCTGTCATTAATCCTAGTTCTAGAACTATTTGTACATTTCATGATTTGGAATCCCTATGCAGTATAAAGCGCCACGTTCATATTTCAATCAAGGGTCACAGGTTCAACTAAAGACTTGGCGCGAACGCTCAACATTGCTCAAAATAAATTTTTCGAGTAATTTTCAACATCTTATTTTTTTCCTTCGTATTTTGCTGTTCAGTTTGCGTGTGATAAAGTTCTTTCCCGCCAGAACTAAGCACAGACCACACATATATCACAATGCGCGCAAAACTCGATTGTTTCATTCTATAAATTCTGAAACCTAATAAAGTTCGAACCCCCAACAGAAGTATCGGTATTGGTCGGAAGTGTACTGACAGACCCAGGTTCGAACCCCCAACAGAAGTATCGGCATTGGTCGGAAGTGTACTGACAGACCCAGGTTCGAACCCCCAACAGAAGTATCGGTATTGGTCGGAAGTGTAGACAGACCCAGGTTCGAACCCCCAACAGAAGTATCGGTATTGGTTGGAAGTGCACTGACAGACCCAGGTTCGAACCCCCAACAGAAGTATCGGCATTGGTCGGAAGTGTACTGACAGACCCAGGTTCGAACCCCCAACAGAAGTATCGGTATTGGTCGGAAGTGCACTGACAGATCAAGGTTCGAACCCCCAACAGAAGTATCGGCATTGGTCGGAAGTGTACTGACAGACCCAGGTTCGAACCCCCAACAGAAGTATCGGTATTGGTCGGAAGTGCACTGACAGACCCATGTTCGAACCCCCCACAGAAGTATCGGTATTGGTCGGAAGTGTACTGACAGACCCAGGTTCGCACCCCCAACAGAAGTATCGGTATTGGTCGGAAGTGTACTGACACACCTAGGTTCGAACCCCCAACAGAAGTATCGGCATTGGTCGGAAGTGCACTGACAGACCCAGGTTCGAACCCCCAACAGACGTATCGGTATTGGTCGGAAGTGCACTGACAGACCCATGTTCGAACCCCCAACAGAAGTATCGGTATTGGTCGGAAGTGCACTGACAGACCCAGGTTCGAACCCCCAACAGAAGTATCGGTATTGGTAGGAAGTGCACTGACAGACCCAGGTTCGAACCCCCAACAGAAGTATCGGTATTGGTCGGAAGTGCACTGACAGACCCAGGTTCGAACCCCCAACAAAAGTATCGATATTGGTCGGAAGTGCACCGACAGACCCAGGTTCGAACCCCCAACAGAAGTATCGGCATTGGTCGGAAGTGTACTGACAGACCCAGGTTCGAACCCCCAACAGAAGTATCGATATTGGTCGGAAGTGCACCGACAGACCCAGGTTCGAACCCCCAACAGAAGTATCGGTATTGGTCGGAAGTGCACTGACAGACCCAGGTTCGAACCCCCAACAGAAGTATCGGTATTGGTCGGGAGAGTAATGACAGACCCAGGTTCGAACCCCCAACAGAAGTATCAGTATTGGTCGGAAATGTACTGACAGACCCAGGTTCGAACCCCCAACAGAAGTATCGATATTGGTCGGAAGTGCACCGACAGACCCAGGTTCGAACCCCCAACAGAAGTATCGGCATTGGTCGGAGGTGTACTGACAGACCCTGGTTCGAACCCCCAACAGAAGTATCGGTATTGGTCGGAAGTGGATGATTTCAATGATTACTTTTGCTTTCGACACTGGTTTTATGTATATATTTTGACATGGGTTTGAGGCTAAACAGAATTTAACACCATGCAGAGTGAGTGACGGCTGTACTTTGGGAAGTTATATCATATGATATTAAAATATCGGTAAGGGAATGTTTGAAATGCCGCAAAGAGGAATTCAGAGAATAACTCACATGAACTTCATTACTTTCTTTTTCCCGAATTTAAATCCTTTGAATAACCCATTTCATACCGACAGCCAATTACTAAATGCAAATAGCTTCATGCAATAAATACCATGCTTTATTAATCGACAGTTATTCGCGATAATGTATCACACGCAAATTACATCCATCTGTCCATATTATGTCCTGATCGAGACTCAACTAGATGTATGTATATATAAATATATAATGTATCACAAACTAACCGTTTTCGGCTATAATGTGATCATAGTCGCGATCCGGCAGCAGCGGGGTCACCTCGTCGTCATCCGCCTTCACCGTCAATCCGGATGCGTCCTCGTCGCCAAGGCAACCGAAATATCGGATCAGCGGCGTGACGAGGAGGTTGTTGTAGAGAAACATGCCGAAGATGAGGAAGACAAAGCCCCCGGCCTGCATCAGGAAGGATGGGACGCTGAAGGGCTGCCACAGGACGGCCAGCGACACGACCCAGATGACCAGCGTCCGCATGGAGTCCAGCACCATCCGCGTGGTGGCGCTCAGCTCCTTCGTCACGCTGATGCCGCAGAAGTTGAAGAAGGCGATGCTGACCACGTTGCCTGGTTGAAGGAAAGAAAATGAAGGTTGGTTGGTTGGTTGTGTATTCGACTATGGATATATGGTCACAGCGGGGCGCGAACCGCCTATCCACGTGCTCTAGCCCACTGAGTGATCGAGCCGGCCCCGGAAGGAAGGAAGGGGGGGGTGGGGTGGAGCCATGTCCCCGGGGGGTAACCCCCTACTCTTTGCGAAGTAGGGCATGGTATCTTCATCATGCGACCACACAGACATGGCCACAGCGGGGCTCGAACCACCGATCCACGTGGCGTTAGTCTCTCAGGTGGCCAGAGAACTCAACATGAGCGCTCTAGCCCAATGAGCTACCGGGCCGGCCCCGGAAGGAAGAGGGGTGGAGCCATGTCCCCGGGGATAGCATCCTACTCTCTTTGCGAAAAAAGACAAGGGATCCTTATCCTGCGACCACACAAACATGGCCACAGCGGGGCTCGAACCACCGATCCACGTGGCGTTAGGCTATCAGTTGGCCAGAGCATTCAAGGCCAACGCTCTAACCCACTGAGCTATCGCGCGGCCCCAAAGATGAAGGAATTGGTGTCTTAGGCCATGTTGTGCACACAAGGGGGGTGGGGGACTTGGGTCCAGGAACCTCCCGGGACGAGGAATGAGGAACGGATGAAACACGCCCCAGATTAAGAACTCGGACCCGGATTCGAACCGAGGACACTTCGCTCTGCTCTGGTAACGTGTCGCATTATTGCACGTGGATGCGTAACATTAAAGTACTTTATTTCTTAGGTTCTTTATATTAGTTAGCACATATAAATGACCCATATGTATATATGCGTGTGCGTTACTTGGGCAGATATCAGGCGTATACACACGTTACTAATACTGGGTTTGGTGATACTAGGTAACAACGCTAGCACTTTCACTCAATGGAGGAATCCCACATTACACCCACCTGCTCTACATTAATTAGCTTGCGTACAGCCCTACAGACCTAGCACACACCGGATACGCATTTCATAGTTACTTATCAATAGAAGAATACAACGTCGCATCTATTACCATATATTGATCACATTTCACTACCAACACGCGTTTCATTATGGTAACCATATTTGACAAGGTCCGCTCGCTCAAGGGCAAGGACGTACCGAATGTGGCCAGCATGATTTGCCAGCTGTTGGCGAGCTGCACGAAGGCGTCGGGAGTGTTCTCCAGGCGGCGCTCCGGGTCGGTGGAGAATGGACGGTCGGCACGGATGTACTACATGGGTATTAGGAGAAGTCCCAGCGAGATAAAGCCAAACAGACCTGGAAGGAGGCAATACAGCGATACAGACTCCACGTCCCAGCGAGATGAAGCCAAACAGACCTGGAAGGAGATAATACAGTGATACAGACTCCACGTCCCAGCGAGATGAAGCCAAACAGACCTGGAAGGAGGTAATACAGTGATACGGACTCCACGTCCCAGCAAGATGAAGCCAAACAGACCTGGAAGGAGGCAATACAGCGATACAGACTCCACGTCCCAGCGACTTGAAGCCAAACAGAAATGGAAGGAGGTAATACAGCGATACAGACTCCACGTCCCAGCGAGATGAAGCCAAACAGACCTGGAAGGAGGCAATACAGCGATACAGACTCCACGTCCCAGCGAGATGAAGCCAAACAGACCTGGAAGGAGGCAATACAGTGATACAGACTCCACGTCCCAGCGAGATGAAGCCAAACAGACCTGGAAGGAGGCAATACAGTGATACAGACTCCACGTCCCAGCGAGATGAAGCCAAACAGACCTGGAAGGAGGCAATACAGCGATACAGACTCCACGTCCCAGCGAGGTGAAGCCAAACAGACCTGGAAGGAGGCAATACAGTGATACAGACTCCACGTCCCCGCGAGATGAAGCCAAACAGACCTGGAAGGATGTAATACAGTGATACAGACTCCACGTCCCAGCGAGATGAAGCCAAACAGACCTGGAAGGAGGTAATACAGTGATACAGACTGCACGTCCCAGCGAGATGAAGCCAAACAGACCTGGAAGGAGGTAATACAGTGATACAGACTCCACGTCCCAGCGAGATGAAGCCAAACAGACCTGGAAGGAGGTAATAGAGTGATACAGACTCCACGTCCCAGCGAGATGAAGCCAAACAGACCTGGAAGGAGGTAATACAGTGATACAGACTCCACGTCCCAGCGAGATGAAGCCAAACAGACCCAGAAGGAGGTAATACAGCGATACAGACTCCACGTCCTAGCGAGATGAAGCCAAACAGACCTGGGAGGAGGCAATACAGTGATACAGACTCCACGTCCCAGCGAGATGAAGCCAAACAGACCTGGAAGGAGGTAATACAGTGATACAGACTCCACGTCCCAGCGAGATGAAGCCAAACAGACCTGGAAGGAGGTAATACAGTGATACAGACTCCACGTCCCAGCGACTTGAAGCCAAACAGAAATGGAAGGAGGTAATACAGCGATACAGACTCAAAGTCCCAGCGAGATGAAGCCAAACAGACCTGGAAGGAGGCAATACAGCGATACAGACTCCACGTCCCAGCGAGATGAAGCCAAACAGACCTGGAAGGAGGCAATACAGTGATACAGACTCCACGTCCCAGCGAGATGAAGCCAAACAGACCTGGAAGGAGGTAATACAGTGATACAGACTCCACGTCCCAGCGAGATGAAGCCAAACAGACCTGGAAGGAGGTAATACAGTGATACAGACTCCACGTCCCAGCAAGATGAAGCCAAACAGACCTGGAAGGAGGCAATACAGCTATACAGACTCCACGTCCCAGCGAGATGAAGCCAAACAGACATGGAAGGAGGTAATACAGTGATACAGACTCCACGTCCCAGCGAGATGAAGCCAAACCGACCTGGAAGGAGGTAATACAGCGATACAGACTCCACGTCCCAGCGAGATGAAGCCAAACAGACCTGGAAGGAGGTAATACAGCGATACAGACTCCACGTCCTAGCGAGATGAAGCCAAACAGACCTGGAAGTATGTAATACAGTGATACAGACTCCACGTCCCAGCGAGATGAAGCCAAACCGACCTGGAAGGAGGCAATACAGTGATACAGACTCCACGTCCCAGCGAGATGAAGCCAAACAGACCTGGAAGGAGGTAATACAGTGATACAGACTCCACGTCCCAGCGAGATGAAGCCAAACAGACCTGGAAGGAGGTAATACAGTGATACAGACTCCACGTCCCAGCGAGATGAAGCCAAACAGACCTGGAAGGAGGCAATACAGTGATACAGACTCCACGTCCCAGCGAGATGAAGCCAAACAGACCTGGAAGGAGGTAATACAGCGATACAGACTCCACGTCCCAGCGAGATGAAGCCAAACAGACCTGGAAGGAGGCAATACAGCGATACAGACTCCACGTCCCAGCGAGATGAAGCCAAACAGACCTGGAAGGAGGCAATACAGCGATACAGACTCCACGTCCCAGCAAGATGAAGCCAAACAGACCTGGAAGGAGGCAATACAGCGATACAGACTACACGTCCCAGCGAGATGAAGCCAAACAGACCTGGAAGGAGGCAATACAGTGATACAGACTCCACGTCCCAGCGAGATGAAGCCAAACAGACCTGGAAGGAGGCAATACAGCGATACAGACTCCACGTCCCAGCGAGATGAAGCCAAACAGACCTGGAAGGAGGCAATACAGTGATACAGACTCCACGTCCCAGCGAGATGAAGCCAAACAGACCTGGAAGGAGGCAATACAGCGATACAGACTCCACGTCCCAGCGAGATGAAGCCAAACAGACCTGGAAGGATGTAATACAGTGATACAGACTCCACGTCCCAGCGAGATGAAGCCAAACAGACCTGGAAGGAGGCAATACAGCGATAAAGACTCCACGTCCCAGCGAGATGAAGCCAAACAGACCTGGAAGGAGGCAATACAGCGATACAGGCTCCGCGTCCCAGCGAGATGAAGCCAAACAGACCTGGAAGGAGGCAATACAGCGATACAGACTCCACGTCCCAGCGAGATGAAGCCAAACAGACCTGGAAGGAGGTAATACAGTGATAAAGACTCCACGTCCCAGCGAGATGAAGCCAAACAGACCTGGAAGGAGGTAATACAGTGATACAGACTCCACGTCCCAGCGAGATGAAGCCAAACAGACCTGGAAGGAGGCAATACAGCGATACAGACTCCATACGAGTTTATTCATTCGGACGGAGTAAAGGACACTTTACAGTGACTTACCTTCCAGCCCCACGGCAAGCAGAGGCGGCACATTGTTCCGGATGACGAAGCGCTCTTCATACACCATCTGTGTGGCGGTGATGATCTGAGCCATGATGATCAACAAATCCCCTGCGATAATAATAATATATTTACAATAAATAATTTCGCAGAATAATTTTTGCATAAGCAGATGGACGCCAACTAAATAATAAAAATAATAACGTTAGTTTTACAATTGTACATGAAGCCAAATTACCTGTAATTTATTCGTCTGATACATTTCACTTCAAAATAGTCTGGTTAGACATTTCACACGTTAAGTTTAAAAAAAAGAAGTTTTAGTTCGAACAAAAGCGATCGGTATTTTGATCTTCGAGGGCCCGGTTGGTGAGGAATTATCATCTCTCGGCGGAAAGCATTCCGCTGTTGTGATAGTCCCACATCCCCACCTAACATAACCACGAACATGTTCCTTCACACATAACAAGGCTTGTAGCCGCCTATATGTTCCAAACGAGCCACGAGTGTATCAATTAGAGCCGTTCCTGTGCAGCTGATATTCCAACAGACAATTTTAGTCCATTTTAATTAATATCGGGCATTATTTTCTTATATATGTGGAAGTGAGTCAAAGCTTTCCTATATGCCTCGGCTAGAGAGATCACCCCTGTAGCCAAAGAGGTGCAGTTAGAATACCGCTGGGAGCCAAACGGGCGGACCCCGCCGTTACATATATATTATATTTCTAAGTCGATTGACGAGCGGGCGTCCAAGTCTTAGGAGGGGTTTTTGACTTTTAGACATCACGTTGTTTTGTTCTCTGCCGTCACTAGAGTCAGAGGTTGTGTGTGAGAACGAGCGCCCTCTACAGGGAGAGTGGGGGGTTCACTGCCGTCACTAGAGTCAGAGGTTGTGTGTGAGAACGAGCGCCCTCTACAGGGAGAGTGGGGGATTCACTGCCGTCACTAGAGTCAGAGGTGGTGTGTTTCAGAACGAGCGCCCTCTACAGGGAGAGTGGAGGATTCACTGCCGTCACTAGAGTCAGAGGTGGTGTGTGTGAGAACGAGCGCCCTCTACAGGGAGAGTGGAGGATTCACTGCCGTCACTAGAGTCAGAGGTGGTGTGTGTGACAACGCGCGCCCTCTGCAGGGAGAGTGGGGGATTCACTGCCGTCACTAGAGTCAGAGGAGGTGTGTGTGAGAACGAGCGCCCTCTGCAGGGAGAGTGCGGAATTCACTGCCGTCACTAGAGTCAGAGGTGGTGTGTGTCAGAACGAGCGCCCTCTACAGGGAGAGTGGGGGATTCACTGCCGTCACTAGAGTTAGAGATGGTGTGTGTGAGAACGAGCGACCTCTGCAGGGAGAGTGGAGGGTTCACTTCCGTCACTAGAGTCAGAGATGGTGTGTGTGACAACGCGCGCCCTCTGCAGGGAGAGTGGAGGGTTCACTTCCGTCACTAGGGTCAGAGATGGTGTGTGTGTGACAACGTGCGCCCTCTGCAGGGAGAGTGGAGGATTCACTGCCGTCACTAGAGTCAGAGGTGGTATGTGTGACAACGCGCGCCCTCTGCAGGGAGAGTGGGGGATTCACTGCCGTCACTAGTCAGATGTGGTGTGTGTGAGAACGAGCGCCCTCTACAGGGAGAGTGGAGGATTCACTGCCGTCACTAGAGTCAGAGGTGGTCAGGAGTGTTTGAGAACGAGCGCCCTCTACAGGGAGAGTGGAGGATTCACTGCCGTCAATAGAGTCAGAGGTGGCCAGGTGTGTGTCAGAACGAGCGCCCTCTGCAGGGCGAGTGGGGGATTCACTGCCGTCAATAGAGTCAGAGGTGGCCAGGTGTGTGTCAGAACGAGCGCCCTCTGCAGGGCGAGTGGGGGATTCACTGCCGTCACTAGAGTCAGAGGTGGTCAGGAGTGTGTGAGTACGAGCGCCCTCTACAGGGAGAGTGGAGGATTCACTGCCGTCACTAGAGTCAGAGGTGGTCAGGAGTGTGTGAAGTAACAAGTACCACGGTCAATTCTATCGTGTCATCTTTGGGCTGGCCATACTTGCTGAAAGACAAACAGCTTCAAGCTCTAAAACATCTACTTACGGGAAAAGATACGTTTTGCATGTTGCCAACCGGCTATGGCAAAAGTTATATATTTGTTCTGTTCCCTCTCATCGTTAATAAGGTACGCCTAAAAGCACATACTTAACTGCCCAAGTGTTTGTAAGACCGTTATTGACACGTTCAATGCAAATTTTATAGTATAAAGGATTACTGGTGAATAGCTGAAAAACGTTTCATTTACGTATCGCTGTACTTACGTATCGCTGTACTTACGTATCGCTGTACTTACGTATCGCTGTACTTACGTATCGCTGTACTTACGTATCGCTGTACTTACGTATCGCTGTACTTACGTATCGCTGTACTTACGTATCGCTGTACTTACGTATCGCTGTACTTACGTATCGCTGTACTTACGTATCGCTGTACTTACGTATCGCTGTACGCTGTAATTATTATCACGATTTTAACAATATACCGAAGAACATTTGGAAAAACCACTGAAAGTACAACTCGCTCATAATGCCTCCTGTATTTTCAGCTGCGTGGTATTGACAGTTCAACCGCTGTGGTGGTATCGCCTCTGAGGGCACTAATGAGAATACAGGTGGCTGCATGGCAGAAGAGAGGCGTCCCCTGCACGTGCATCTTGCGTAAGGATGAGATGAAACCTAATGAACTGCAAGGTAGGTGTGATGACGACTAGCACTAAAAGATATGTTGCATAGTTTTGCTCTTGGTATGCATTATTAAACCACAGATCATTAGTACAAATTTGCTACAACAAGAATTTGTACATTTCAGATCTGCGACTTGGGCGGTTTCGGGTTGTATTTGCATCCCCCGAGGCCTTGGTTGAGGATCACTGGTTTTCTTGGCTGCGCAACTCGAGGGACAAAGAACGACTTCTTGCCATTGACGAGGCGCACTGTGTAATAACGTGGTACGTTACGTTCGGGTAAAATTTACACGTGTCCTTAGTGATATTGCAATTTTTCAGTGTGTGACGACGTACACGTGTTTTATTTCTACCTATTATTAGGGGGCAAACGTTTCGCGCCAGTTATTCTCGTATCACGGAGCTGCGTTCGCTATTCGGGGATGTACCGCTTCTGGCGGTGACCGGGACGGCCACCCCTCATATGGTGGATGTTCCCGACCGGTATGTATAGAGTATTTATCATATATTATCGGTATTTTATGCACTGCATTGATATCACCTCCAGATTATGTATAAACGAAAATACAGACTTAATAGAGGTGCTTCTATTATCTTTATTATTTCATCGTGTGGTCTTTTGCAGATATAAAAAACAAGAGGACGCATACTTCATCTATAATTGTCATGGTACGAAACCAGTAAATGTTGGCTTGGGTGTCTACTAACTACGGACATTGGACTAGCTAACAACATGGATGTTTATAAACGAATTTGTACTTATAATTACAGTCCAAACCTTTTTTTGGAGGTCACGAATGACCGTAAAGCAGCAATAGAGAACTCACTACGATGGATATTCGACATGATTATCAATGAAAAGGAAAATGCTCCAAAGGTCATCATATATTGCAGGTAGGATGGTGATTTATGACCATATAGTGGAAACACCAGCTGCTGTCCGTGTGATACCGTGCACCACATAATGCGGCTTTTAAGTTATTCACTAGGTCGATGACCACCGTCAAACTCAAAGATAGGACGGGTCGCCCTGCCTACCCACTGGGCTTTACTGCAGAGCACATTAATTGTAATCGCAAATAACTTGTAATGGCAAATAGGTACGATATATTAAATGATTGGTAGACTGGGCTTCTAGAACCATCTATATTGTCTACCATGCATTACACTATGCATTACACTATATATATTACACTATGAATGTATTGTTGTACGGGACACTTCCGAGTCACATCTTATTACCGTGCATTCCTTGTTCAATACTGTACAAGACGAGTAATATATAAGCGAGTATGAATCATTAACTGTATTTTTCTTTTACTTTACCCGAAGACCAGCTATCTCGTCTCCTCAAAGCCTTTGATATACTCTACCGTTTAATTCCTTTATACACAACGAAATTCATGTATCAAGTGACCACATTTCGGACTTTATGCTTTGTCAAAAGGTCTAATGGCTACAATCAATGTTTTACTTTCAGATCGATTGACGAAGTGACTCGCGTATTTGCGAAAGCGTGGGCCATTCTCGAGCCTCTCGACTTGGATTCTTAATTGACATGTTTCATGCGCAGTTGGATGCGGAGTCAGACATCACTATCCCTGAAGACTTCTGCAGGGAAAACTCGGTCGTTCGTTGCCTAGTGGCCACCATCGCGTTTGGTGTCGGGATCGACATCCCTAACATTACCTACATAATCCACTGGGGGCCACCCGGATCCATCGTCGAATACTGGCAGCAATCGGTTGCTGCGGGCGAAATGGTGCAAGCGGCAAGTCTGTGATGTACACTCCGCCATATAGCGTAAACTCCCGCTGGTGTGAGGCCTCTATGCTGGATCTTGTCCGCCAGTCAAGCAAACGATGCATCAGGTATCTAGCACTAAAAGAGTTTATGCTGGACGGCATGAATGAGACAGATTTATCATTGACATCGGGGAAATTAACCTGCTGCAGCTTCTGTTCAACTGAGACAACATGCCAAGTAGCCAGCCAGCCGACCAGCCAGTCAACCAGCCAGTCAGCCAGCCAGGCAAGTAGCCAGCCAGCCGACCAGAGCGCCCTAGCATTTCTGTTGAAAATAAAAGTTGATAATCAATTTATGCTGAACATTTATCAGACTAAATCATAAGCAATTGTGTTCCGTCCTACCCCACTGCATCATATCAATGAAGAGCTTATTAACACAATAAAAGAATGAGATGATGGACGCTGTCATCGTACCTTTAAAATCCTTGTTAAGGAATTCATTGACCAAGTCGAGCCCGATGTTGTTTCCCTTGCCGCCGGTCAAATTCCCAACTCGCTCCCATGTGAGTTCGTGTCGCAGTCTCTGCGACAGGAAGCCGGCTGTATCTGTCAAGGCGGAGGTTTAGAAATCGTTTGGAGCAAAGCATGCAGCTATGACGTTTGTGTCATTGCAAAAAAAGTCACAAGTAAACCGTAACAAGTTAAAACGAGACACAGGAATTTAAGTATCGTTATTAAAAATTACCACGTTCGTTAACGACATTCGCAAGGTAAAATATACAGTGACATCCAGCTTTTACGCCTAATCGCTAATGGCGCCAAAATATTTTATCACACTTTCACCGTATGGTGTCTCGGGTTTAGTTTCAATTTTAACTTCCAAAAGTTAAACACAACTTACTGGTTAACAGAATATGGCCCACAATGAAGTACTTCGGGTGTTTCTTGACCCAGTCCAGCATGCTTAGGCGCCATTCTGAAAGGATTGCCGGTCCATCTCCCTCCCTCACTGTGTCTCTGTTTGCCAGATGCTGTAGGCCACGCCAGACGGTGTGCAGCGACTATTGCTGTACAGGATCGTCGTTGTTACCTTCTCGACAATGACAGTAAGGAAATATGTCGCCAATCTCCCCATCTCCTGCTGCAGTGAAAGACCCGTGGGCTAGTTTGACGTTATCCCAAGAATGATCACTGCAACAACGATCGACGAGTCGCTGAGACAGTTTACTAAGCCACGCTTTCTTCTCCTCCAGACTGCCACCATAGCCATTCGGGACGTCATCCATCTGGTTCATGCCAAGCAGACGCATCGCGAGAAGCACGACAAAGCCCTCAGTGACAAACTACAAGTAAAACAACATGCACAATTAAAGATACATACTCACTGAGTAAGTACACAGCGGTGAAAGGCAGAAAGGCAAATTTGTACTGCTATTGTGCAGTAAAACATTTTCCATGGTATTCTCACCTCAAGAAAGTTCCACACATGGTAGAAGTTGTCCATCACCTTTCCGCGAAGTGATTGATGACGGAAGTAATCCTTGAGCTGATACAGCGTGCCACGGTCTGCAATACTTCGCACTGAGAAAAGGCTGTCCATGGTGTCCTGTAAGTTATAAAAAAATATATACGATTATTGTGCGTATTTTTTATAATAAAACAGGTTTTAATAACATTTAAGTTATTTAAGTTATCAGCGACAGAAAACGATGCCACGAGGTCAATACTTCATGTTTCTTTATGGAGGGGCGCTGGGAATGTTATAATTACCTGCAATAGGAGTGCCTCGCGGTGAAATTCTTGGGGTGTTTCCACCAGGCCCTCAAATTGGTATTGTGGAAGGCGCCCTCCAGCACGTGCCTTCTTTGCGTTGACCATCCTCTCGACGCTGAGTTGATCCCCATTGCACACAATGCTGTGCGTGTGTTCGTCGTACGTTGGAACAAATCGATGTAGGCTATCCATGATCTGAATAACCCCGGCAGTAGAAGCAGGGTTAGCTTCAATGACCCTGAGGTTAGTCACACGGCTCTTCCGTGCCATCTCTTCGGTGCGTTCATGCGGCACGTGCCAAGTGACTTGTCGAGTCAGCTCTTGTAGAGCCGGCATGTGCTTGACTAAGATCCGTTGCACAATGACCTGACAGCGGGTCCGACGTCGCCGGAAGTCATCTGCGGTCGGCAGGATGCCAGACGCTGGCACATCCACCGCTGCAATCTCGTCCATGGCCAGCAGGTCTATCGATGGAACACGGTGCTGAACGGCGTATGCTAATGCCCACATTAAAAATGTGTTACCTCTTTCAAGGCCCTGCCGCTGACACAGAATATTTTTTTGAACATTATCCCATCCCACGCTGTGCGTACGTGGAGCCTCAAAGCGTAGGCGCCTCCTGGGTGGCAAGCGGTGGTGAAGCTCGATCTCACCCTTCCACGTCTTCACGGTGGCGTCATGAGCGTCGCACACCTTGTCCACATTGGACACGGCGGGTTGTCGTCCTTGGCTGACCCCGAAAAATCGGAGCAGGTCGAACACATTCCCGCTGGTTCCTTGCCGCCACAGCTCCACACCTAAGGCGGACTGGATGAAACGATAGCGACCAGGGGCCCGATGGTACAGCAGCGTAGAAAAAAGAAAGGCCACTTTGGCGTCCCGGTGCTGAACGGCTTTAGCCAATGTAATAGATCTGAAGAAAAAAAATATTAGATACATTGTACATATGCAATGATTATATTTTACAATAATTCTACATATTACGTTCTGCAGCATTGCATTCATATACGATGATTGTTATCTTTCCTTTAATGATGATAATCATAATAATACTAATTAGCATTATCGCTCTTATTGTGAATTATTATCATATATTAGTATTACTCTTATTATTGTTAATCGTACCTCTTAGCCCCTCGTCGTCCAACTATCGTTCGGCGCGCCAAAGAGTCCGGCGTTGGCATGGCAGCCTGCAAAAGCCGCGTGGTGAGTGGCAGATGCTGGCGACATTCTGCCGTTGCAAGGGTCCAAGAAAAATCCTCCAGTTTGGCCAGCGACACTGGCCCGTAGAGAGTATCAATTTTGGCAGGACCACGGGGCTTCGTTACTCGCTTCAATTCCGATGAAACCTTGTCTGCGACCAGGCGTTCCATGCAACGCCGTGCAGCCGCCGAAGACGCCCACAGAGACCTTACGACCTTGACGTAATTTCGCTTGACAACATAGCGAAATAATTGCTCATTACGCATTGACAAGCCTGCGTCCATTAGATCACAGGGTGCGTCTCTGAGAGGGGAAGCTGAAACGGGGCTTCGCGGACCGGCATGGCGTTTTCTTGGAGGCGTTGGCGTAGCGTACAAAAGTCTTTTTCCCCGACGTGGACTTACAGTGTAGCTCATCAGTGGCGTCTTCTGCTTTGGTGTGCTTAAAAGACTATTGTTGGCAGCTGATGATGAAGGGGTCATTGATGCAGGGGGTGACGGTCCTGATGTTGAGGTCGGCGATGGTGGCCTTCCTGACGTGGAGGCAAGAGCTGCTCCAGGCGGCGAGCGTTGGCTGGAGGGGACGGTCCATCGTCTCCGATTGCTTTTATCTTTCTTCGCAACAGTTTGCGTTCTTAAAAGTTGCACGCAGCTGCCGCACATGTACTTATCACGGTCGCTGTCCGCGGTTTGGAACACCTTGTGATAAGTATAGGGAGATGCCACAGTTTTTATGGCGTATCTAAAAATAGGAAAAATAGGAACAATAATTAGCGATTTTTGTCAGCGCTCGTCTAAAATGAGATTATTGCCTAATGTGTTCAGATGCGTGAAATATTACCTTGTGTTGGGTATTATTATTCCCAAACTCATCTAGTATAAAGTAAAACGCAAATAACAGTTTCATACATCCACTGAAGGCTTTGAAGTGCAGGAAACAATTAAGGCTTAGAAAATAACTATTTAAAAAATTAATCGAAACGTCATTTTTTGGCTTATGTACTTGAGTGAGATAGTTATCATAAAGTAATTTAATAAATGCAAATGTAGGCCTAGATCTAATATTCTTCAGTATGTTAAAACCATCGATCTAATGTATCTAATGCATGGGCGGATCTAGGAATTTGCCAAGGGAGGGGGGGGTTGCTTTCTGAAAAGTTGCGACCGGGGGGGGGGGGGCGCTTCACAAGATAAGCAATGTGGGACTGATTTTCAACCGAGGAGGAAAGATGTAGGTGCAATTTTAGGCCATATGGGGCGTGGACCCCCCCCCCCCCCACCTCCGGTACTTATAAAAATGGAAATGGGAGGGGGATTGGTTTATTTTTAATGTGTATGTTATGTTTTGTGCATTGTTTTCTCTTGTGCTGCTTTCTGGTGCGTTAGGTTGCATAGCCAAATAGTCATTTGCACGTTAATGGGAGCGATAAAAGGGAGTTTTTCCTAAGCTGTAACTGTAATTTACAATGTATGACACAGACGAATTGAAGCATCGTAATATAACACATGCAACGTTACAAAATAGACCTATACCTATCAAGACCCTACTTTTTGATTTGAAATGATTGAGAACAGACGGCACATGATGAGGATGACATGACCACGTGTGCCTGATTCGCGCTCATTTTGCAAAGCGTGCCTATATATGTATGCGTTTTCGGTAATTAGCTGCGCACATTCACTGCGGCCCTAACGAGCGAAAACAACATGACGACGTTTGATCTGGCTGGTCAGGGCTAGTTTAGCCAAGTGAAACGCACACTTAAATATTCATGAGCAACGTCACTCGCAGTCCCGTCGACCCCAAAAGCGCTATTTTTAGCATTTAAGGGTTTTCACCACTCGCAGTCCACACGAAGGAATATGGCGGGGTTGTCAGGAACGCGATCGTTTGCCAGCGCAGAAGAGGCGCTGGCAGCGGTCAGAACATACGAAATTGAGACTGCCTTTCGATTTGTTGCAAATTATACGTACATCCCAAAGGCCGGAAATGGTATGTCTTAGGCCTACTAAGTTTACTTACTTTACTGTCAAGTCATATTGTGACATAAGTGCCGGCCCCCGGCCACCTGCATGGTTCTCTATACTCGACTTTACCAGGCCTGTCTCCAACGCATCACGGGGTGCCGCTAGAGCCAGGCAGCATTTGCTCTCTTTGCGATGTTGCAGCGCATATTTTCGCGTATAGGGCGCACAGTTTTCAACTAGCCGACAAAATATGGATCTTTCCAGAATCCTTATGCAATTTACTGACCTGGCGGATGGAAAATACTTTGATTTATTGTCCTAACTTGCAATGTCAAGGCTTTTTCTGGGCACATTTATTCGATCAGCGCCAGCCCGCGCCATTATGCGCTGCAACACCGCAAAGACAGCTATAGACATTATAGTGCTAAATTACCTGGCCACACAACAGTGGCCAGGGTGGTTTAGCACTATAGACAGTATAGCCCGATACTATGGTATAGTATAGACTACCTAGGCTATACTATAGTATAATATGATAGTAATTCTTTTAATTGCTATTTTAATGATTGATTCATTGTTATATTTTAGAAGTATCCGAAATGGGAAGTGTATTAGACCTAATTAAGAAATTATATATCATAACTCTCAGGGTGAATTCAGCCATCGATCTTTATGCCATTTATAGTTTCCACCCATATTATTTTAAATTATATTTACACTAATATAGGAAGAATGAGAAAAAGGCCATGTACGTGGGCAGGCAGTATGTTTCATTTTTGGTAGGCAGGGTTTCCATTTGGCGGGCACTCATTTAATGTTTGCCCACCCACCCTTTTTGTCAGGATCGAGGTTTAGAAAAAAATAATAGTGCTCACAATTTTATTTGACATTGAGAACTACTTTTGTTTATAGAATTATAAATTGCGAGCTCAAAATGTGAAAACCTGATCAGGTGGTGCCATATTGTCATGTACACTGAACCCTTTTTTTACCAGCCAAAATTTTAGCTGGCAAAAAGCATTCTAGCTAATACCCTGATGAGCCAATTTTCAGGTGTCTTTGTTGTATCTTGGTTATCATGTACTGTCTCTTAAATTCAATCAATATCATTAAGAAATGTATATCTTTTCACTTTAAAAACTAATTGATGAAAATATGAAATGAAATGATTTTATTATCAACATCATTGTAGAATTGAACTTAAACCACAAGATTTATTGGCGGATGGAGCCAGGCATTGAGGACACTCCATTTGTCTTGCTGGAGACAAAGTCGCTCATGTGTCATCAAGGGCGAGACAGAGGAGTTTGTATGAAGGCAAAGTTTAAAACAATGAGAGATAATAAAATGGTTAGTAGATTTATATTTATATTATATTTTGGTTCCATAGATATATGTATTACTCATGTAAATGTCAATGTATATGTGTATCTGTATGAATGTAAATATATATATGTATCAGTATATATGTATCGGTATATATGTATCGGTATATATGTATCAGTATATATGTATCAGTATATATGTATCAGTATATATGTATCAGTATATATGTATCAGTATATATGTATCGGTATATATGTATCGGTATATATGTATCAGTATATATGTATCAGTATATATGTATCAGTATATATGTATCAGTATATATGTATCAGTATATATGTATCAGTATATATGTATCAGTATATATGTATCAGTATATATGTATCAGTATATATGTATCAGTATATATGTATCAGTATATATGCATCAGTATATATGTATCAGTATATATGTATCAGTATATATGTATCAGTATATATGTATCAGTATATATATATCAGTATATATGTATCAGTATATATGTATCAGTATATATGTATCAGTATATATGTATCAGTATATATGTATCAGTATATATATATCAGTATATATGTATCAGTATATATGTATCAGTATATATGTATCAGTATATATGTATCAGTATATATGTATCAGTATATATGTATATATGTATCAGTATATATGTAAATGTATATATGTATCAGTATATATGTATATATGTAAATGTATATATGTATCAGTATATATGTATATATGTAAATGTATATATGTATCAGTATATATGTAAATGTATTTATGTATCCACCAAGTATACAGACCTTAAAAGAGAATTGCACACTAAAGTTACCTGTCCTTATATGCCTGTCATAAATATAATCTACAAACTATTCTTTTCCATTTTGGGGGATAGCACATGTGTATGTCGTTGACAATCCCCACAAATTATTTTCCAAGAAGGCATGACGAAATTAGTTGCGCACGATAAATTCCAATCCCATAAGTAGCTGGGCCAGTGGAATTATGGTTGTCTATCAATAAAATGTTGAAGAAGGATGTTATATTTGTTTGCTTATGTTCTTCATGCTCACTGACACGCACGTGCCAAGGTCTGTTCTAATTAATCACTGGACCTTCATTTCTCACAAGTATACATCGTACGGTTAATCATGAGTACTGTCTATCTAGTACTGGTGCCTGCTCATGGGGCGGTGTCCCTCGTGATAATCTAGGGGAAAACTATTGTTCATTGTAAGTAAAGGACAAGGTAATGTTTATAGCTAACATATAACACCCCCCCCCCCCCCCCATCAGGTTCCTTCAATCTCTTTTCATTTTTGGCATTCACGCTGTCGCATAAGGGAAATCAAATCAAATTGTATTATTAAGAGTGTACATACTTTCAGGCAAGAACCAGGGGTGGGCAGGGGGGGGGGGGAGGGGGAGACACTATTATACAAATATGGCTTGGAGGAACCCTAGACATCCAGTGATGTATAATTAGGAGATAACAATTTTCATGAAAAAAAACTTACCCCACAGAACTGACCTACATGATGTATGTTACTAATAACTTGCGACCAGTGCGTATACGGGGTCATTCGATAACAAGCTGTCAACGTAAATGATGCCCAACCATGTTAATGAATTCTCTGAAAAAAACTGAATAAGCCATTCACACCTGTCGATAACAGATGTCGATGCTACCCACTACCCGCCTCCCTGTGTCAAGGGTTAGTGGGAGTTATTTGGTTCTACCAGCGACTTTTACTGTAGAGACCTGGGGGAGGGCTCTGGGGATTCCAGGGCTAAAATGGGGCTCCACACCGCAAAAGGTTCGCATATTATCCCTAACAAATTATAAAAAAAAATAAAGTCTTCACAGTCATTGACATTGCCCTGCTTGAAGGGCCCTTAACTCCCCCTCCCCCCCCCCCCCCCCCGCAATAAATTCCTTGACAACAACGGACACGCGTCCATAGTCAGATAGTGTGCTTTCTACTTAACGTTAGGGTTGAGGTCGTGAGGGTCATGCGTCAGGCCTAGGCCTAATTAAGACACTACGGCGGCTGACACTGTGACAGTGTCCGTCACACCGACACACGTATTCAGTGACACTCACTGACTCGGCGCTGTTTGGCCGACTGGCAACAAATAAGTTGACGAGCGCTTCGGGCTAGGTGTGCACGCGTTCAATGTGAATTTTGGCATAGAGTCTACCAAGGCATTCATATTATGAATGAACTCTGTTGGAAATGTTTAAATGGTTTGCAGCGACAGTAAACCTAAGTGCCTGTCGGGAAAAACCCTTAAATGCTAAAAATAGCGCTTTTGAGGTCGACGGGACTGCGAGAGACGTTGCTCATGAATATTTAAGTGTGCGTTTCACTTGGCTAAACTAGTCCTGACCGATCTGGCTGGAGTGAAAGCTGAGGAGAAAGTGCGAAATAGCTAAATGAAACGGCGCTTCAACGTCAGACGATATAGCCGCTACACACAATAAAGGTACATAGATTTGAAAAAGCAAAAGAAATCCCCCGCATCTCTGAAGGAAATTCCGCGATTGATAGATTTTTGGGTCTCGTATGGTTTGCCCACCGGCTTTTGCATAACCGGAGTCATCACTCTGTCCCCTTGGACTGAGTGATTCAGCGCTGTCCCCTTGGACTGAGTGATTCAGCGCTGTCCCCTTGGACTGAGTGATTCAGCGCTGTCCCCTTGGACTGAGTGATTCAGCGCTAAGTCAAAGGATGAAGTTGACGCTTCAAAGCTGTATTAAGACTTTGAGGATCAATGCACAGCCGAATGTCTCCATTTGTCTTCGAACCAATAGCCAGTCGGCTGACCCAGTCGGTAGGTTGATCAACCTTAGCTATCACTCCTTGATTCTCTAGTTTATTAAGTTTATCTTCAAGTTGTTTCTTCAGACTAACAGGAACCCGGCAAGAAGAAATGGCCACAGGCTTTATCGTCTCGTCTGTAATGTACGCGCGCGTTATGATTATGTAACTCTATGTAAGTCGCTAGGCGGATTATGTGTGAATACCTATGCAAATGTGACCGCCAGGGGACCACTCTATAAATAGGGGGGCGTGACGAATAAAAGTTCTTCTTGTCAGATACTCTCGTGTCAGCGTCATGGTTAATTTCACAGTACCTGGTAAAGTTCCCAACTTCTTGTCGAAGACCTCTTGGTGAGTAGACATCAGCTCACTCACAGTGCAGATGTTTTCGTAATGTACAGTAATGAGATTCATCTGTTCACTGGCTTTCTTTCCAAGAATAGGTATAAAATCTTCATCAACGACATGAAATTCAACGGAGTACTTTTGCAGTTCTTGCAATTTCTTACCACAGTACGACATTTACCAAGTGGTTTTATCCTTGTCAAATTCCACATTACAAGTTCAGTGTCACAGTCCTCCAGTTGAAAATCTCTAACATACTTGCGAGGTAGAATATTAACGCTGGCACCACTGTCCACTTGGAATTTGATAATCTGTCCAGCCAATTCCATGTTTGTCATGATATTCTTGTTGAGTGAATCTTCTTTCCCTTTGACCATTAATATCATTTCAGTCTCTGAATCTGATTCTTCTCTTCTATTGATATTTTGTATCTTTCTCTCATTCGACATACATTTGCTTGCAAAATGTTTTTTTCGGCCACATTTGTTGCAATTCTTACTAAAAGCTGGGCATTTCTCTTTTATCCATAAATGTCGTTGCCCACAGTAGCGACACTCCTTTAGCATTTTTGTTTCAGTTTTTTCTTTTACCCTCTTGTCTTGTAAACGATGAACCTGGCTTTCATGGTCCTCCTTAAAGATACGCATCTGTTTGATAGACATTTGGTAAGCCACACCTAATTGTACTGTCTTTTCAAGCGTTAAATCTTCTTCCTTGAGCAACTTCTCTCTTAATTGGTCATCCAGGCATCCAAACACAATTTGATCCCTTACCATTTTCTTTTGTTGACCCTCAAAATGTCTTTTGCGAGAAGTCTGAGTCTGGTGACGAACGTATCAAGAGTCTCACCTTGCATTAGCTTCGCTTCATGAAACATATAACGAGCTGTTAACTCATTCTTTCGAGGGGCAAAGTATTGGTCGAATTTCTCCAGTACAATTGCACCCTGGAGGGGTCGCGGTCATCTTCTGGTGCAGGAAATTCACAGGCATTATAAACTTCCAGCAACTCGTCTCCTCCACATGTCAACAAAATGGCTACCTTTTCATCATCCTGCTTGTCCATTTTTCTAGTGGCTAAGATGTACAAGTCAAATTTCTGTTTGAAATGCATCCATGCTTGCGCCGTATCTGTCGTAGCCGTTGTATTGAATTGTCCTGGTGGTTGAATAGCTTGAGCCATCTTCTTTCTTTCTTTCTTATATATCTTCTCTTTACTTTCTTATAAACTCAAACTAACACACCGCTGCCACCATGTTTCGATGTCACGTGGGTTTCACGCACGTCTATATAAGAACATGAACACGTCTAGTCTGTTCGACATCCAGGATTAAAGTCGCCTGTTTTAATACAGCAAAGTTACAAAAAAGACGTGGAAGTTCAGAGGTCAGATCAATTAGATCAGTCCTCTAGCCACCTAGCGAGTCCTATAACGTTACTGCTATCAAACGCGTTAAGCACAATACAGACGCATCATAACGTTACCATTAAGTACTAATCGTTACAACACGGAATGGAGCAGCTGATACAGCTCGTCCAACGCCGTCCAGTGTACATTGCGGAATGTGCAGAGAGTGGCCGATTTCAAAACTTCGAGAATGAAGCTGAGCTGACACTCACAATGATGTCGGAGCTAGCTACCATGACCGATATTGAGGACTCTCTGGCCTCAGTGCAAGGACTACGACTACTTTTGGAAAGTAGACGGTCAACATCGTTCGCTTTACAGACCGACTTGTGTCAAGGACCTCGCGGACGACCAGCTTTTATTATTCCATACGAGGTGTTGGATTATCTGATCTATAACAACATGCAGATTAAAGATATTGCCAAACTCTTACATGTCAGTGAACGCACCATAAAACGGCGAATGCAAGACTATTCTTTGACCATTTCTGGCACATACTCACAAGTGACAGACCTGGAACTGGAATATCGCATTAAGGCTGTAATCGAAGAACTCCCCAATATTGGATATCGTTCAGTTTGTGGCCATTTAAGGGCAAGGGGCCTACGCAGGGGCGGATCTAGGAATTGGCCAACTTTAACAGTGTATGTTCAGGTTCCCAAGGGGGGGTTGTTCTCCGAAAATTTGCGACCGGCGGGGGGAGTGGGGGGTGCTCTCTGAACATCTTGCGACCAGGGCGGAGGTGAGATGGAAAAAACCGACTTTAACAGTGTATGTTCAGTCCAGGAAGAGAGAGTACGGACTTGCATAAAAAACGTCGCTCCACAAAGGGTGCTATTCAGGAGACTATGACAATAGCGCGAGTTTGCGGGGCGTTAGGCAATTTTATTGGCCCGACATCAAGCTGTAGCAGCCCGCCAATTTTGATTATCGGCCCGAGGCCTCAAGGCCAAGGCTCGCGCTATTACTATTATTACGAGTTGAATTTAAATTTAAGGTGTTGACTTGTCTCTGCTTCTTTGGTTTAATTTCCGCATGCAACGACCAAAGTAAAGCATTTTGGGACTGACTGTCCGCAAATCGCAAGCCTTTCCACATATAGTTGCCCAGTCGCTTTTTTATACCATATTTATCGTTGCCAAGAAACATGGCACGTGCAACTAGGCAACTAGGCATGTAAGCGGGCTATTTAAAGCTATAACTACAATTCTTTTGTGCGTGACGTCATGTTTCATTGTTCTATGCCGTGTCGCTATGGCAACGATTGTCGATTGCATGGGCAGCAGGGCGGTTCCGGTCAGAATACGGCATTTTGGCCGCCTTCCCATTTAATGCTATTGGACTAGTTAACATGACCACCAACTCGTAATAATATTTCTTACCACCTTCCTCATTCAGCGTCGCAGATACAGCGCATCACCAATGGGTAAAAACTCCATATGATAGATTAGTTCACATACAAAGCATACATTTTCAAACCTGCAAGTACGACCATTCGAGAACCAACGTGAGCACTGGAAGGTTACACACCAATAGAAACCATCCCTATGATAAGCAATGGAAAAACCCAAATTTTCAACCTCATGTCAGAGAAAAATCGGTAGGCCTACCCATGTTTGACTATGTGGGCCATAGGAAATTATAGAGCAAAATTCCAACTTTATCTTAAAGCAATATACTTCCACGCGCCATCTTAGATTATTTTACACTTTACCATCAAGAATAAAGTATCTTAAAATTATGATGCATATATTATTTATCTCTTTGAGTCTGTAAAACAACAATTTTAACATAAAACTACGCGGTTTAGTTATATCGCGCGCGGACATCCTAGCGAGCCATGTTCGACATCACACAACAGAGTACCGAAGGGGTCTCCGAGCAATAAAACGCGAAATACTTGTGGAATACCGGCGAAATCATGCGGAATACGGCGCAAAACTTCGGAATGTCCGCCGCGAAAAGGTTTTCCGAAGTTTTACGCGTTTTATTCATGATCCTACTGAACAGCCAACAGGCGCGTAGGAATATAAAGCCGGCCACCAACTCTTCTGCTTTCGGAAAACAAATTTGCTCTCTCCGGATAGCCACAGGCTTTCATTATTTAAATTCAAGACAGAATATACTTATTTGACATGGAGAAGAGGTTGGTACAACAAAAATTACGGAATATATTGCTTTAAAAACAAGTAGAACATAGGTTGACGCGCGATATTTTTTGCTACAGCTCATAGTATGACACCCCCCCCTAGCGCAACTCGCCGTAAATTAGAGACCCCGCGATTCAGTATGTGATGAGTTCGACCGGACCACGCACCCGTAACATCCGCACGCATGATTAAATACGTCACAGATTAATTGAACAGACATTAATCTGGCTAAACATTAGTCAAACAACAATATATACAAAGATTAGTAACCATGTAACCCTACGCCGGTATATACTTTTGTACGCACGACCTATTGGTGTGTAACCGGAACCAGTCTACTACCAGACGGCGGGAGTACTCCTTTTCTCATAACGTTCGATTAATTTCAACCTCTACCGCAACGCCTCTCTCGTCATAATTTGCGCTGATAACCATATTATGACGACAGATGGCGCGGATTGACCCAATTGACGATTGCAGACGATTTTATCATGTCGACAAGTCTGAAGCAAGACAGACAAACGCCCCAAAACGTGTGTCGAGCATACTGTATTAACAATATATCACCTGGAACTAATGTTTAACGACTTGACAATTAACATTTAAAATTAAGAATTGACAAATACGCCGAGCGAATTAACAATATAGCATTAACAATCAAGCATTACAAATCTAGCATAAGGAAATAAGGATTTAGCACTAAGAATAAAAGTAAGAAATACGCAGACCCAATGAAAAATAACGCATTAAGAATGAAGAATTACGAATGAAGCACAAGGAATTAAAGACTTAGAATTTTGGCCCCGATCCCCTTCCATATAAATATGGGTCCTGACACTTAATATATGTTAGTACAGTTAGATGAGGAAATATTTACACAGTGTTCATGGTAACCAGCGTGTGAAGAAGGCCAATCTTGTTTGTTTAGCCTGTAAGCTTCAATGCGAAGGTGAGGGCCAACATGTCCATTACCACTGTCACCATTGTCGCAAAGTGTACGGAAGGAAAGGGCAACTTGAGGAGCATAGGCGAAATATGGAAAACAAACTAGTCAAAGTGACTGAGCGAAAGCATGACTTCAAGAAATGGGAAGAGTGTGTTGAATGCGACGGGCGCATTCAGAAGAAACACATGAAGAAACAAATGAGAAGGCACCAGTCATCTGACAACGTGAATGTGGATCGACACGACGCAGGCGTGTGTGTCGATCCAAAACACGGCGTACACCTCATTGCGCAAAGTTTGGGTGGCAACCAGTACCCTCTGCCCGTCCGCGGCCAGATACGCAGTCCGTCATGTGCCAAAGCGCCATGTGCACGTCTCTGGCCGCAATAGCGAGCAGGTCAGGAGACAGCACATATCGTTGCGCCCACATAGTCTTCGCAATGCCTGAAGGGAGATGGCGTACGTAGGAACGTTGGAGAGAAAGTACTTGGATGAATTAATAAGAAATAGACGAATGAATGAAGAACGGAGGAACAGCGGTTGCCCATGCAATCTGTCCACCATCTGTTTCTCCGTGGTTCCCAAATGGAGAAAATGGAAGAACATTTTACCTCTGTCATCGCGGACAACGTTGAGAGCTACTGTAAAGTAGGCAGAACAGCTATTGTTGCCGATACAAAGCTGCACAAGTGGACCTGCGAATGTGAAAGACACAGGAAGAGGAGGGGTTGCGCTCACAAATCCGTAGCGAAATGGTTCTTGCTACAGTTTGTTCCGCGGAGAATCTGTGCCTTTATGACAGATGTGGCAGGGCGGGAACAGTTGCCGGCTGGCTCCAGTTCAGGCACTTGACGTGCCCCTGGAGTTGCCCTTGCCCTGTGAAGAGGATCTCTAAGGCACGCGTGTTACGGAGATGGTGGAATATATTCACAGCGTTAAGAAAATACCGGTCGCCATTAACCTGAAATTAACACGGAGCTAGTGACAACGAGTGGTATATTGATATGCTACAATTACGTAGTGAACAACTTACGTGTCTTTATTATGATCTGCCCCAAATGCGAAGCTAATGTTCGACATCAATAACATGAATCGAACATTATTAATTTAAGTAACCATTTATTTCTTCTGTCGCGTTGTGTGTCTGGTTCAGAAACGCCTGCCAAGTACACACATCTATCTCCTAGACTGTGGAATTAATTGAATTGGAACACGACAGCAGTCTCCCGAAACAGGACATAAGATGCTGCTATTATTTATTTGAGTGTTTGACGGACTAGCTGTTTATATTGTGCCGAGTGCTCATGCCACCCACCATGCCTGATGTTCGATACCAACCCAAAACATGGGTTTCCGTCTAGACAACGAAGAACTTCAGCAGGATGTTGAACAGTCGACGCAAGAAGAACATGCAGTTGACATTGACTTGTTCTGGGTCAATATCGAAAAAAGCATCATATTTGATGCCATTACAAGCAGTTCAAGTGGAAACCCCAATCACACAAGACATGGGCTCCATGGATTCCACCCAAGCCAGAATAGGTAATGATGAATTCAATATAACCTTTGTACGAATGAACATGATGAAGTTCTGTTACCATGATATGCAATGTGTGATGCTCTATTCATTAAGCCGGGACCTTAAATAGCATTTAGCCGTTAAAACTTAGAACGGGAAAATTAAAGCCGATATTATTTCTATCGTTTTCAGCAGATAAATGGTTGACTAACGATCCTATCCCATTCTATCCGGCCTCTAACTGCCTACACTATTCACCCCGTCCAACAAATTGGCAATTCATTCACCCCTACATCCATATACGATAAACTCCCCATAGACACTCCCATAAGCTAGGGTTTCCAACGTCATTTCGGGCCAGGCAAATAAATGTTTGCTTTTCTCCACCTGAGACACGTCAATAGATGTTATACCTCACTTAGACAGCTTAATGTCTGTTATACCACAGGTGGTTATACCCCGCCCAGACAGCTGTTGTCTGTTATACCCCGCCCAGACAGCTGTTGTCTGTTATACCCAGCCTGGACACCTTAATGTCTGTTATACCCCGCCTAGACCCGCTAATGTCTGTTACACCCCGCCTAGACCCGCTAATGTCTGTTATACCCCGCCTAGACACGCTAATGTTTGTTATACCCCGCCTAGACCCGCTAATGTCTGTTATACCCCGCCTAGACACGATAATGTCTGTTATACACCGCCTAGACACGCTAATATCTGATATACCTCGCCTAGACACGCTAATGTCTGATATACCATGCCTAGACACCCTAATGTCTGTTATACCCCGCTTAGACCGGCTAGTGTCTGTTATACCCCGCCTAGACGCGCTAATGTTTGTTATACCCCGCCTAGACGCGCCAATGTCTGTTATACCCCGCTTAGACCGGCTAGTGTCTGTTATACCCCGCCTAGACGCGCTAATGTCTGTTACACCCCGCATAGACACGCCAATGTCTGTTATACCCCGCCTAGACACCTTAATGTCCGTTATACCCCGCCTAGACACGCTAATGTTTTTATACCCCGCCTCGACGCGCTAATGTCTGTTATACCCCACCTAGACCCGCTAATGTCTGTTATACCCCGCCTCGACGCCCTAATGTCTGTTACACCGCGCCTAGACCCGCTAATGTCTGTTATACCCCACCAAGACACTTACTGCCTGTCATACCCCATCAAGACACTTACTGCCCGTCATACCCCACTTAGACACTTAATGCCTGTCATGCCCCACCATGACACTTACTGCCTGTCAAACCCCACCATGGCACTTAATGCCTGTCATACCCCACTTAGACACTTACTGCCTGTCATACCCCACCAAGACACTTAATGCCTGTCATACCCCACCAAGACACTTAATGCCTGTCATACCCCACTTAGACACTTACTGCCTGTCATACCCCACCAAGACACTTACTGCCTGTCATACCCTACCATGACACTTAGTGCCTGTCATACCCCACCAAGACACTTAATGCCTGTCATACCCCACTTAGACACTTACTGCCTGTCATACCCCACCAAGACACTTACTGCCTGTCATACCCCACCAAGACACTTAATGCCTGTCATACCCCACTTAGACACTTACTGCCTGTCATACCCCACCATGACACTTAGTGCCTGTCGAACGCCACCAAGACACTTACTGCCTGTCATACCCCACCTAGACACTTACTGCCTGTCATACACCACCATGACACTTAATGCCTGTCATACCCCAATTAGACACTTTATACCTGTCATACCCCACTTAGACACTTAATGCCTGTCATCCCCTACCAAGACACTTACTGCTTGTCATACCCCACCATGACACTTACTGCTTGTCATACCCCACTTAGACACTTACTGCCTGTCATACACCACCATGACACTTACTGCCTGTCATACGCCACTTAGACACTTTATACCTGTCATACCCCACCATGACACTTACTGCCTGTCATACCCCACTTAGACACTTAATGCCTGTCATACCCCACTTAGACACTTAATGCCTGTCATCCCCTACAAAGACACTTACTGCTTGTCATACCCCACCATGACACTTACTGCCTGTCATACCCCATCAAGACACTTACTGCCCGTCATACCCTACTTAGGCACTTAATGCCTGTCATACCCCACCAAGACACTTACTGCCTGTCATACCCTACCAAGACACTTACTGCCTGTCATACCCCACCAAGACACTTAATGCCTGTCATACCCCACTTAGACACTTACTGCCTGTCATACCCCACCATGACACTTACTGCCTGTCATACCCCACCATGACACTTACCGCCTGTCATACCCAACCATGACACTTACTGCCTGTCATGCCCTACCAAGACACTTACTGCCTGTCATACCCCACCAAGACACTTAATGCCTGTCATACCCCACCATGACACTTACTGCCTGTCATACCCCACCATGACACTTACGGCCTGTCATACCCCACTTAGACACTTAATGCCTGTCATCCCCTACCAAGACACTTACTGCCTGTCATACCCCACCAAGACACTTACTGCCTGTCATACCCTACCAAGACACTTACTGCCTGTCATACCCCACCAAGACACTTAATGCCTGTCATACCCTACCAAGACACTTACTGCCTGTCATACCCCACCAAGACACTTAATGCCTGTCATACCCCACTTAGACACTGCCTGCCTGTCATACCCCACCATGACACTTACTGCCTGTCATACCCCACCATGACACTTACTGCCTGTCATACCCCGCCATGACACTTACTGCCTGTCATACCCTACCAAGACACTTACTGCCTGTCATACCCCACCATGACACTTACTGCCTCTCATACCCCACCATGACACTTACTGCCTGTCATACCCCACCATGACACTTACTGCCTGTCATACCCTACCAAGACACTTACTGCCTGTCATACCCCACCATGACACTTAATGCCTGTCATACCCCACTTAGACACTTACTGCCTGTCATACCCCACCATGACACTTACTGCCTGTAATACCCCACCATGACACTTACTGGCTGTCATACCCCACCAAGACACTTACTGCCTGTCATACCCTACTTAGACACTTACTGCCTGTCATACACCACCATGACACTCAATGCCTGTCATACCCCACTTAGACACTTTATACCTGTCATACCCCACCATTACACTTACTGCCTGTCATACCCCACTTAGACACTTAATGCCTGTTATACCCCACTTAGACACTTAATGGCTGTCATCCCCTACCAAGACACTTACTGCTTTTCATACCCCACCATGACACTTACTGCCTGTCATACCCCACCAAGACACTTAATGCCTGTCATAACCCACTTAGACACTTAATGCCTGTCATCCCCTACCAAGACACTTACTGCTTGTCATACCCCACCATGACACTTAATGCCTGTCATACCCCACTTAGACACTTACTGCCTGTCATACACCACCATGACACTCAATGCCTGTCATACCCCACTTAGACACTTTATACCTGTCATACCCCACCATTACACTTACTGCCTGTCATACCCCACTTAGACACTTAATGCCTGTTATACCCCACTTAGACACTTAATGGCTGTCATCCCCTACCAAGACACTTACTGCTTTTCATACCCCACCATGACACTTACTGCCTGTCATACCCCACCAAGACACTTAATGCCTGTCATAACCCACTTAGACACTTAATGCCTGTCATCCCCTACCATGACACTTACTGCCTGTCATACCCCACCATGACACTTACTGCCTGTCATACCCCACCAAGACACTTACTGCCTGTCATACCCCACTTAGACACTTTATACCTGTCATACCCCACCATGACACTTAATGCCTGTCATACCCCACCAAGACACTTACTGCCTGTCATGCCCCACCAAGACACTTACTGCCTGTCATACCCCACTTAGACACTTACTGCCTGTCATACACCGCCATGACACTTACTGCCTGTCATACCCCACTTAGACACTTTATACCTGTCATACCCCACCAAGACACTTACTGCCTGTCATACCCCACTTAGACACTTAATGCCTGTCATACCCCACTTAGACACTTAATGCCTGTCATCCCCTACCAAGACACTTACTGCTTGTCATACCCCACCATGACACTTACTGCCTTTCATACCCCACCATGACACTTAATGCCTGTCATACCCCACCATGACACTTAATGCCTGTCATACCCCACTTAGACACTTAATGCCTGTCATACCCCACCATGGCACTTACTGCCTGTCATACCCCACTTAGACACTTAATGCCTGTCATACCCCACTTAGACACTTTTAATGCCTGTCATACCCCAACAGTTCATCTTTCCGTCGGATATCAGTCGAACTAAACAGTTTATCTTTCCGTCGGATATCGAACTAAACAGTTTATCTTTCCGTCGAATATGAGTCGAACTAAACAGTTTATCTTTCCGTCGGATATCGAACTGAACAGTTTATCTTTCCGTCGGATATCGACTTCAACAGTTTAGCCTTCCATCGTATATCGACTTTAACAGTGTACTTTTCTAACGGATTTCGACTTTAGCGGTGTATCTTTCCTTAAAATCTTGATTTGAATAGCGTGTTTATCCAATATATGTCGACTTTAATAGTGTATATCTTTCCAGCGGTTCTCGACTTCAACATGGTATCTTAAAGTTCGAAGGCGGGAGCTTGGAGGGGAAGGGGGACTGGATTGAAGTGCCAGATGAGGAAGTAATTAAGGGAGTGAGTGCCAGAAGTAAAAGAGGGGTGGTTGCATATGACAGTGCAATGAGATAAGCAGGAGTACCAGATTACCAGAATAGGGGGAATAGGGGGGGGGGGGGTGGAAGTTGCAGGAGACCGGGAGAAATACATGAGGGGGGCGGTGGGGGGGGGGGGGCGCAGGTGGATATATTTTTCGATCTCCGCGATTGGCATCCAGGAATTCAATTAGCTGTTGTCAATTTTGAAGTTGGGGATCGTTATCCGTACAGTTCAGTTCCTGGTTCAACGTGAAGACCCTGCCCCTATATTCAGCGATGCTTTACATATAACAACAGTTTGTGAGTTCCTCGATATTCACGATATCATCTTTATGGTGTGTTTTGTGCGCCCAGTCTTGAGCAATCCTCATCTCTGAAATTCGATATTGCTCTCCCTAATTTTTTGGGCATTCGCGACTTAGAGGGGGTATCCCCCCTCATGCATAGGAGTATTTCATGCTCCCCACACAATTTTAATGCATCGGAGGACATGGGTAGGGGACCGATGCATGCATGTTTCCCTGGAAGGCTTGCGTCTGCACCATTCTTACGTGAAATCGTACCGATCCTTGCCTACAATATGTAACGTCTTGCCACAGACCTTGTCTATGATACGTCCAATGAGGCTGCCGAAATTAGGACCTCGTGAGCAAATTTAGGCGTTTTTTTTTTCTTTCAGAACTTATAGTTTGCGCAAAAAGATGAATCTAGACTAGCGTCCTGTAATACAAAAAAAATATTGTGCATACGGCAATAAATATTTACATTTATGATTGTTCATTCGTTTTCTTTCTTTCCAGACAAATACGCCCTCAACACAGAATGGAAGAAAAGGACACAGCCGAGCCAGGAGGAACCCGAACATGTGGCTGTACTGAGCGAAGATGTGCTGACCGACATCAGGATGTTTGGCTCCAAGCAAGATGCCACAGAGCTGGCAGAAGCTTGTGACATAAACGTTTCTGGTTGTACCAAACAGGACATCACTGAGTTGCTCGAAAAGAATTTGAAAAAGGGCAATGAGTGTAACAAGCTGTTTGACAAGTTCCCCAAGAAATCCTGCGGGATTATGCTTGGGGCTAGCCTCCATGGCGTTGTGTCAGTGATTAAGAACTTAATGAGCCACGAACGCGTTGGCGACACTTTCGACATCGTCCAAAGCCTGAAGCATCCCCCAACGATCACAATTTGTGACACTCCACGGCGACTCATACAACATGGCAATGCTAGGCAACCCGGGGTGTTTCATCCCAATGATGGTATGTTTGTTGATGGAACAGCAGAAAACGCAGAACTGGCCAAGCAAAACAAACTGAGCATTAACCTGTCCTGTTTGACAGGCTACATGAGAGTAACTCCTCAAATGAAATTGACAAAAATATTCGGTCTGTTAAAATTATACCTCAGCTACGGGGGTTAATAAATACAGAAGTTTACGAACAAAAAATTCTTTCCTTCTTGATAAAAAAAATCAAGTACAACTGTACATTCATTACGAAGGCAGAACAAGAGTTTGGCACGACAAAATATGACAAATGGGGCCGCATTACAAAATATTGTGCAGCAAGTGCAGAAACGATCCAGGCTGGGGATAAATGTGTGCGTATGGAGAAGATGGTTAGTAGGGATCGCACAAATACAGATAATTTCTTTCATGATGAATTTCATGTTGGTGAAGTGAAATTGGAAAACACAGGAAGAAGGCAATACCAGTACTGACTGCATGGAACCCAACATACATACAGACCCTACTATTGTATTGCACACATCCAATTACATACCTAGTTTGAACAAAATTCTCATGCATAAATTCGATGCCAATAATTGGCGCAAAGCTAACATAACTCAGGGAACATTATTGACACTCGCCTAAAACAAAAAGGATGGATACATAGACATAGCAAATTCACCCTTTTACTTATCGACTGAGGGGTTTGAAAGACTACTAAATCCAAGACGACATCTAGATGGGGAAGGCATTGATGCCATTCTTCTTACTGTGTGGTGTGGTTGCGCATGATAAAGCTGCGTATGTCATTTTGCCGAATCACTTTCTGAGTGTATCTGTAGTATTTCTGGTCCCAGGCCCGAATGGACGCCGAAAGTTCTACCCGCAGAGGCGGGTTTCGAACCGGCGACCTTCCGCATCCCGAGCGAACACCTTACACGTTAGGCCAAAGGGAAATTCCCATTTGGCCCGAGGCGCTTGGTGTCTTTCATCCACCGGGCCTGGGCCGAGATATCACACTCCACCCTTTCCCCAGTCGCCTGCGACCTCGCAGTGACCGCCACCATGCGCCACCCCGTCAAACCGGACGCTGGCCATATCCTGTGGCTCCGGGTGGTTCCGCACAACCCAGGTTCGTCTCCATCGTTGACTGTAGGTCAGCAAAACCGGGTTCGGTCACTGCTCCGGGAGTACTCAGACATCTTCTCGGAGACAAACGACACATGGGGGACTACCGATCTGGTTAAGCACCGTATTGATACGGGTCAGGCTTACCCGATACGTCAGCGCGCTCGTCACCTTCCTGTGGCTCAGCAGGAGGTCGAGGCCAGAGAGATCCAGTCCATGCTTGATAAGGGTGTCATGGAGCCGAGCACCAGTTCCTGGAGCAGTCCGGTGGTGCTTGTGAAGAAAAAGGATGGAAGTACACGCTTTTGCGTTGATTACCGTAAACTCAATGATGTGACGCGAAAAGATGCATATCCGTTACCATTGATCACCGACACTCTAGATGCACTGGCTGGCTCCGAGTGGTTTTGCACCCTGGATCTGGCCTCCGGGTATTGGCAGGTGGCCATGGATGAGCGTGACAAAGAGAAGACAGCCTTCATAACCAGACAGGGCCTCTTCCAGTGGGAGGTGATGCCTTTCGGCTTGTGTAATAGCCCAGCGCTTTTTGAAAGGCTGATGGAATTGGTACTGAGAGGCCTGTGCTGGCGGAGCTGTCTGGTATACCTCGATGACGTCATCGTCAATGGCAAGTCCTTTGAGGAGACCCTAGATCGGCTGACCACTGTGTGGGAACGCTTCAGAGAGGCTGGCCTGAAGATGAAGGCCAAGAAATGCAAACTGTTTCAGACTGAGGTGCCCTACCTGTGGCACATTGTGTCCCGGGCAGGTATTTCGACAGACCCGGCTAAAGTCTCCGCTGTGCGGGACTGGCCACGACCGACCACGGTAAAAGAGGTACGGAGCTTCCTTGGGCTGGCGTCTTATTACAGGCGTTTCATTCCCGGCTTTGCGAGGGTGGCAAATCCCCTGACAGCTATGACAAGGAGGAAGGCTCCGTTCGAATGGTCGGACCGTAAGGAGGAGGCCTTTAGGGCTCTGCAGCAGGCTTTGTGCGAGTCGCCAATTCTGGCCTACCCCACTAGGGAGGATCCCTTCATCCTTTACACGGATGCCAGCAATGATGCCATGGGATGCGTCGTTGCCCAGCAGCAACCTGATGGGGAGAAGGTGATAGCCTATGCGTCGAAAACGTTCAGTCGTGCGCAGAGCCGCTATTGTACAACACACCGGGAGTTGTTGGCTGTGGTGACCTTCATCAAACAGTTCAAACACTACCTGTGGGGTCGACCATTCACTGTCGTAACTAACCACGCCTCACTGACTTGGCTCATGCACTTCAAGGACGCGGAAGGTATGGTGGCCCGTTGGCTAACCACCCTGGGGACGTATGACTTCACCATTGTTCACCGTCCCGGTGCGTCCATAGGCCATGCTGATGCGTTGTCGCGCAAGGTGACCAGACCCTGTAAGCGTGCAGAGTGTGTCGACTGCTTACCAAGGAGGGTAGCTAACGCGAGTCTGACAGCTGACGCCTCACGCGACACCTCTGAGCTGTCACCGCTACAGAGGGTGGAAGATGACCGACCTCTGATAGGTCGCGGTACTGAATCTGCAGTGATGGAGATCGTTGCAGGAGGTGACAGGTTCGATTCCCAACTGCCAATTGCTGGTGGAGGGGCGAGTGATGGAGGCTTGGGGGCAGAAGTAGCTCTGCTACAGTGGGCCCCAGGTGTGACTCTGGATGACATTCGCCGCTGGCAGAGCGAAGGCGAGGGTGTGGCTTGTGCTGGAGTGCACGAAAAGTAAAGTAAAGAACCCCCTCCATTCGTAAAATATCACATTTGGTGCCGTGAACCAGCGGTCTTTTCACGTGGTTGAGCGACAAGTGGCAACATGGCGGAACGCCGTGGGTTAGGCTTCATGGCTAGGTTAGAAAGTTGGTTGAGTGAGGACGATATAGACTTGCCCGTTCACGGAGAGAGGGTTGGAAATTTAGGCCGTGGGATACATGACCATGTGGGGATTCAGTCAGCGGGGAAGCAGCGAGCGAGACAGTCGCACTTTTTTTGGCAGGAATAGTTTGAGTTCTTGGATAACCGCCCTGCGGAGCAAGGGGCTGGCAGCAGTTCTACCAATTGCTGCCAGGTAAGTGACACCGATTACGGAGTTGTAACTTGTCTTTATTTGGGTTAAGGTGTTTAATAAATCATTGAAACTTTAACCACTTCGTTTCGCCTCAGTGCTTTCGCCACCACGTGTTAACGTAAGACCGAATTCGGAACGAACACCCAGTTGGGGTTGTCGAAATTAAGTTTAGAAGTAATTAGATCAACACATCGAGAAGTACATTAAAGCAGAGTAAAGCTCCATTCCTAAAATATCACATATCCACCAGGGATTCATTTAGGATTGGCTCCCATGTAATTCGTTATTAACACAACTGCATGGTTTAATAATGGCAGCCCATCACCCAAGCCACTGGTGTTTACTAATGGCAGCCCATCACCCAAACCACTAGTGTTTACTAATGGCAGCCCATCACCCAAACCACTGGTGTTTACTAATGGCGGCCCATCACCCAAACCACTGGTGTTTACTAATGGCGGCCCATCACCCAAACGACTGGTGTTTACTAATGGCGGCCCATCACCCAAACCACTGGTGTTTACTAATGGCGGCCCATCACCCAAACCACTGGTGTTTACTAATGGCGGCCCATCACCCAAACCACTGGTGTTTACTAATGGCGGCCCATCACTCAAACCATTGGTGTTTACTAATGGCGGCCCATCACCCAAACCACTGGTGTTTACTAATGGCGGCCCATCACCCAAACTACTGGTGTTTACTAATGGCGGCCCATCACCCAAACCACTGGTGTTTACTAATGGCGGCCCATCACCCAAACCACTGGTGTTTACTAATGGCGGCCCATCACCCAAACCACTAGTGTTTACTAATGGCGGCCCATCACCCAAACCACTAGTGTTTACTAATGGCGGCCCATCACCCAAACCACTGGTGTTTACTAATGGCGGCCCATCACTCAAACCACTGGTGTTTACTAATGGCGGCCCATCACCCAAACCACTGGTGTTTACTAACGGCAGCCCATCACCCAAACCACTGGTGTTTACTAATGGCGGCCCATCACCCAAACCACTGGTGTTTGCTAATGGCGGCCCATCACCCAAACCACTGGTGTTTACTAATGGCAGCCCATCACCCAAACCACTGGTGTTTACTAATGGCAGCCCATCACCCAAACCACTGGTGTTTACTAATGGCGGCCCATCACCCAAACCACTGGTGTTTACTAACGGCAGCCCATCACCCAAACCACTAGTGTTTACTAACGGCAGCCCATCACCCAAGCCACTGGTGTTTACTAATGTCAGCCCATCACCCAAACCACTGGTGTTTACTAATGGCAGCCCATCACCCAAACCATTGGTGTTTACTAATGGCGGCCCATCACCCAAACCACTGGTGTTTACTAATGGCGGCCCATCACCCAAACCACTGGTGTTTACTAATGGCGGCCCATCACCCAAACCACTGGTGTTTACTAATGGCGGCCCATCACCCAAACCACTGGTGTTTACTAATGGCAGCCCATCACCCAAGCGACTGGTGTTTACTAATGGCGGCCCATCACCCAAACCACTGGTGTTTACTAATGGCGGCCCATCACCCAAACCACTGGTGTTTACTAATGGCGGCCCATCACCCAAACCACTGTTGTTTACTAATGGCGGCCCATCACCCAAACCACTGGTGTTTACTAATGGCGGCCCATCACCCAAACCACTGGTGTTTACTAATGGCGGCCCATCACCCAAACCACTGGTGTTTACTAATGGCGGCCCATCACCCAAACCACTGGTGTTTACTAATGGCGGCCCATCACCCAAACCACTGGTGTTTACTAATGGCATCCCATCACCCAAACCACTGGTGTTTACTAATGGCATCCCATCACCCAAACCACTGGTGTTTACTAATGGCGGCCCATCACCCAAACCGCTGGTGTTTACTAATGGCGGCCCATCACCCAAACCACTGGTGTTTACTAATGGCGGTCCATCACCCAAACCACTGGTGTTTACTAATGGCGGCCCATCACCCAAACCACTGGTGTTTACTAATGGCGGCCCATCACCCAAACCACTGGTGTTTACTAATGGCGGCCCATCACCCAAACCACTGGTGTTTACTAATGGCGGCCCATCACTCAAACCACTGGTGTTTACTAATGGCGGCCCATCACCCAAACCACTGGTGTTTACTAATGGCGGCCCATCACCCAAACCACTGGTGTTTACTAATGGCGGCCCATCACCCAAACCACTGGTGTTTACTAATGGCGGCCCATCACCCAAACCACTGGTGTTTACTAATGGCGGCCCATCACCCAAACCACTGGTGTTTACTAATGGCGGCCCATCACTCAAACCACTGGTGTTTACTAATGGCGGCCCATCACCCAAACCACTGGTGTTTACTAACGGCAGCCCATCACCCAAACCACTGGTGTTTACTAATGGCGGCCCATCACCCAAACCACTGGTGTTTGCTAATGGCGGCCCATCACCCAAACCACTGGTGTTTACTAATGGCGGCCCATCACCCAAACCACTGGTGTTTACTAATGGCGGCCCATCACCCAAACCACTGGTGTTTACTAATGGCGGCCCGTCACCCAAACCACTGGTGTTTACTAATGGCAGCCCATCACCCAAACCACTGGTGTTTACTAATGACAGCCCATCACCCAAACCACTGGTGTTTACTAATGGCAGCCCATCACCCAAACCATTGGTGTTTACTAATGGCAGCCCATCACCCAAACCACTGGTGTTTACTAATGGCAGCCCATCACCCAAACCACTGGTGTTTACTAATGGCGGCCCATCACCCAAGCCACTGGTGTTTACTAATGGCGGCCCATCACCCAAACCACTGGTGTTTACTAATGGCAGCCCATCACCCAAACCACTGGTGTTTACTAATGGCAGCCCATCACCCAAACCACTGGTGTTTACTAATGGCGGCCCATCACCCAAACCACTGGTGTTTACTAATGGCATCCCATCACCCAAACCACTGGTGTTTACTAATGGCGGCCCATCACCCAAACCACTGGTGTTTACTAATGGCGGCCCATCACCCAAACCACTGGTGTTTATTAATGGCGGCCCATCACCCAAACCACTGGTGTTTACTAATGGTGGCCCATCACCCAAACCACTGGTGTTTACTAATGGCAGCCCATCACCCAAACCACTGGTGTTTACTAATGGCGGCCCATCACCCAAACCACTGGTGTTTCGTTTTCATTGATTTCTTGAACTGCCGTGTGTTTATTTGGATTCGTGTCCTGGGGCCCAGATAACTTAATCAGGGATGCACATCTGTTAATTTTGCAAAAGTTGTGCCTTTATGTGAAAAACTGTGCATGGTCATTTATTTATTATAACACTGCCAAAGCCTACTTCGGTGTGGAGGTTCCACTTTATATAACATCTAGGGATTGTAGTATTTTTGTAGGTTTGTTTGCGTGGATGTGCTTAGCACTCACCCAAGAGGGAGAGAGCAATTGGGCATATTTTCCAGTTACTCTGCATGCTAAAGATAGGCCTGATACACGTCACTTTTTCTTTACTTAATATTAAACTGTTCTTGTAGTCCTGAAGTTTGTGAATTAGCAGAAAGAAGCGACAGTACTAAATGGATGGGGCCCAGACTTTTCTACGAAGCCGTATTAGGGACATGGCGAGAAAAAAAAATCCGCTAGTTCGCCTCGGCGGATTACTATTCCGCCCCGGCGGATTACTAGTCCGCCCCAGCGGATTACCAGTCCGCCCCGGCGGATTACTAGTCCGCCCCGGCGGATTACTAGTCCGACCCGGCGGATTAGCCATAGTCCGCCCCGGCGGATTACTAGTCCGCCCCGGCGGATTACTAGTCCGACCCGGCGGATTAGCCATAGTCCGCCCCGGCGGATTACTAGTCCGCCCCGGCGGATTAATAGTCCGACCCGGCGGATTAGCCATAGTCCGCCCCGGCGGATTACTAGTCCGCCCCGGCGGATTACTAGTCCGACCCGGCGGATTAGCCATAGTCCGCCCCGGCGGATTACTAGTCCGACCCGGCGGATTAGCCATAGTCCGCCCCGGCGGATTACTAGTCCGACCCGGCGGATTAGCCATAGTCCGCCCCGGTGGATTACTAGTCCGCCTCGGCGGATTACTAGTCCGAGAGTGCGGCAAGGATGGCAAAAAGGGTGGAGAGGGTGGCGAGCGGGTGAGGGCTTGGTGAAGAGGGTGGAGAGAGGGAAGATGGGGCCGGCGGGTGAAGAGAGTGAAGAGGGTGGTGGTGTTTGGTGAAGATGAAGAGGGTGGATGGTAGAGGATGCAGTGGGTAGGGAAAGGGTGGGGAGTTGATGGAGAGGGTGGCGCTGGTGAAGTGAGGGTGGGGAGGGTGTAGAGACAGTGGAGTGAGTGGAGAGGGTAAAGGGTGGAGGGGGAAGAGAGGAAGAGAAGAGGTTAGAGAGGAAGAAGAAGGTGGCGAGGGTGAAGAGAGTGAAGATGGGGTGGAGGGCGAAGAGAGTGAAGAGGATGGCGGTGTGTGGTGAGGATGAAGAAGGTGGACCGTGGAGGATGGAGGGTGGAGAGGGTCTCTCAGAAACTTCCCATGTGATCCCCTTCACTTGAATACGAACGACGGAGACTATTTATTGTTATTACTATGGCTATCATTAATAAGTCAATGTCACTGGAAATCTGGGCGAAACCCTTTGCGCGGTTCCTTTTGGTGAACGGCCGTGCGATGCTGCAATCTGATTGGTCGAGAGCTTGACCGACATCTGACGTCACTGTTTATTGCTTGTTCGGGTAAATCCGGGCTAATCCGCCCCGGCGGATTACTAGTCCGCCCCGGCGGATTACTCGGCGGATTACTAATCCGCCCCGGTGGATTACTAATCCGCCCCGGCGGATTACTAATCCGCCCCGGCGCATTACTATTCCGCCCCGGTGGAAGACTAGTCCTGAAGCGTGAGTTTTAAAATGTGAGCTACTTTTTGCCTATTAAGTGGTCGGCCGTCGAGTGTGAGGAAGATGGGGCCTCGGGTGGTAGGCCGAACATGTAGGTAAGCATGCAAGTATGCAATGTGACATGTTACTGACGGGTGCGGTTGAACAGTGAGTCTGGTGGTTTGTTCTTGACTGCGTTTATATTTGTGAAATGTAATGCGTTTGATGATATTATCTGAGTTGTTTTTGGATACCGTGAGCTCTCCAATTCGTAAGCAAGCATGGAAGGCTAATGAGAAAATGGCCTTAAAGAGTCGGATCTGAAAGGGGGAGACCGCTGCGTATTGTACTTGGTTGAGGAGTAATAGCAGAATGTTGTGTGTGATGGGCAGGAGGTGTGAGGTAGGCTGAGCGCACTTTTTGATCCCTATTGACATGCGTTTAATGAGGAAGTTTGCAGTGGGGTCATTGAGGGATCTTATTTTGTGAGCGAATGAAATGGCAGACACGTTAGTGAGCATGGTTTAGTGTTTTTCCCCGCGGAATGAAGAGAAGCTATGAAGGCTTCTATGGAAGATTCGGTGCCCAGGAGCTCCACTGGCAAGGACTGCTTGCGCAAGAAAGCGACATACTGGATCCAATTTCGCTGATAAGCTTGGACGGTTGATTTCTGGAGAGAGCTTGCACTAAAGTGTCTATTGTGGCTTGACGTTCTCTGGAAGGTATTCGGCCGGAAAGTTGTGCGGCTGAGGCTTCATCCCGTACTCGCTCAGCAGTTGTGGAGTGACCTGCGAGCGAGAAATTGCCTCATCTAGTATGTTGGTTACGCATGGTATGTGTACTGCTGTAAATGTTGTGTTGTTGTGAAGACATGCAAGGATGAAAGGTCGAAGAATACCCATTATGACTGGGTCGAGCGAAGTTTGCTTGTTGAGAATGTCCGTGACAGCCTTGTTGTCACAATGCAATGTGACTACAGTGTTGCGCATTTTGTGTCCAAAAGCTCGAATTAGGAGGAGGATCGAGTACAATTCGAGAACAGCGATGTGATAAGTGCGCCACGTGCGTGGCCATGTGCCTTGTATCCACGAGTAGCCGAATGTCCCCCCATACCCAATGCCGGAAGCATCTGTGTACATATTGATGGTTGCAGAGTCTGCGTGTGAGGGCTTAGAGATGATGGTGATGCCATTGCATGATTGTAGGAAATTATGCCACATGTGTAAGTCCTGTTTTGCTTCATGTGTGAGCCGAATGTAGTGTGAGGGGAAACGGATGCGGTATTCCATACTTTTACCTTACATAATCTCTGCTTTTACGCCATACTGTAGTTTACTCGCGTGAGTTGCTATAGCAACCACGCCGGTGACGCTTGGGTTGAGCTTAGCAGTGAGTTAGTCAGCGGCGTTGCGGGAGGACGGGTTTCAGCTAGCAAGCTAGAAGGGATTTTGGTCGGATTCACCGCCGTGCGGAGAGAGGGGCTGGCAGCTAGTTAACCAACTGCTTCCAGGTAACTGACACACCGTTTAACGAAGTTGGTAACTGGTTTAATTTGAGTTTGAAGACAATCATCAAAACTTTAACCACTGCCTTTCGCCTCATTGCCTTCGCCACCACGTGTTGAGCTAAGACCGATCTCGGAACGAACACTTACTCAGGGTTGTCCAAAATTAAGTTTAGAAAGAGTAAATTAACACTTCTTGTGACTCGTTATGAATGATGTGGATTTTGTGCATGGCTTGAGAGAGGGTTTGGTGTATGGCTTGAGAGAGGGTTTGGTATTTAACGGATGTGTCTTCCGACGGGATACCTCTGTTGACTGAGCGCTGGTCGTATGGGTAAGATAGATTGTGAAGCAGTCTGTATGTGCCTAGCTGTGAATCCATCCAGCGTTAGATTCTAACGCTGGGGAGATCATAGTTCCGTCCCCGAAACCTAGTGTCTCCGTACGCTCCGCCAACAAGGTTTCGTACGGGAAGCTCATTTTCCCGGTACAAGATTCCGCCGTGAAATCGGGGCGAAAAGTTGGGAGTCCACAAAGTCACCGTTTTTACCTTCCTAACTTAGCTTTACCTCACTCTATGCAGAGGTGATCCAATCACCTGTCAATTTCTATAATTCACAAGCCGGTATACGCTTGAACAACTGACTTTCAGGCAGTTTATTGCACAGACCATCTTCAGTAAGCGGCAACCGCACGCTAGAAAACTTGTTTAGGTTACACACCAATAGAAACCATCCCCAGGTTAAGTAATGCAAAAACCCAAATTTTCAACCCCATGCTAGAAAAAAATCGGTAACCATGTTTGACTATATGGGCCATAGGAAATTATAGAGAAACTATCCAACTTTATTTTAACAACAAACAGAACATAGGTTCACGTGCGATATGTTTAGCTACAGCCCATAGTATGACACCCCCTCTAGCGCGACCGGCCGAAAATTAAACACCCAGCGAATCAGCATGTGATGAGGTTGACCGAACCACGCACCCGTAACGTCCGCAAACATGATTAAATACGCCACAGATTAATGCAACAGGCAGTAATCTGGCCAAACATTAGTGAAAGAAACAATATATACAAAGAAAGAAGTAACCAGTAACCATATAACCCTGATATACGATCATATTTTAGGCACTACTTGACGGTATATACTTTTCTACGCACGACCTATTGGTGTGTAACCTTTATACTGAGTTATGTCACGTGATCGTTCAGTTTTGCAACGTACAGATTCGCTTTACCTTGAAAATACGGAAATGCATGGTTCGCGATCTTTGATTTATGGGATACAGGCGTTATTTTAATATCGTTATTAGCCGTGTTCTTTACGCGACTGTTAATATATAGCTGTGAGGATGTGTGCTTGGACGACGTTAGTCCCACGAGACAGTTGTTGCTCCACACAGCAATCTCATATGCCTCAAATCCGCAGGCAAGAAGGAGAGTGGAAGATTTGTTTGCGTGAGCGACTAAGTGTTTTTCGATCCATCAAACCATTGTCATTTTGTACTAAATGATATTTGTACTTCATATTTGTTGGCGGAGCGTGCGGAGACACTAGGTTTCGGAGACGGAACTAGGGAGATCACAGCTAGTATGTGCCGGTAGTTCGCTTCTCTCTGAGGGCGAGAGGGGAAGATTTGAAGTTTGTGAAAGGTGGCTGTGCGAATGGCCAGCTGTACGACCAGCCGCTAACTCCTGCTGCAGTTTGGTATCAACTGCTGTGGAATTAATGAGCGCTGATTGAGAGTTAGTGGCGTTGAGTGGGCATTCCAGGCCTTTGAACCCTACTACAAAGCCTTCCGTGAAGCCTGTGACTAGTTCTGACTTAAGCTGGGAGGGGTAGTCACGTAGGTATGAAAGGAGCCTGTAACTTAGTGTAAGCTTTATGGGCGTGGGCAGGCCTGTGGCTATTGCTAAATCACCCTGTACACTGTACACAACAGTGGCCAGGGTGATTTAGCACTAGCCTGTGGCTTGGGTCGTTGACGTGGCACATGAAGATGGGATGTGCTTTATGGCTGCGGAAACAGGCGTGGTTGTATTTACACTGCCCACGGGAGTTACACCTTTGCCCTTTAGCGTGAAAGGCAAAGCAGAAACCTTTTGGCACAGGTGTGGGTCCTCGGGTGCCAGGGGGTGGGAGGTTTGAACCACGAAGGGTGGGAGGGGCATGTGGGCCGGAAATGGACGCGAAGTGTTGCGGGGCAAGACGTGCAGGGTAGCCTGGTGAAACAAAGCCTGCCTTACGGTCGACCAGATGCATCGGGTGAATTCCCGGCCAAGGCGAAATTGCTGGTCATAGAGTAGCCAGTGCGCCCCCTGTTCTGCCAAATTCTTAATGTCCCGAGCGTAGGTTAGGATGTCATTTAGCTGCTCCGGGAATCTGTCGACATAAATGGCTGTGTAGATATCCCAGACCCTACCCCAGTCCTGGATACTCAGAGTCCGTGGGCGGGCCTGGGAGAAACTCAGGGATGGACGCTGGTCGTCGACTTGCAGGGAGAGGGTGTAAGTCCCATGTTGATGGGGCTGTAACAGTTCAGCAAAGTCCAGATAAAGGTGGCTCCAGATACGCTGTTTAGATTTAATTGGGATGTTTTGTCCTATTGGGGCCCTAGCTGACGCCATAGATCGTGGTCGCGCAGGCGCGATGGGTGGCATGGAAAGCAGCTCACCTTGCTTGTCAGCTGGGCACCCACCCAAAAAGTCATCGACATTCCACCCGGCGGGTGCTTCACCAAGTAGAGGGTTATGAGTGGGGTCAGTGTCACCGGGCAGCAGCTGTGAAGCTGGCGTAGTAATTTGTTCAGCCAACCCCCGCAGATCAGCAGTGGTCGTAGCTGGAGCCTGCGAGGGGCGTACAGGGTGCTGCAGTGTGTGTCCCGCCGCCATCGCCGCAGCCAGTGAAGACTGCAATCTGCTGCATGCACTTGTTCAACTGAGACAACGCCTGTAATGTCCGTTGGAGGAGGTCGTGGTTATAGCAAATAACAAAGCATGTACGTAAAATGGACAGCCGTACGTCAAACATTTTTTGTGACTGGCTGTGAGGCGTAGTTTATCATTGGTAATCATGCGCTATAACATATGGTTAGTTGCTAGCCGAATACTGTATAAGGTAACTGCTAGCTATAGGTAGCCGTGCGCCACAGAAGTGACTACCTGAGTAATTAAAAAGAAATATACTATTAAGAATAGCCGTGCGCCACGCACATGTAGTGACAGGCTGGCCGAAATGGTCAAGTTGACGTTTGTTGCGCAGCAGCGCCGACCCACGCTGGCCCAAAGCGGAACCATGCACGGGGTCGCTATGACGGCTGTCTCAGTACATCTAGGCACTAGCACCAGTCACGTGACCCATTAGGCCTAGTGTCACAAAGTGATAGCCGTGCGCCACATAACTTTACTTGTGACTAGCCGATAGGTGCATAGCAAAAGGAGGCCAAACTTGTGCTGGTGCTAGGATACCTCATAATAACAAAAAGTTATATCCTTAGTAGGCCTACGCATTATGTCGATATTATTGCCCTAATTGGGAAGGTATTCCTAAGGTCAGTAGCAGATATACAAATGACCAAGGGTTCGCCTGGGCAAAGCTAAAGGGAACTGCCATCCTCTAACACTGCTTTACCGATTCATATAATAGCGAGCGTAGTGAGCTCTTTAGATAACACACACGTAAAAAACTGACAAAATCTGTATCTCAATCCCATACTGTAAAGCGCGAAAAAAAATCAACCGGTAGTCGACCCCCAGTGGTGTGACATGCGCATGCGTTTAAATGCATTCCGGGAAAGTTCATGTTTATTTTTTTGTCAAAAACTTATATGCAGCCCAAACCCGCACATTCACTAAAGACTATACATAATTGGTAGATAATTCACATACAAAAACAGAATTCCAACTGATGAAACGCTGATCATAGCGACAACATGCATGTGTCCTCCTCTCTCATGACAGAGGGCGCTCAACACGCGCGCGGGCTGCATTCGCTTGGTGGCAGCACAAGTCGAACGCGCAGACGACAGTTTCAGATTTGTCAGCAGTTTACCAGGCTTCGTTGATGTTACAACAGTTTCACGTCTAGTCTAGCTTTTGTCAATTTATATCAAGGTTGGTGATACATTAAAGTGCTAAGGTAACTTATTTGTGTAATATTTAGATCTAGCCTAGGAGTTAGATCTATTTGACAGTTCATCAGGCGCCAGTGTAGGATCCATAGTCGGGCATAGAACAGTTTTGACCCTGACCAGGGGACCATTTGACTCTTTTAGCTAATGTTTACTGAGCCTTTCAGTAACATAGACTTCTAATTGACTAATATAGATCTAGCTGAAAGTTAAGTTAATGTAAGTTCCCTAGATCTAGTTTAAGTTGGATCTAAGCTTTAAACAATTTGAGGCAAAAATTGCTTCGTTAACGCATTACATGTTCTAGATCTAAGCTTAGGCCTAGATCCAGATCTAAATTTAGATCCGTTACCGGCGTTAGGCCTACAATCTAGTTCAGCTTTTGAAAATATAGATCAAGGTTGGTGATCCAAAAGGTGCTAGATCTAACGTCACATTTAGGCTATAATCATATGACTTTCACCACTTATTTATTTACTTATTTGAACCATTTGATTGGGACAACCGTCTTTTAGCCTTTCATTAAAATAGACTTCTAATGCAGATCTAACTGGAAATTAATGTAAGACTTACTAAGCTTAAAGTTACATGTGGAGCTGGCCGTTGCAACGGCTGTACCAAAATAAACATAAACAGGAAATGTTACCTTTGACCACAAGCAGTGTCAACAGCCACCGCCAAAGAAAAAGTGGCGCTCCGGACGCTTCTATTGTCTCATATAATTTAGCGCTTGGGCCCCCTGTCGGTGGCACCGGTAAACGACTTGCTCACACACGTTTATGACGTTTCAAATCAGCACCAGTTTTCATTTTTGTGGCGGACAATTCATGAATTTGAAATGTTTTGCTCATTGCCATTGGCAGATAATTGGTGAGCGATATGGTAGGTGTTTATTGTCTGTTATGAACCTTAAGGCCTTAGGCTTGTGTTCTTATACGCAAATTTGGCATTCAAAAACAGCGAAACAACTCCACATGCAACTTTAAGTTGGATCAAAGCTTGAAAAAAAATTGAGGCAAAAATTGCTGTTGTTTGGCAGATTTTTAACAAAAAATGTAATTAAACTTAGTCTACATCTAGAGATAAGTTAGATCTATTAAGATCTTCGAACATCTATCCATTGGCATTCTTTAATATAAGCTTACTTTAAAAAGTAACCTTACTCTAATTATCGAATCAAAGCAACATCTGTGTTTATTCAAACGGGTTGTTTGAAAGTTCATTAGGCGTCCGTGTAGGATCCGTCAAATAACTAATTTCTAATATAGATTAGCTAGAAGGTAATATTTATAGTTTATAGTTTATAACAAACCCTTCAGTTAAGATTAGCCTACATCTAGAGATAATTAAGTTATCAAGATCTTCGAACATCTATCCATTAGCATTCTTCATTATATTTAAAAAGTAGTAAGTTCTTGCAGTAGTCCAATTATCAAATCAAAACAAGTTGTGCTCCCCTTCTTTAGCACATCTACTTCAAAACTAAAAGCTTCTAGATCTATCACAGCTGCTTGTCATTTGGGATCTTGTAGACTATCGTAGTCGTAGTCTATCGTAGACTACTTCTTGCTGGGTTTGCTGCGTTGAATAATGGCGGACCACCCTTACATAAAAAAATATTCACAGTACTTTGCTTCACACTGGGTAACCGTAACACAATCCAGTCAACCAGTCGTCCAGTTTCAAATTCTAGAGATCTTGAGCATAATTTTTACTCAAGCTCATTACATGAGCTGAGTCGTGAAGTTACAAATCCAAATCAGGGAGCAGGAAGGCAGGAACATAACTATTGCCAGCCACATCTATCTGACCATGGCACTCCACCTACACCATGCAATGATCCCTCCCCACAAAATACGGCACTTTTAAACTTTGAGAACAAACATTTTCGGTCAGTCAATGTACCAGGGGATGGAAATTGATTTTTTCATTGCCTTAGCCTATTTTTAGATGGCAATTTCTCTCGAACGAAACTTTACAGATCACAAATAAAGCAACCTAGGGTAATAGGAACCTAAATCATGACAGATTCGGTCAGGGGCAGGTCACTTGACTACAAATCAAATGTACTACTAAACTACTAGATTTACTTTTTCAGTACCAAAACTTTGATATTAAATATACAAAATAGCATAATATGTAAAACTTCACCTTTAAAAAGAACAAGTCATAACTAAGGTTATGAGAAACAGTTTAGCCCAGTTATCATCAGTGGGGGTCCAAAAAATTGCTTCACAACAAAGTCAAAGTCTACGCTCGCCTTCTAGGTTTTACCTACAACATATTACCCAATTATCTATCCTCCAAATTACAGAATTTTTCGTCCTATCTATAGCTCGGAATAAAATTTAGAAGTGACCCCCAGGCACGATTTCGCCGCCTACCCAGGCGGCAGCCCTTTTTGGAGATGTGTCCGCGATTCACCAATCAGGAGGCGATACTCTAAGTTATTCAAACCGGAAATTGCGCCTATTGTGTGAGCAAAACAAGAGCGCGTGATCATCGCTAATATAAAGAGCTGCGATTCTAACTCTAATCATGGCATATTGTTGCGGAGTCAATCGTCGCAAGACCTATATCAATTTGTTTGGACGGTACTTTTCCATAAAACACTAAAACGCTACTGCGCGGCTTGGAACTGCCGCTGTTCATCTGTAAATCGCGGCCCGGATCTCTCTCTCCGCGAGTTATAACATAAGGCGGTGCCATATGAATAGTCACAATTAATACACGTACGTCACTGCTCCCGGCAAAATGGCGCTCTGCTTGACATTGCTGGGGGCGGGTTGTCTTAATTTTGTTCACCTTACCAGTCGGCCGAAACGAAGCGTTAACACTCGCCAATTTAATTTTAAGATGTAAACTTTCTGTGCAGATCACTATTAAATTAGGTTGGACACCCGGTTTAAGGCCGGGCTTGGCATGTGAACCCGGGAAGCGGACTCGTTAACCACGTATAAACTGGTGCGGGTGCGGGGAGACATGGGCCATCTGGCTATGGCGCTCCGTGGCACTGTCCGTTGACGTTGTGCGTTGCCGAGACCGCCAAAATATGTAAAAAGAGCTGTGAGCTTGCGAACGGGTTGGAAATAATGTTTTCGGTAGTTGGACAGGGGAACGTCACTTCCGGCATCCCCCCCAGGCGGCAAGGATGTTTTTGGGTTTGGCGGTTGGCATAATTTGTTATGAATATTAGGGCAGAAATGTGTTGAAAGAAGTTCTTTCTGCTTGCCGTCGTGTGTAAAGATCCGAAAAAGGTACGTTACTGTCCGCCCAATGCCCTGCAAAATGTAACAGGGCTAACCTGTAAAAGGCGAACATGTAGCCCCACACATGTAGCTTTAGCCTAACCCCTCGGGAGACCCACTCTGTTCCGCCGGAACAGAGTGGGTCTCCCGAGGCTAATGTAGCCTGTGAGTGTGACTGTGACTGTGAGTGCCACACTGCCACTGCCACTGGGCTGGCATCAGGCATAAGATGACTTGCTGGCTATGGATTTTATATTGTTCTATGTCCATAACAGCCACACCGTAGGTCCCCATGTTTGGTCCCAAACACCGTGAGAGGTCCACTTTATAAGTTGCTAAGTCTTAGAAGTGGACCAACTTTACAACCCCCCACCAAAATTGAAAAATCCTTAAAAATCTAGTATAATATTCCTTGAAACTAGTATAATATTCCTAAAGAACTATTTGCTATATATTTGTATTATTCGACTAAACCTAGTATAATATTCCTTAAAAGTAGTACAATATTCCTGTGAAACTAGTCTAAAAATCTATAAAAACCTAGTATAATATTCCTTAAAAACTAGTATAATATTCCTTAAAAACTAGTATAATATTCCTTAAAAACCTAGTATAATATTCCTTGAAACTAGTATAATATTCCTAAAGAACTATTTGCTACATATTTCTATTATTCGACTAAATTTAGTAGGTTGGTTTCCTTGGTTACATTGTTTTTGTGTTGTCTATGTCATGTCTGGATTCACGTATAGCGCGTCCGAGGTCATGAAGACAGCACGAGTGACAAATGAAAATTTCCTTCAAATGGCACGTGCCGAAATAGGGCAGCGACATCTGGCAATTGTATATGATACAAGTAGGTTTCTATACAAAACACTCACCTTTAATTTTTACTTTTTTAGTCGGGAGTATTAAGAGTATCCGACAGAAATAAGTTTCCTGCTACTAATACTCGCTCAATTTTTTTATTTTGTCCGCTAACAAGTTTTGCTGACAACTTTGGTTGTCTTGTGTTGTGTCATCTCATGAAACCGCTAGATGTCACTTGTTTCTTCTGGTAAACGCCCTCTGGCGAACTGGCTACACATTTCCCAAAGACCTGGTTCCAACACTCTTTCTGTTTATTAACAGTGACACATGTTTTTCTGTCAGGTGTACAGAAAATAGGTGAGTAGACACTTGTCACTGTTGATAAACAGAACAGGAACCAGGTCTTTGACAAATATGCAGCTAGTTTGCTAGAAGGCATTGACCGGAAGGAACTAGCGACATCTAGCAGTGTCGTGGGATGAGACAATACAAGAAGGCGGCAACGCTGGCCAGGAAAACTTGTTAGTGGACAAAATAAATAAGTTGAGCTAGTTTTAGTTGCATCAAACATCTTTCAGTCGGACACTCCTTAAGGATAATGCTCCTGAACTTAAACAACTAAAAATTAGAGGTGAGTGTTTGGTGTCAAAACCTCCAGCAACTTGTAAAGTGGACTTCTCACTATATTTTAGACTGAATATGGCGACCTACGCTGTGGCGGTAAGGACCGGCCTATCAGTCTGCCGTAACCATTAACGCCATCAAATGGGGCTACATTACCTGATCACTACTGTCTTCTAGTTCTAGCCTACTAAGCAAAGTCAAAGTCATAAATGCCGTAGACTCACGTTTCGGCCCATATTTTCTGTGAATTTGCCGCAATCGCTCCGAAATTCAATGACGTGAGAAAGCAACACCGTGCAATTTTAATGATACCAAACTGACGTGTTTACTATGCGGTTGTCCATATGCGACAAATTCGTGGAAAATATGGGCCGAAATGTGAGTCTACGGCATTTATGACTTTGACTTTACACTAGCTCTGTCCCTGAAGAACCCACGCCTCTCTACTCTACCGCTTGGCCAGGGTCCTGAAGTGCAGCCTGCAAATCCTCAGCAATTTTAAACCGCTCCACTTTAATCTGCCTAGTATCATTTTGTGGGTGAATAAAATAGGTGTCTTCTGGATGTGGAAATCCTCCACCCCTACCCTCCCCCTGCCAGGGCATATGTGGACCACCAGTGTCAGGAGCTACACTCAAAAGTGACTCCTAAACTCCTGTTTATTAATTTCCTAAATGCTGTAGAGACTAAAGTCTCTTTCCATGCATATTTTCCCAGAATATGTCGCAATCGCTTTGATAATCACTAATGTGAAAAAGCAAGACTGTGCAATTTTAATGATACCAAACTTACAGACTATGATAACATGCAAACTAACACAACCATATACAATGAAATCATTAATATTTGCTATCGATATTCTCCCAATAATGAAAATTTCAAAGTATTAATTTTAAGATTTTAAATATTTTTTGCTTATAAACTAAGGCATGTAGATCTATGTACAAATGTTAGTCTAATCTGAACTTTGAATTATCCTCACAGTATGGAATATAATATATTATTTAATAAATAAGTAGACAACTTTTCTTCAACATCTGTCTTATCAATTAGATCTATAGGAATGGAATGTTGGTGTTTTAGGCCACTTTTGTGCACATACAGGCTAAATTGGGCCAAGGAACCTCCCGAGACGATGAAGGATGAAGGAATGAAACATGCCAATTAGATCTATAGATGTGGAAGCCATCCTTCAGCTGTCATATATTGGTTTTAATATAAGTCATATTGGAATAAGTCTAATATGTCACTTGGCCATTGACAAAAGGTTATATACAACTTTGCATGAAAAGCTCTTTAGATTAAATATAAATTGTTTCTTTGGTATACAGAATCAGAACTTTACATGGTACTAAATTAATATGAAAAAAACTTTACTTTTGCTAATTTTAGGTATGCCTATATATGATTAGAAATAAATTTAGTGCTACAACACTGCAATTGAATTCAAACCCATCACCCATCACAGATATGTACCATATTTCATAAATGTTATTGGATACTAAAACATAATTAATTTCGTTGCTGTCCAGAATTATATATAGAACAAAATAATCCTGCACACTGATTGAGTTAATTGAGTTAATACCTAGGTATTGCACTTTCACACCTTTATGGCAGGGAAAATAATCTTGTGCTGAAGTGCAATATTCAATCGTCTGACTTTACTACTACCGTTGGCATCACAGTCTAGACCAAAAGATGTTACGTTACACACCTGATACAACAGGTGACTGAGGATAGGGTCTTTAGACAAGAACTGCGACTCATAACAAGAACATCCCTAAATATAGCAACTTACCCCTCTCCCCTATCCCTACAATTACAAGAGTGCAACCATGATCTGCAGCACCACACATTAAAAACAACATTGTTTCTAAGTTCATAAGAGTGTCTGAAAAAATACAAATGCATGAAAATTCTGCTGGGTTCCTGGCCAATCACTCATGAACATCAGAAGGTGAACATATAGCAAAAGCAAAATTGTTGCGCCCTCTTTCCGAAAATTTATACCTGCTGGTTACATCCCTACACAAGTTCATTTGTCCCCGCTTGTTAAATGTTTTTGATGAAATATTATATTTGTTAAATAATATGAATTGGCATTTAATTTATAGCCTTATTTGCGAGCTCAGCCAAATTTTATCTGAGAAAAAGTGTCAATGGTGCCAATGGTTTCTTTTCAGCAAGCCATAACACATTTATGGCTTAGTTTAATATTAAGGCTTAGAATCACATGCAGAGGAACACAGGAATAAGTAATTAACGTAGGTAATTGGGTCTGATTCCTGATATTATGTTATGAAGATCTTTCATTTTTTGTGTTTCTGGTTTTTTCTTTAAGTTAATTACAAATGGGTTAATGAAATATTTTGAGTTAGGTTTAAAGCTATTAAGTAAGGAGTAATTGGCTTAATTCATCGGATTGGATTATCATAGACAGGGGAAGAATGACCCTCGATCTCGCGGCCGGTCAGGTAGGGTGGGGGGGTAGCCGAGCGAGGGGTGGGGTGGGGTAGCTTGGAGGGGGATGGGTTCTGAGAGACAAACTTGGACGTTTTTGTTTTTGGTTCATATACAAGTCGCACCGGTATATAAGTCGCACCCTTCAGCCACGAGGAGAAAACGTGCGACTTATACAACGGAAATTACGCTACCATAATGTATTAGTGCTTATCAAATTGGGAAATATAACCTTTTGCAGCCGCTATATGTGTGTTTTGTTTTCCTTACAGAAAGGTGATGCTTATGAAGTAAGCCATGTCATCCTGCCTAAGCAGGTTGACACGGCAACCTCATGTGAAATGACAGATCAAGGTCGTCAGGAACTGTTGGAATTCGCCATGGAGCATGGTCTTGTCCAGATTGGTTCGATGCATGTATGATAATTTGAGTGTATTTGCCGGCGGACAAAAAAAATTTGACCTAAGCTTTGATATAAAATAGTTGCTGTTATGTATTATGTCTGTAAGTATTATGTCTGTAAAAATAGTTACACATAATTTTTGCTTAGAAAAGCTACCAGTTATTCGTTTAGGCCATCAATAATTAACTATGCTTAAGTTCACATATGATCATAACTACCGTAAACTGCCTATTTGAAGCCGCATACATATTAGAAGCCGCACCCCAACTTTGGCCTAAAAACCGGGTTGGCAAGCACCCAGAACCATTTCCGGAAAACTACATATTATAAACCGCACCCGGACTTTGGCCTTTCGCCCCCCCCCCCCCCCCCCCCCGGACCGCCCTGTATTCCAGCTTAATCCATCCGGCCAACCAAGTCAATTAATTGTTTATACAAGCAGTCGTGACCACTAACAACATTCACCTCTCCCTCTCCGATCGCACCTCTTATCAAGCCGCGGCTTCAAATAGGCAGTTTACGGTACGTAGCATAATTACATGGAGTAAGCCTTTTCATAGCCTTTATTCTACAGATAGTTGCTTTAGTAGCGTTATGGTGTCTTGCTGTTTAATCGTGTTTGCATACAGTGATGCCCTTGATGCTAATTCGTGAGTAAAAAACCTTATGGAATTCTCCCAAAGACGTGGTTTGTCATCATTGACAGACACTAACCATTCTTTATATAATAAATATGCTACTAATGTTACTACCAGATCTTCAGTTTTATTCTAGCGGCCCACATATATATCCTGGAGCTGTACTGGCTTAATCAAACGACTAAGGACAGACCACACCTTCCTCGCGTGACAACATTGAAATAGGAGGTGTGGTATGTCTTGGCAACATGGCCGAAGAAGGAGTTCTAGGTGACATTTGCTCGTAAAATAATAAAAAAAATCATTGGCCGGCCCGAAGATAAATGAAAAATGTTATCTTAAGTATATATCAAACGTATTTTTGAATAATATTGGTAGAAAATAAATTGCACTAAGGTGGCTGCACCCTAATAATTGCGATATAACGCTTATCTTTGTTTCTCGTCAAATTACGATCAGTCGTTAAATTAGCATGTAAACCATACGATTGCGAGCTCGTAACTGTTAGTGAAACTATCCTCTGCTCACCACTCGGGCTGTTCGTTTGACGCCATGTTGGAAATCCTTCACTTCAGAGTGCTGCCCATTGCACAGTCACTGAGGACGAACATATAAAGCTGAGTGTTGTTGATCTCCGGAGGTAATCGTATTATATACTCTTTAGCTATTTATTTCTATTACCGGTACGTTTTTTTCAGTAGTTTTTCCATTTATTGCGGGGCCGGCCCGATAGCTCAGTGCGCTGGAGCACTGGCATTTAGCGCTCAGCCCGCCTGAGAGCCTAACAGCACGTGGATCGGTGGTTCGAGCCCCACTGTGGCCATGTCTATGTGGTCGAAGGATAGAGATGCCAGGTCTTTCTTCGCAAAGAGTAGGGGGTTACCCCCGAGGCCGGTAAAGTATGTACTCGTTGCTTTCAGTAACCGATGTGATACTGTTTGTGCTCTTATAAGGCGATGGAGGATGAACTTCATTCGTTGTCTGCAGAACTCGGGCCGAAATTGCGGCAGGTCAGCTGCCGGCGGCTGCCCCACACCCCTCGTCTTCCCTCTGCTCGGCCTTCGACCTCCACTACCGGTGCTGCGCCCCCCCCACCCTCGGCGGGTGCTTCTCGTTCTACGTCTTTGGGCCCGCCCCCCTCTGCGGGTGCTTCCCGTTCAATGTCTGGTGGCCCGCCCCCCTCTGCGGGTGCTTCCCGTTCAATGTCTGGTGGCCCGCCCCCCTCTGCGGGTGCTTCCCGTTCAATGTCTGGTGGCCCGCAACCCTCTGCGGGTGTTATCCGTTCTACGTCTGGTGGCCCGTCCCACTCTGCGGGTGCTTCCCGTTCAATGTCTGGTGGCCCGCAACCCTCTGCGGGTGTCATCCGTTCTACGGCTGGTGGCCCGTCCCCCTCTGCGGGTGTTACTTGTTCTACGTCTGGCGGCCCGACCCCCTCTGCGGGTGTTACTCGTTCTACGTCTGGTGGCCCGCCCCTCTCTGCGGGTGTTACCCGTTCGACGTCTGGTGGCCCGCCACCCTCTGCGGGTGTTACTCGTTCGACGTCTGGTGGCCCGCCCCCCTCTGCGGGTGTTACCCGTTCTACGTCTGGTGGCCCGCCCCCTTCTGCGGGTGTTACCCGTTCTACGTCTGGTGGCCCGCCCCCCTCTGCGGGTGTTACACGTTCAATGTCTGGTGTCCCGCCCCCCTCTGCGGGTGTTCCCCGTTCTACGTCTGGTGGCCCGCCCCCCTCTGCCAGTGTTACCCGTTCTACGTCTGGTGGCCCGCCCCCCTCTGCGGGTGTTACCCGTTCTACGTCTGGTGGCCCACCCCCCTCTGCGGGTGCTTCCGTTCAATGTCTGGTGGCCCGCAACGCTCTGCGGATGTTTCCCGTTCAATGTCTGGTGGCCCGCCCCTCTCTGCGGGTGTTCCCCTTTCTACGTCTGGTGGCCCGCCCCCCTCTGCGGGTGTTACACGTTCTACGTCTGGTGGCCCGCCCCCTTCTGCGGGTGTTACCCGTTCTACGTCTGGTGGCCCGCCCCCCTCTGCGGGTGTTACCCGTTCTACGTCTGGTGGCCCACCCCACTCTGCGGGTGCTTCCCGTTCAATGTCTGGTGGCCCGCAACCCTCTGCGGGTGTTATCCGTTCTACGTCTGGTGGCCCGTCCCCCTATGCGGGTGTTACTCGTTCTACGTCTGGTGGCCCGCCCCCCTCTGCGGGTGTTACTCGTTCTACGTCTGGTGGCCCGCCCCCCTTTGCGGGTGTTACCCGTTCTACGTCTGGTGACCCGCCCCCCTCTGCGGGTGTTACCCGTTTTACGTCTGGTAGCCCGTCCCCCTCTGCGGGTGCTTCCCGTTCAAGGTCTGGTAGCCCGCCCCCTTCTGCGGGTGTTAACCGTGCAATGTCTGGTGGCCCGCCCCCCTCTGCGGGTGCTTCCCGTGCAATGTCTGGTTGCCCCCCCCCCCCCTCTGCGGGTGTTATCCGTTCTACGTCTGGTGGCCCGCCCCCCTCTGCGGGTGTTACCCGTTCTACGTCTGGTGGCCCACCCCACTCTGCTTGTGTTACCCATTCTATGTCTGGTGGCCCGCCCCCGTTGCGGGTGTTACCCGTTTTACGTCTGGTGGCCCGCCCCCCTCTGCGGATGTTACCTGTTCTACGTCTTTGAGCCCGCCCCCCTCTGCGGGTGTTACCCGTTCTACGTCTGGTGGCCCGCCACCCTCTGCGGGTTTTACCCGTTCTACGTCTTTTGGCCGCCCCCCTCTGCGGGTGCTTCCCGTTCAATGTCTGGTGGCCCGTCCCCCTCTGCGGGTGCTTCCCGTTCAATGTCTGCTGGCCCGCCCCCCCTGTGCCGGTGTTACCCTTTCAATGTCTGGTGGCCCGCCCCCCTCTGCGGGTGCTTCCCGTTCAATGTTTGGTGGCGCGCCCCCCTCTGCGGGTGCTTGCCGTTCAATGTCTGGTGGCCCGTTCCCCTCTGCGGCTGTTACCCGTTCTACGTCTGGTGGCCATCCCTCCTCTGCGGGTGCTTCCCGTTCAATGTCTGGTGGCCCGCCACCCTCTGCGGGTGCTTCCCGTTCTACGTCTGGTGGCCCGCCCCCTCTGCGGGTGTTACCGTTCAATGTCTGGTGGCCCGGCCCCCTCTGCGGGTGTTACCCGTTCGATGTCTGCTGGCCCGCCCCACTCTGCGGGTGTTACCCGTTCTACTTCTGGTGGCCCGCCCTCCTCTGTGGGTGTTACTCGTTCTACGTCTTTTGGCCCGCACCCCTCTGTGGGTGCTTCCCGTTCTACGTCTGGCCGCCCGTCCCCCTCCGTGGGTGCTTCCCGTTGTACGTCTGGTGGCCCGCCCCCCTCTGGGGGTGCTTCCCGTTCAAAGTCTGGTGGCCCGCCCCCCCCCCCCCCCTGCGGGTGTTATCCGTTCTACTTCTGGTGGCCCGCCCCCTTTTTGCGGGTTTTACCCGTTCTACGTCTTTTGGCCGCCCCCCTCTGCGGGTGCTTCCCGTTCAATGTCTGGTGGCCCGTCCCCCTCTGCGGGTGCTTCCCGTTCAATGTCTGCTGGCCCGCCCCCCCTCTGCCGGTGTTACCCTTTCAATGTCTGGTGACCCGCCCCCCTCTGCAGATGCTTCCCGTTCAATGTTTGGTGGCGCGCCCCCCTCTGCGGGTGCTTGCCGTTCAATGTCTGGTGGCCCGTTCCCCTCTGCGGCTGTTACCCGTTCTACGTCTGGTGGCCATCCCTCCTCTGCGGGTGCTTCCCGTTCAATGTCTGGTGGCCCGCCACCCTCTGCGGGTGCTTCCCGTTCTACGTCTGGTGGCCATCCCTCCTCTGCGGGTGTTACCCGTTCGATGTCTGCTGGCCCGCCCCACTCTGCGGGTGTTACCCGTTCTACGTCTGGTGGCCCGCCCTCCTCTGTGGGTGTTACTCGTTCTACGTCTTTTGGCCCGCACCCCTCTGTGGGTGCTTCCCGTTCTACGTCTGGCGGCCCGTCCCCCTCCGTGGGTGCTTCCCGTTGTACGTCTGGTGGCCCGCCCCCCTCTGCGGGTGCTTCCCGTTCAAAGTCTGGTGGCCCGCCCCCCCCCCCCCCCTGCGGGTGTTATCCGTTCTACTTCTGGCGGGCAGCCCCCTTTTTGCGGGTGCTTCCCGTTCAAGGTCTGGTGGCCCGCCCCCCTCTGCGGGTGTTACCCGTTCAATGTCCGGTGGCCCGCCCCCCTCTGCAGGTGTTACCCGTTCTACGTCTGGTGGCCCGCCCCCCTCTGCGGGTGTTACCCGTTCTACGTCTGGTGGCCCACCCCACTCTGCGGGTGCTTCCCGTTCAATGTCTGGTGGCCCGCAACCCTCTGCGGGTGTTATCCGTTCTACGTCTGGTGGCCCGTCCCCCTCTGCGGGTGTTACTCGTTCTACGTCTGGTGGCCCGCCCCCCTCTGCGGGTGTTACTCGTTCTACGTCTGGTGGTCCGCCCCCCTCTGCGGGTGTTACCCGTTCTACGTCTGGTGACCCGCCCCCCTCTGCGGGTGTTACCCGTTTTACGTCTGGTAGCCCGTCCCCCTCTGCGGGTGCTTCCCGTTCAAGGTCTGGTAGCCCGCCCCCTTCTGCGGGTGTTAACCGTGCAATGTCTGGTGGCCCGCCCCCCTCTGCGGGTGCTTCCCGTTCTACGTCTGGTGGCCCGCCCCCCTCTGCGGGTGTTACCCGTTCTACGTCTTTGGGCCCGCCCCCCTCTGCGGGTGCTTCCCGTGCAATGTCTGGTTGCCCCCCCCCCCCTCTGCGGGTGTTATCCGTTCTACGTCTGGTGGCCCGCCCCCCTCTGCGGGTGTTACCCGTTCTACGTCTGGTGGCCCACCCCACTCTGCTTGTGTTACCCATTCTATGTCTGGTGGCCCGCCCCCGTTGCGGGTGTTACACGTTCTACGTCTGGTGGCCCGCCACCCTCTGCGGGTGTTACCCGTTTTACGTGTGGTGGCTCGCCCCCTTCTGCGGGTGTTATCCGTTCTACGTCTGGTGGCCCGTCCCCCTCTGCGGGTGTTACTCGTTCTACGTCTGGTGGCCCGCCCCCCTCTGCGGGTGTTACTCGTTCTACGTCTGGTGGTCCGCCCCCCTCTGCGGGTGTTACCCGTTTTACGTCTGGTGACCCGCCCCCCTCTGCGGGTGTTACCCGTTTTACGTCTGGTAGCCCGTCCCCCTCTGCGGGTGCTTCCCGTTCAAGGTCTGGTAGCCCGCCCCCTTCTGCGGGTGTTAACCGTGCAATGTCTGGTGGCCCGCCCCCCTCTGCGGGTGCTTCCCGTTCTACGTCTGGTGGCCCGCCCCCCTCTGCGGGTGTTACCCGTTCTAGGTCTTTGGGCCCGCCCCCCTCTGCGGGTGCTTCCCGTGCAATGTCTGGTTGCCCCCCCCCCCCCCCCTCTGCGGGTGTTATCCGTTCTACGTCTGGTGGCCCGCCCCCCTCTGCGGGTGTTACCCGTTCTACGTCTGGTGGCCCACCCCACTCTGCTTGTGTTACCCATTCTATGTCTGGTGGCCCGCCCCCGTTGCGGGTGTTACACGTTCTACGTCTGGTGGCCCGCCACCCTCTGCGGGTGTTACCCGTTTTACGTGTGGTGGCTCGCCCCCTTCTGCGGGTGTTACCCGTTTTACGTCTGGTGGCCCGCCCCCCTTTGCGGGTGCTTCCGGTTCAGGGTCTGGTAGCCCGCCTCCTTCTGCGGGTGTTACCCGTTCAATTTCTGGTGGCCCGCCCCCCTCTGCGGGTGTTATCCGTTCTACGTCTGGTGGCCCGCCCCCCTCTGCGGGTGTTACCCGTTCAATGTCTGGTGGCCCGCCCCCCTCTGCGGGTGTTACCCGTTCTACGTCTGGTGGCCCGCCCCACTCTGCGGGTGTCACCCGTTCTACGTCTGGTGGCCCGCCCCCTCTGCGGATGTTAGCCGTTCAATATCCGGTGGCCCGCCCCCCTCTGCGGGTAATACCCGTTCTCCGTCTGTTGGCCCGCACCCCTCTGCGGTTGCTTCCCGTTCAATGTCTGGTGGCCCGCCCCCCTCTGCGGGTGCTTGCCGTTTAATGTCTGGTGGCCCGCCCCCCTCTGCGGGTGCTTCCCGTTCAATGTCTGGTGGCCCGCCCCCCTCTGCGGGTGCTTCCCGTTTAATGTCTGGTGGCCCGCCCCCCTCTGCGGGTGTCACCTGTTTTACGTCTGGTGGCCTGCCCCCTCTGCGGATGTTAGCCGTTCAATATCCGGTGGCCCACCCTCCTCTGCAGGTATTACCCGTTCTACGTCTGGTGGCCTGCACCCCTCTGCGGTTGCTTCCCGTTCAATGTCTGGTGGCCCGCCCCCCTCTGCGGGTGCTTCCCGTTTAATGTCTGGTGGCCCGCCCCCCTGTGCGGTTGCCTTCCGTTCAATGTCCGGTGGCCCGCCCCCCTCTGCGGGTGTTAGCCGTTCTAGGTTTGGTGGCCCGCCCCCCTCTGCGGGTGCTTCCTGTTCAATGTCCGGTGGCCTGCCCCCCTCTGCGGTTGTTATCCGTTCTACGTCTGGTGGCCCGCCCCCCTCTGCGGGTGTTACCCGTTCTACGTCTGGTGGCCCACCCCACTCTGCTTGTGTTACCCATTCTATGTCTGGTGGCCCGCCCCCGTTGCGGGTGTTACACGTTCTACGTCTGGTGGCCCGCCACCCTCTGCGGGTGTTACCCGTTTTACGTGTGGTGGCTCGCCCCCTTCTGCGGGTGTTACCCGTTTTACGTCTGGTGGCCCGCCCCCCTTTGCGGGTGCTTCCGGTTCAGGGTCTGGTAGCCCGCCTCCTTCTGCGGGTGTTACCCGTTCAATTTCTGGTGGCCCGCCCCCCTCTGCGGGTGTTATCCGTTCTACGTCTGGTGGCCCGCCCCCCTCTGCGGGTGTTACCCGTTCAATGTCTGGTGGCCCGCCCCCCTCTGCGGGTGTTACCCGTTCTACGTCTGGTGGCCCGCCCCACTCTGCGGGTGTCACCCGTTCTACGTCTGGTGGCCCGCCCCCTCTGCGGATGTTAGCCGTTCAATATCCGGTGGCCCGCCCCCCTCTGCGGGTAATACCCGTTCTCCGTCTGTTGGCCCGCACCCCTCTGCGGTTGCTTCCCGTTCAATGTCTGGTGGCCCGCCCCCCTCTGCGGGTGCTTGCCGTTTAATGTCTGGTGGCCCGCCCCCCTCTGCGGGTGCTTCCCGTTCAATGTCTGGTGGCCCGCCCCCCTCTGCGGGTGCTTCCCGTTTAATGTCTGGTGGCCCGCCCCCCTCTGCGGGTGTCACCTGTTTTACGTCTGGTGGCCTGCCCCCTCTGCGGATGTTAGCCGTTCAATATCCGGTGGCCCACCCTCCTCTGCAGGTATTACCCGTTCTACGTCTGGTGGCCTGCACCCCTCTGCGGTTGCTTCCCGTTCAATGTCTGGTGGCCCGCCCCCCTCTGCGGGTGCTTCCCGTTTAATGTCTGGTGGCCCGCCCCCCTGTGCGGTTGCCTTCCGTTCAATGTCCGGTGGCCCGCCCCCCTCTGCGGGTGTTAGCCGTTCTAGGTTTGGTGGCCCGCCCCCCTCTGCGGGTGCTTCCTGTTCAATGTCGGGTGGCCTGCCCCCCTCTGCGGTTGTTACCCGTTCTACGTCTGGTGGCTCGCCCCCCTCTGCGGGTGTCACCCGTTCTACGTCTGCTGGCCCGCCCCCTCTGCAGATGTTAGCCGTTCAATATCCGATGGCCCGCCCCCCTCTGCGGTTGTTACCCGTTCTACGTCTGGTGGCCCTCCCACCTCTGCGGGTGTTACCCGTTCTACGTCTGGTGGCCCGCCCCCCTCTGCGGGTGTTACCCGTTCTACGTCTGGGGGCCCGCCCCCCTCTGCGGGTGTTACCCGTTCTACGTCTGGCTGCCCGCCCCGCACTGCGGGTGCTTCCCGTTCTAGGTCTGGTGGCCGCATCCCTCTGCGGGTGTCACCTGTTCAATGGCTGGTGGCCCGCCCCCCTCTGCCGCTGTTACCCGTTCTACGCCTGGTGGCCCGCCCCATTCTGCGGGTGCTACCCGTTCTACGTCTGGTGGCCTGCCCCCCTCTGCGGGTACTTCCCGTTTAATGTCTTGTGGCCCGCCCCCCTCTGCGGGTGTTACCCGTTCTACGTCTGGTGGCCCGCACCCCTCTGCTGGGGTTACCCGTTCTATATCTGGTGGCCCGCCCCCCTCTGCGGGTGTTGCCCGTTCTACGTCTTGTGGCCCGCCCCCTTCTGCGGGTGTTACCCGTTTTACGTCTGGTGGCCCGCCCTCCTCTGCGGGTCTTACCCGTTCAATGTCCAGTGGCCCGCCCCCTCTGCGGGTGTTTCCCGTTTTACGTCTGGTGGCCCGCCCCCCTCTGCGGATGTTACCTGTTCTACGTCTTTGGGCCCGCCCCCCTCTGCGGGTGTTACCCGTTCTACGTCTGGTGGCCCGCCACCCTCTGCGGGTTTTACCCGTTCTACGTCTTTTGGCCGCCCCCCTCTGCGGGTGCTTCCCGTTCAATGTCTGGTGGCCCGTCCCCCTCTGCGGGTGCTTCCCGTTCAATGTCTGCTGGCCCGCCCCCCCTCTGCCGGTGTTACTCTTTCAATGTCTGGTGGCCCGCCCCCCTCTGCGGGTGCTTCCCGTTCAATGTTTGGTGGCGCGCCCACCTCTGCGGGTGCTTGCCGTTCAATGTCTGGTGGCCCGCCCGCCTCTGCGGGTGTTCCCCTTTCTACCTCTGCGGGTGCTTCCCGTTCTACGTCTGGTGGCCCGCCCCCCTCTGCGGGTGTCACCGGTTCAATGGCTGGTGGCCCGCCCCCCTCTGCGGGTGTTACCCGTTCTACGTCTGGTGGCCCGCCTCCCTCTGCGAGTGTTACCGTTCAATGTCTGGTGGCCCGCCACCCTCTGCGGGTGTTACCCGTTCTACGTCTGGTGGCCCGCCCCCCTCTGCGGGTGTTCGCCTTTCTGCGTCTGGTGGCCCGCCTCCCTCTGCGGGTGTTACTCGTTCTACGTCTGGTGGCCCGCCCCTCTCTGCGGGTGCTTCCCGTTCTACGTCTGGTGGCCCGCCCCCCTCTGCGGGTGTTATCCGTTCAATGTCTGGTGGCCTGCCCCCCTCTGCGGTTGTTACCCGTTCTACGTCTGGTGGCTCGCCCCCCTCTGCGGGTGTCACCCGTTCTACGTCTGGTGCCCCGCCCCCTCTGCGGATGTTACCCGTTCGACGTCTGGTGGCCCGCCACCCTCTGCGGGTGTTATACGTTCAATGTCTGGTGGCACCCCCCCCCCTCCCTCTGCGGATGTCACCCATTCTACGTCTGGTGGCCCGCCCCCTCTGTGGGTGTTACCCGTTCAATATCCGGTGGCCCGCCCCCCTCTGCGGGTGTTACCCGTTCTACGTCTGGTGGCCCGCCCCCCTCTGCGGGTGTCACCGGTTCAATGGCTGGTGGCCCGCCCCCCTCTGCGGGTGTTACCCGTTCTACGTCTGGTGGCCCGCCCCCCTCTGCGAGTGCTACCGTTCAATGTCTGGTGGCCCGCCCCCCTCTGCGGGTGTTACCCGTTCTACGTCTGGTGGCCCGCCCCCCTCTGCGGGTGTTCCCCTTTCTACGTCTGGTGGCCCGCCTCCTTCTGCGGGTGTTACTCGTTCTACGTCTGGTGGCCCGCCCCTCTCTGCGGGTGCTTCCCGTTCTACGTCTGGTGGCCCGCCCCCCTCTGCGGGTGTTACCCGTTCTACGTCTGGTGGCCCGCCCCCCTCTGCGGGTGATACCCGTTCAATGTCTGGTGGCCTGCCCCCCTCTGCGGTTGTTACCCGTTCTACGTCTGGTGGCTCGCCCCCCTCTGCGGGTGTCACCCGTTCTACGTCTGGTGCCCCGCCCCCTCTGCGGATGTTAGCCGTTCAATATCCGGTGGCCCGCCCCCCTCTGCGGGTGTTACCCGTTCTACGTCTGGTGGCCCGCCCTCCTCTGTGGGTGTTACTCGTTCTACGTCTTTTGGCCCGCACCCCTCCTGTGGGTGCTTCCCGTTCTACGTCTGGCGGCCCGTCCCCCTCCGTGGGTGCTTCCCGTTGTACGTCTGGTGGCCCGCCCCCCTCTGCGGGTGCTTCCCGTTCAAAGTCTGGTGGCCCGCCCCCCCCCCCCCCCCTGCGGGTGTTATCCGTTCTACTTCTGGTGGCCCGCCCCCTTTTTGCGGGTGCTTCCCGTTCAAGGTATGGTGGCCCGCCCCCCTCTGCGGGTGTTACCCGTTCAATGTCCGGTGGCCCGCCCCCCTCTGCGGGTGTCACCCGTTCTACGTCTGGTGCCCCGCCCCCTCTGCGGATGTTAGCCGTTCAATATCCGGTGGCCCGCCCCCCTCTGCGGTTGTTACCCGTTCTACGTCTGGTGGCCCGCCCACCTCTGCGGGTGTTACCCGTTCTACGTCTGGTGGCCCGCCCCCCTCTGCGGGTGTTACCCGTTCTACGTCTGGCTGCCCGCCCCACACTGCGGGTGCTTCCCGTTCTAGGTCTGGTGGCCGCACCCCTCTGCGGGTGTCACCCGTTCAATGGCTGGTGGCCCGCCCCCCTCTGGCGCTGTTACCCGTTCTACGCCTGGTGGCCCGCCCCATTCTGCGGGTGCTACCCGTTCTACGTCTGGTGGCCTGCCCCCCTCTGCGGGTACTTCCCGTTTAATGTCTTGTGGCCCGCCCCCCTCTGCGGGTGTTACCCGTTCTACGTCTGGTGGCCCGCACCCCTCTGCTGGGGTTACCCGTTCTATATCTGGTGGCCCGCCCCCCTCTGCGGGTGTTGCCCGTTCTACGTCTTGTGGCCTGCCCCCTTCTGCGGGTGTTACCCGTTTTACGTCTGGTGGCCCGCCCTCCTCTGCGGGTCTTACCCGTTCAATGTCCAGTGGCCCGCCCCCTCTGCGGGTGTTTCCCGTTTTACGTCTGGTGGCCCGCCCCCCTCTGCGGATGTTACCTGTTCTACGTCTTTGGGCCCGCCCCCTTCTGCGGGTGTTACCCGTTCTACGTCTGGTGGCCCGCCACCCTCTGCGGGTTTTACCCGTTCTACGTCTTTTGGCCCGCCCCCCCTCTGCGGGTGTTACCCGTTCTACGTCTGGTCGCCCGCCCCCCTCTGCGGGTGCTTCCCGTTCTACGTCTGGTGGCCATCCCTCCTCTGCGGGTGCTTCCCGTTCAATGTCTGGTGGCCCGCCACCCTCTGCGGGTGCTTCCCGTTCTACGTCTGGTGGCCCGCCCCCTCTGCGGGTGTTACCCGTTCGATGTCTGCTGGCCCGCCCCACTCTGCGGGTGTTACCCGTTCTACGTCTGGTGGCCCGCCCTCCTCTGTGGGTGTTACTCGTTCTACGTCTTTTGGCCCGCACCCCTCTGTGGGTGCTTCCCGTTCTACGTCTGGCGGTCCGTCCCCCTCCGTGGGTGCTTCCCGTTGTACGTCTGGTGGCCCGCCCCCCTCTGCGGGTGCTTCCCGTTCAAAGTCTGGTGGCCCGCCTCCCCCCCCCCCCTGCGGGTGTTATCCGTTTTACTTCTGGTGGCCCGCCCCCTATTTGCGGGTGCTTCCCGTTCAAGGTCTGGTGGCCGCCCCCCTCTGCGGGTGTTACCCGTTCAATGTCCGGTGGCCCGCCCCCCTCTGCAGGTGTTACCCGTTCTACGTCTGGTGGCCCGTCCTTTCTCCAGGTGTTACCCGTTCTACGTCTGGTGGCCCGCCCCCCTCTGCGGGTGTCACCCGTTCTACGTTTGGTGGCCCGTCCTTTCTCCGGGTGTTACCCGTTCTACATCTTTTGGCCCGCCCCCCTCTGCGGATGCTTCCCGTTCAATGTCTGGTGGCCCGCCCGCCTCTGCGGGTGTTCCCCTTTCTACCTCTGCGGGTGCTTCCCGTTCTACGTCTGGTGGCCCGCCCCCCTCTGCGGATGTTCCCCTTTCTACGTCTGGTGGCCCGCCCCCCTCTGCGGGTGTTACCCGTTCTACGTCTGGTGGCCCGTCCTTTCTCCGGGTGTTACCCGTTCTACGTCTGGTGGCCCGCCCCCCTCTGCGGGTGTCACCCGTTCTACGTCTGGTGGCCCGCCCCCCTCTGCGGGTGTTCCCCTTTCTACGTCTGGTGGCCCGCCCCCCTCTGTGGGTGTTACCCGTTCAATATCCCGTGGCCCGCCCCCCTCTGCGGGTGTTACCCGTTCTACGTCTGGTGGCCCGCCCCCCTCTGCGGGTGTCACCGGTTCAATGGCTGGTGGCCCGCCCCCCTCTGCGGGTGTTACCCGTTCTACGTCTGGTGGCCCGCCCCCCTCTGCGGGTGTTCCCGATTCTACGTCTGGTGGCCCGCCGCCCTCTGCGGATGCTTCCCGTTTAATGTCTGGTGGCCCGCCCGCCTCTGCGGGTGTTCCCCTTTCTACCTCTGCGGGTGCTTCCCGTTCTACGTCTGGTGGCCCGCCCCCCTCTGCGGATGTTCCCCTTTCTACGTCTGGTGGCCCGCCCCCCTCTGCGGGTGTTACCCGTTCTACGTCTGGTGGCCCGTCCTTTCTCCGGGTGTTACCCGTTCTACGTCTGGTGGCCCGCCCCCCTCTGCGGGTGTCACCCGTTCTACGTCTGGTGGCCTGCCCCCCTCTGCGGGTACTTCCCGTTTAATGTCTTGTGGCCCGCCCCCCTCTGCGGGTGTTACCCGTTCTACGTCTGGTGGCCCGCACCCCTCTGCTGGGGTTACCCGTTCTATATCTGGTGGCCCGCCCCCCTCTGCGGGTGTTGCCCGTTCTACGTCTTGTGGCCTGCCCCCTTCTGCGGGTGTTACCCGTTTTACGTCTGGTGGCCCGCCCTCCTCTGCGGGTCTTACCCGTTCAATGTCCAGTGGCCCGCCCCCTCTGCGGGTGTTTCCCGTTTTACGTCTGGTGGCCCGCCCCCCTCTGCGGATGTTACCTGTTCTACGTCTTTGGGCCCGCCCCCTTCTGCGGGTGTTACCCGTTCTACGTCTGGTGGCCCGCCACCCTCTGCGGGTTTTACCCGTTCTACGTCTTTTGGCCCGCCCCCCCTCTGCGGGTGTTACCCGTTCTACGTCTGGTCGCCCGCCCCCCTCTGCGGGTGCTTCCCGTTCTACGTCTGGTGGCCATCCCTCCTCTGCGGGTGCTTCCCGTTCAATGTCTGGTGGCCCGCCACCCTCTGCGGGTGCTTCCCGTTCTACGTCTGGTGGCCCGCCCCCTCTGCGGGTGTTACCCGTTCGATGTCTGCTGGCCCGCCCCACTCTGCGGGTGTTACCCGTTCTACGTCTGGTGGCCCGCCCTCCTCTGTGGGTGTTACTCGTTCTACGTCTTTTGGCCCGCACCCCTCTGTGGGTGCTTCCCGTTCTACGTCTGGCGGTCCGTCCCCCTCCGTGGGTGCTTCCCGTTGTACGTCTGGTGGCCCGCCCCCCTCTGCGGGTGCTTCCCGTTCAAAGTCTGGTGGCCCGCCTCCCCCCCCCCCTGCGGGTGTTATCCGTTTTACTTCTGGTGGCCCGCCCCCTATTTGCGGGTGCTTCCCGTTCAAGGTCTGGTGGCCGCCCCCCTCTGCGGGTGTTACCCGTTCAATGTCCGGTGGCCCGCCCCCCTCTGCAGGTGTTACCCGTTCTACGTCTGGTGGCCCGTCCTTTCTCCAGGTGTTACCCGTTCTACGTCTGGTGGCCCGCCCCCCTCTGCGGGTGTCACCCGTTCTACGTTTGGTGGCCCGTCCTTTCTCCGGGTGTTACCCGTTCTACATCTTTTGGCCCGCCCCCCTCTGCGGATGCTTCCCGTTCAATGTCTGGTGGCCCGCCCGCCTCTGCGGGTGTTCCCCTTTCTACCTCTGCGGGTGCTTCCCGTTCTACGTCTGGTGGCCCGCCCCCCTCTGCGGATGTTCCCCTTTCTACGTCTGGTGGCCCGCCCCCCTCTGCGGGTGTTACCCGTTCTACGTCTGGTGGCCCGTCCTTTCTCCGGGTGTTACCCGTTCTACGTCTGGTGGCCCGCCCCCCTCTGCGGGTGTCACCCGTTCTACGTCTGGTGGCCCGCCCCCCTCTGCGGGTGTTCCCCTTTCTACGTCTGGTGGCCCGCCCCCCTCTGTGGGTGTTACCCGTTCAATATCCCGTGGCCCGCCCCCCTCTGCGGGTGTTACCCGTTCTACGTCTGGTGGCCCGCCCCCCTCTGCGGGTGTCACCGGTTCAATGGCTGGTGGCCCGCCCCCCTCTGCGGATGTTACCCGTTCTACGTCTGGTGGCCCGCCCCCCTCTGCGGGTGTTCCCGATTCTACGTCTGGTGGCCCGCCGCCCTCTGCGGATGCTTCCCGTTTAATGTCTGGTGGCCCGCCCGCCTCTGCGGGTGTTCCCCTTTCTACCTCTGCGGGTGCTTCCCGTTCTACGTCTGGTGGCCCGCCCCCCTCTGCGGGTGTTACCCGTTCTACGTCTGGTGGCCCGCCCCCCTCTGCGGGTGTTACCCGTTCTACGTCTGGTGGCCCGTCCTTTCTCCGGGTGTTACCCGTTCTACGTCTGGTGGCCCGCCCCCCTCTGCGGGTGTCACCCGTTCTACGTCTGGTGTCCCGCCCCCCTCTGCGGGTGTTCCCCTTTCTACGTCTGGTGGCCCGCCCCCCTCTGTGGGTGTTACCCGTTCAATATCCCGTGGCCCGCCCCCCTCTGCGGGTGTTACCCGTTCTACGTCTGGTGGCCCGCCCCCCTCTGCGGGTGTCACCGGTTCAATGGCTGGTGGCCCGCCCCCCTCTGCGGGTGTTACCCGTTCTACGTCTGGTGGCCCGCCCCCCTCTGCGGGTGTTCCCCATTCTACGTCTGGTGGCCCGCCCCCCTCTGCGGGTGTTACTCGTTATACGTCTGGTGGCCCGCCCCTCTCTGCGGGTGCTTCCCGTTCTACGTCTGGTGGCCCGCCCCCCTCTGCGGGTGCTTCCCGTACAAAGTCTGGTGGCCCGCCCCCCCCCCCCCCCCCCCGCCCCCTGCGGGTGTTATCCGTTCTACTTCTGGTGTCCCGCCCCCTTCTGCGGGTGCTTCCCGTTCAAGGTCTGGTGGCCCGCCCCCCTCTGCGGGTGTTACCCGTTCTACGTCTGGTGGCCCGCCTCCCTCTGCGGGTGCTTCCCGTTCTACGTCATTTGGCCCGCCCCCCTCTGCGGGTGTTACCCGTTCTACATCTTTTGGCCCGCCCTCCTCTGCGGATGCCTCCCGTTCAATGTCTGGTGGCCCGCCCGCCTCTCCGGGTGCTTCCCGTTCTACGTCTGGTGGCCCGCCCCCCTCTGCGGGTGTTCCCCTTTCTACGTCTGGTGTCCCGCCCCCTTCTGCGGGTGTTACCCGTTCTACGTCTGGTGGCCCGCCCCCCTATGCGGGTGTTACCCGTTCTACGTCTGGTGGCCCACCCCCCTCTGCGGGTGCTTCCCGTTCAATGTCTGGTGGCCCGCCCCCCTCTGCGGGTGTTACCCGTTCTACGTCTGGTGGCCCGCCCCTCTCTGCGGGTGCTTCCCGTTCTACGTCTGGTGGCCCGCCCCTCCTCTGCGGGTGATTCCCGTTCTACGTCTGGTGGCCCGCCCCCCTCTGCGGGTGTTACCCGTTCTACGTCTGGTGGCCCGCCCCCCTCTGCGAGTGTTACCGTTCAATGTCTGGTGGCCCGCCCCCCTCTGCGGGTGTTATCCGTTCTACGTCTGGTGGCCCGCCCCCTCTGCTGGTGTTACCCGTTCTACGTCTGGTGGCCCGCCCCCCTCTGCGGGTGCTTTCCGTTCTACGTCTGGTAGCCCGCCCCCCTCTGCGGGTGCTTTCCGTTCTACATCTGGTGGCCCGCCTCCTCTGCGGGTGTTACCCGTTCGATGTCTGCTGGCCCGTCCCCCTCTGCGGGTGCTTCCCGTTCAATGTCTGGTGGCCCGCCCCCCTCTGTGGGTGCTTCCCGTTCAATGTCTGGTGGCCCACGCCCCTCTGCGGGTGCTTCCCGTTCTACGTCTGGTGTCCCGCACCCCTCAGCGGGTGCTTCCCGTTCGATGTCTGCTGGCCCGTCCCCCTCTGCCGGTGCTTCCCGTTCAATGTCTGGTGCCCCCCCCCCATTCTGCGGGTGCTCCCGTTCAATGTCTGGTGCCCCCCCCCCCCCCTGCGGGTGTTACCCGTTCTACGTCTGGTGGCCCTCCCCCCTCTGCGGGTGCTTCCCGTTCAATGTCTGGTGCCCCCCCCCTCCTGCGGGTGTTACCCGTTCTACGTCTGGTGGCCCTCCACCCTCTGCGGGTGCTTCCTTTTCTACATCTGATGGCCCGCCCCCCTCTGCGGGTGTTACCCGTTCGATGTCTGGTGTCCCGCCCCTCTCTGCGGGTGCTTCCCGTTCTACGTCTGGTGGCCCGCCCCCTCTGCGGGTGTTACCCGTTCGATGTCTGCTGGCCCGCCCCACTCTGCGGGTGTTACCCGTTCTACGTCTGGTGGCCCGCCCTCCTCTGTGGGTGTTACTCGTTCTACGTCTTTTGGCCCGCACCCCTCTGTGGGTGCTTCCCGTTCTACGTCTGGCGGCCCGTCCCCCTCCGTGGGTTCTTCCCGTTGTACGTCTGGTGGCCCGCCCCCCTCTGCGGGTGCTTCCCGTTCAAAGTCTGGTGGCCCGCCTCCCCCCCCCCCCTGCGGGTGTTATCCGTTTTACTTCTGGTGGCCCGCCCCCTATTTGCGGGTGCTTCCCGTTCAAGGTCTGGTGGCCGCCCCCCTCTGCGGGTGTTACCCGTTCAATGTCCGGTGGCCCGCCCCCCTCTGCAGGTGTTACCCGTTCTACGTCTGGTGGCCCGTCCTTTCTCCAGGTATTACCCGTTCTACGTCTGGTGGCCCGCCCCCCTCTGCGGGTGTCACCCGTTCTACGTCTGGTGGCCCGTCCTTTCTCCGGGTGTTACCCGTTCTACATCTTTTGGCCCGCCCCCCTCTGCGGATGCTTCCCGTTCAATGTCTGGTGGCCCGCCCGCCTCTGCGGGTGTTCCCCTTTCTACCTCTGCGGGTGCTTCCCGTTCTACGTCTGGTGGCCCGCCCCCCTCTGCGGATGTTCCCCTTTCTACGTCTGGTGGCCCGCCCCCCTCTGCGGGTGTTACCCGTTCTACGTCTGGTGGCCCGTCCTTTCTCCGGGTGTTACCCGTTCTACGTCTGGTGGCCCGCCCCCCTCTGCGGGTGTCACCCGTTCTACGTCTGGTGGCCCGCCCCCCTCTGCGGGTGTTCCCCTTTCTACGTCTGGTGGCCCGCCCCCCTCTGTGGGTGTTACCCGTTCAATATCCCGTGGCCCGCCCCCCTCTGCGGGTGTTACCCGTTCAACGTCTGGTGGCCCGCCCCCCTCTGCGGGTGTCACCGGTTCAATGGCTGGTGGCCCGCCCCCCTCTGCGGGTGTTACCCGTTCTACGTCTGGTGGCCCGCCCCCCTCTGCGGGTGTTCCCCTTTCTACGTCTGGTGGCCCGCCCCCCTCTGCGGGTGTTACTCGTTATACGTCTGGTGGCCCGCCCCTCTCTGCGGGTGCTTCCCGTTCAATGTCTGGTGCCCCCCCCCCCCCTCTGCGGGTGCTCCCGTTCAATGTCTGGTGCCCCCCCCCCCCTGCGGGTGTTACCCGTTCTACGTCTGGTGGCCCTCCCCCCTCTGCGGGTGCTTCCCGTTCAATGTCTGGTGCCCCCCCCCCTCCTGCGGGTGTTACCCGTTCTACGTCTGGTGGCCCTCCACCCTCTGCGGGTGCTTCCCTTTCTACATCTGATGGCCCGCCCCCCTCTGCGGGTGTTACCCGTTCGATGTCTGGTGTCCCGCCCCTCTCTGCGGGTGCTTCCCGTTCTACGTCTGGTGGCCCGCCCCCTCTGCGGGTGTTACCCGTTCGATGTCTGCTGGCCCGCCCCACTCTGCGGGTGTTACCCGTTCTACGTCTGGTGGCCCGCCCTCCTCTGTGGGTGTTACTCGTTCTACGTCTTTTGGCCCGCACCCCTCTGTGGGTGCTTCCCGTTCTACGTCTGGCGGCCCGTCCCCCTCCGTGGGTGCTTCCCGTTGTACGTCTGGTGGCCCGCCCCCCTCTGCGGGTGCTTCCCGTTCAAAGTCTGGTGGCCCGCCTCCCCCCCCCCCCCCCTGCGGGTGTTATCCGTTTTACTTCTGGTGGCCCCCCCCCCTATTTGCGGGTGCTTCCCGTTCAAGGTCTGGTGGCCGCCCCCCTCTGCGGGTGTTACCCGTTCAATGTCCGGTGGCCCGCCCCCCTCTGCAGGTGTTACCCGTTCTACGTCTGGTGGCCCGTCCTTTCTCCAGGTGTTACCCGTTCTACGTCTGGTGGCCCGCCCCCCTCTGCGGGTGTCACCCGTTCTACGTCTGGTGGCCCGTCCTTTCTCCGGGTGTTACCCGTTCTACATCTTTTGGCCCCCCCCCCTCTGCGGATGCTTCCCGTTCAATGTCTGGTGGCCCGCCCGCCTCTGCGGGTGTTCCCCTTTCTACCTCTGCGGGTGCTTCCCGTTCTACGTCTGGTGGCCGGCCCCCCTTTGCGGATGTTCCCCTTTCTACGTCTGGTGGCCCGCCCCCCTCTGCGGGTGTTACCCGTTCTACGTCTGGTGGCCCGTCCTTTCTCCGGGTGTTACCCGTTCTACGTCTGGTGGCCCGCCCCCCTCTGCGGGTGTCACCCGTTCTACGTCTGGTGGCCCGCCCCCCTCTGCGGGTGTTCCCCTTTCTACGTCTGGTGGCCCGCCCCCCTCTGTGGGTGTTATCCGTTCAATATCCCGTGGCCCGCCCCCCTCTGCGGGTGTTACCCGTTCAATGTCTGGTGGCCCGCCCGCCTCTCCGGGTGCTTCCCGTTCTCGTCTGGTGGCCCGCCCCCCTCTGCGGGTGTTCCCCTTTCTACGTCTGGTGTCCCGCCCCCTTCTGCGGGTGTTACCCGTTCTACGTCTGGTGGCCCGCCCCCCTATGCGGGTGTTACCCGTTTTACGTCTGGTGGCCCACCCCCCTCTGCGGGTGCTTCCCGTTCAATGTCTGGTGGCCCGCTCCCCTCGGCGGGTGTTACCCGTTCAATGTCTGGTGGCCCGCTCCCCTCTGCGGGTGTTACCCGTTCAATGTCTGGTGGCCCGCCCCCCTCTGCGGGTGTTATCCGTTCTACGTCTGGTGGCCCGCCCCCTCTGCTGGTGTTACCCGTTCTACGTCTGGTGGCCCGCCCCCCTCTGCGGGTGCTTTCCGTTCTACGTCTGGTGGCCCGCCTCCTCTGCGGGTGTTACCCGTTCGATGTCTGCTGGCCCGTCCCCTTCTGCGGGTGCTTCCCGTTCAATGTCTGGGGGCCCGCCCCCCTCTGTGGGTGCTTCCCGTTCAATGTCTGGTGGCCCACGCCCCTCTGCGGGTGCTTCCCGTTCTACGTCTGGTGTCCCGCACCCCTCAGCGGCTGCTTCCCGTTCTACGTCTGGTGGCCCGCCTCCTCTGCGGGTGTTACCCGTTCGATGTCTGCTGGCCCGTCCCCCTCTGCGGGTGCTTCCCGTTCAATGTCTGGTGCCCCCCCCCCCCCTCTGCGGGTGCTCCCGTTTAATGTCTGGTTCCCCCCCCCCCCGTGCGGGTGTTACCCGTTCTACGTCTGGTGGCCCTCCCCCCTCTGCGGGTGCTTCCCGTTCAATGTCTGGTGCCCCCCCCCCTCCTGCGGGTGTTACCCGTTCTACGTCTGGTGGCCCTCCACCCTCTGCGGGTGCTTCCCGTTCTACATCTGATGGCCCGCCCCCCTCTGCGGGTGTTACCCGTTCGATGTCTGGTGTCCCGCCCCTCTCTGCGGGTGCTTCCCGTTCTACGTCTGGTGCGGGTGCTTCCCGTTCTACGTCTGGTGGCCCGCCCCCTCTGCGGGTGCTTCCCGTTCAATGTCTGTGGCCCGCCCCCCTCTGTGGGTGCTTCCCATTCAATGTCTGGTGGCCCACCCCCTCTGCGGGTGTTACCCGTTCTACGTCTGGTGGCCCGCTCCCCTCTGCGGGTGTCACCGGTTCAATGGCTGGTGGCCCGCCCCCCTCTGCGGGTGTTACCCGTTCTACGTCTGGTGGCCCGCCCCCCTCTGCGAGTGTTACCGTTCAATGTCTGGTGGCCCGCCCCCCTCTGTGGGTGCTTCCCGTTCAATGTCTGGTGGCCCACCCCCCTTTGCGGGTGTTACCCGTTCAATGTCTGGTGGCCCGCTCCCCTCGGCGGGTGTTACCCGTTCAATGTCTGGTGGCCCGCTCCCCTCTGCGGGTGTTACCCGTTCAATGTCTGGTGGCCCGCCCCCCTCTGCGGGTGTTATCCGTTCTACGTCTGGTGGCCCGCCCCCTCTGCTGGTGTTACCCGTTCTACGTCTGGTGGCCCGCCCCCCTCTGCGGGTGCGTTCCGTTCTACGTCTGGTGGCCCGCCCCCCTCTGCGGATGCTTTCCGTTCTACATCTGGTGGCCCGCCTCCTCTGCGGGTGTTACCCGTTCGATGTCTGCTGGCCCGTCCCCCTCTGCGGGTGCTTCCCGTTCAATGTCTGGTGGCCCGCCCCCCTCTGTGGGTGCTTCCCGTTCAATGTCTGGTGGCCCACGCCCCTCTGCGGGTGCTTCCCGTTCTACGTCTGGTGTCCCGCAGCCCTCAGCGGGTGCTTCCCGTTCTACGTCTGGTGGCCCGCCTCCTCTGCGGGTGTTACCCGTTCGATGTCTGCTGGCCCGTCCCCCTCTGCGGGTGCTTCCCGTTCAATGTCTGGTGCCCCCCCCCCCTCTGCGGGTGCTCCCGTTCAATGTCTGGTGACCCGCCCCCCTTGCGGGTGTTACCCGTTCTACGTCTGGTGGCCCTCCCCCCTCTGCGGGTGCTTCCCGTTCAATGTCTAATGCCCCCCCCCCCTGCGGGTGTTACCCGTTCTACGTCTGGTGGCCCTCCACCCTCTGCGGGTGCTTCCCGTTCTACATCTGATGGCCCGCCCCCCTCCGCGGGTGTTACCCGTTCGATGTCTGGTGTCCCGCCCCTCTCTGCGGGTGCTTCCCGTTCTACGTCTGGTGCGGGTGCTTCCCGTTCTACGTCTGGTGGCCCGCCCCCTATGCGGGTGCTTCCCGTTCAATGTCTGTGGCCCGCCCCCCTCTGTGGGTGCTTCCCGTTCAATGTCTGGTGGCCCACCCCCTCTGCGGGTGTTACCCGTTCAATGTCTGGTGGCCCACCCCCCTCTGCGGGTGTTACCCGTTCAATGTCTGGTGGCCCCCCTCCCTCTGCGGGTGTTACCCGTTCTCCGTCTGGTGGCCCGCCCCCCTCTGCGGGTGCTACCTGTTCAATGTCCGGTGGCCTGCCTCCCTCTGCGGGTGTTTCACGTTAAATGTCCGGTGGCCTGCCCCCCTCTGCGAGTGCTCCCCGTTCTACGTCTGGTGGCCCGCCCCCCTCTGCGGGTGCTTCCCGTTCTACATCTGGTGGCCCGCCCCCCTCTGCGGGTGTTACCCGTTCGATGTCTGGTGGCCCGCCTCCCTCTGCGGGTGTTACCCGTTCTACGTCTGGTGGCCCGCCCTCCTCTCTGCGAGTGCTTTCCTTTCTACGTCTGGTGGCCCGCCCCCCTCTGCGGGTGTTACCCGTTCAATTGTCTGGTGGCCCGCCCCCCTCCGCGGGTGTTACCCGTTTTACGTCTGGTGGCCCGCCCCCCTCTCTGCGAGTACTTCCCGTTCTACGTCTGGTGGCCCGCCCCCCTCTACGGGTGTTACCCGTTCTACGTCTGGTGACCCGCCCCCCTCTGTGGGTGTTACCCGTTCAATGTCTGGTGGCCCGCCCCCCTCTGCGGGTGGCCCGCCCCCCTCTGTGGGTGCTTCCCGTTCAATGTCTGGTGGCCCGCCCCCCTCTGCGGGTGGCCCGCCCCCCTCTGTGGGTGCTTCCCGTTCAATGTCTGGTGACCCGCCCCCCTCTGTGGGTGTTACCCGTTCAATGTCTGGTGGCCCGCCCCCCTCTGCGGGTGGCCCGCCCCCCTCTGTGGGTGCTTCCCGTTCAATGTCTGGTGGCCCACCCCCCTCTGCGGGTGTTACTCGTTCAATGTCTGGTGGCCCGCCCCCCTCTGCGGGTGGCCCGCCCCCCTCTGTGGGTGCTTCCCGTTCAATGTCTGGTGGCCCACCCCCCTCTGCGGGTGTTACCCGTTCAATGTCTGGTGGCCCGCCCCCTTTTTGCGGGTGCTTCCCGTTCAAGGTCTGGTGGCCCGCCCCCCTCTGCGGGTGTTACCCGTTCAATGTCCGGTGGCCCGCCCCCCTCTGCAGGTGTTACCCGTTCTACGTCTGGTGGCCCGCCTCCCTCTGCGGGTGCTTCCCGTTCTACGTCTGGTGGCCCGTCCCCCTCTGCGGGTGTTACCCGTTCTACATCTTTTGGCCCGCCCCCCTCTGCGGATGCTTCCCGTTCAATGTCTGGTGGCCCGCCCGCCTCTGCGGGTGTTCCCCTTTCTACCTCTGCGGGTGCTTCCCGTTCTACGTCTGGTGGCCCGCCCCCCTCTGCGGGTGTTACCCGTTCTACGTCTGGTGGCCCGTCCCTTCTCCGGGTGTTACCCGTTCTAAGTCTGGTGGCCCGCCCCCCCTCTGCGGGTGTTCCCCTTTCTACGTCTGGTGGCCCGCCACCCTCTGCGGGTGTTATACGTTCAATGTCTGGTGGCACACCCCCCCTCTGCGAATGTCACCCATTCTACGTCTGGTGGCCCGCCCCCTCTGTGGGTGTTACCCGTTCAATATCCGGTGGCCCGCCCCCCTCTGCGGGTGTTACCCGTTCTACGTCTGGTGGCCCGCCCCCCTCTGCGAGTGTTACCGTTCAATGTCTGGTGGCCCGCCCCCCTCTGCGGGTGTTACCCGTTCTACGTCTGGTGGCCCACCCCCCTCTGCGGGTGTTCCCCTTTCTACGTCTGGTGGCCCGCCTCCCTCTGCGGGTGTTACTCGTTCTACGTCTGGTGGCCCGCCCCTCTCTGCGGGTGCTTCCCGTTCTACGTCTGGTGGCCCGCCCCCCTCTGCGGGTGTTACCCGTTCAATGTCTGGTGGCCTGCCCCCCTCTGCGGTTGTTACCCGTTCTACGTCTGGTGGCTCGCCCCCCTCTGCGGGTGTCACCCGTTCTACGTCTGGTGCCCCGCCCCCTCTGCGGATGTTACCCGTTCGACGTCTGGTGGCCCGCCACCCTCTGCGGGTGTTATACGTTCAATGTCTGATGGCACCCCCCCTCCCTCTGCGGATGTCACCCATTCTACGTCTGGTGGCCCGCCCCCTCTGCGGGTGTTACCCGTTCAATATCCGGTGGCCCGCCCCCCTCTGCGGGTGTTACCCGTTCTACGTCTGGTGGCCCGCCCCCCTCTGCGGGTGTCACCGGTTCAATGTCTGGTGGCCCGCCCCCCTCTGCGGGTGTTACCCGTTCTACGTCTGGTGGCCCGCCCCCCTCTGCGGGTGTTCCCCTTTCTACGTCTGGTGGCCCGCCTCCTTCTGCGGGTGTTACTCGTTCTACGTCTGGTGGCCCGCCCCTCTCTGCGGGTGCTTCCCGTTCTACGTCTGGTGCCCCGCCCCCCTCTGCGGGTGTTACCCGTTCAATGTCTGGTGGCCTGCCCCCCTCTGCGGTTGTTACCCGTTCTACGTCTGGTGGCTCGCCCCCCTCTGCGGGTGTCACCCGTTCTACGTCTGGTGCCCCGCCCCCTCTGCGGATGTTAGCCGTTCAATATCCGGTGGCCCGCCCCCCTCTGCGGTTGTTACCCGTTCTACGTCTGGTGGCCCGCCCACCTCTGCGGGTGTTACCCGTTCTACGTCTGGTGGCCCGCCCCCCTCTGCGGGTGTTACCCGTTCTACGTCTGGCTGCCCGCCCCACACTGCGGGTGCTTCCCGTTCTAGGTCTGGTGGCCGCACCCCTCTGCGGGTGTCACCCGTTCAATGGCTGGTGGCCCGCCCCCCTCTGCCGCTGTTACCCGTTCTACGCCTGGTGGCCCGCCCCATTCTGCGGGTGCTACCCGTTCTACGTCTGGTGGCCTGCCCCCCTCTGCGGGTACTTCCCGTTTAATGTCTTGTGGCCCGCCCCCCTCTGCGGGTGTTACCCGTTCTACGTCTGGTGGCCCGCACCCCTCTGCTGGGGTTACCCGTTCTATATCTGGTGGCCCGCCCTCCTCTGCGGGTGTTGCCCGTTCTACGTCTTGTGGCCTGCCCCCTTCTGCGGGTGTTACCCGTTTTACGTCTGGTGGCCCGCCCTCCTCTGCGGGTCTTACCCGTTCAATGTCCAGTGGCCCGCCCCCTCTGCGGGTGTTTCCCGTTTTACGTCTGGTGGCCCGCCCCCCTCTGCGGATGTTACCTGTTCTACGTCTTTGGGCCCGCCCCCTTCTGCGGGTGTTACCCGTTCTACGTCTGGTGGCCCGCCACCCTCTGCGGGTTTTACCCGTTCTACGTCTTTTGGCCCGCCCCCCCTCTGCGGGTGTTTCCCGTTCTACGTCTTGTGGCCCGCCCTCCTCTTCGAGTGTTACCCGTTCTACGTCTGGTGGCCCGCCCCCCTCTGCGGGTGCTTCCCGTTCTACGTCTGGTGGCCATCCCTCCTCTGCGGGTGCTTCCCGTTCAATGTCTGGTGGCCAGCCACCCTCTGCGGGTGCTTCCCGTTCTACGTCTGGTGGCCCGCCCCCTCTGCGGGTGTTACCCGTTCGATGTCTGCTGGCCCGCCCCACTCTGCGGGTGTTACCCGTTCTACGTCTGGTGGCCCGCCCTCCTCTGTGAGTGTTACTCGTTCTACGTCTTTTGGCCCGCACCCCTCTGTGGGTGCTTCCCGTTCTACGCCTGGCGGCCCGTCCCCCTCCGTGGGTGCTTCCCGTTGTACGTCTGGTGGCCCGCCCCCCTCTGCGGGTGCTTCCCGTTCCAAGTCTGGTGGCCCGCCTCCCCCCCCCCCCTGCGGGTGTTATCCGTTTTACTTCTGGTGGCCCGCCCCCTATTTGCGGGTGCTTCCCGTTCAAGGTCTGGTGGCCCGCCCCCCTCTGCAGGTGTTACCCGTTCTACGTCTGGTGGCCCGTCCTTTCTCCAGGTGTTACCCGTTCTACGTCTGGTGGCCCGCCCCCCTCTGCGGGTGTCACCCGTTCTACGTCTGGTGGCCCGTCCCCCTCTGCGGGTGCTTCCCGTTCAATGTCTGGTGCCCCCCCCCCCCCGCTCTGCGGGTGCTCCCGTTCAATGTCTGGTGGCCCCCCCCCCCCTGCGGGTGTTACCCGTTCTACGTCTGGTGGCCCTCCCCCCTCTGCGGGTGCTTCCCGTTCAATGTCTGGTGCCCCCCCCCCCTCCTGCGGGTGTTACCCGTTCTACGTCTGGTGGCCCTCCACCCTCTGCGGGTGCTTCCCGTTCTACATCTGATGGCCCGCCCCTCTCTGCGGGTGTTACCCGTTCGATGTCTGGTGTCCCGCCCCTCTCTGCGGGTGCTTCCCGTTCTACGTCTGGTGCGGGTGCTTCCCGTTCTACGTCTGGTGGCCCGCCCCCTCTGCGGGTGCTTCCCGTTCAATGTCTGTGGCCCGCCCCCCTCTGTGGGTGCTTCCCATTCAATGTCTGGTGGCCCACCCCCTCTGCGGGTGTTACCCTTTCTACGTCTGGTGGCCCGCTCCCCTCTGCGGGTGTCACCGGTTCAATGGCTGGTGGCCCGCCCCCCTCTGCGGGTGTTACCCGTTCTACGTCTGGTGGCCCGCCCCCCTCTGCGAGTGTTATCGTTCAATGTCTGGTGGCCCGCCCCCCTCTGTGGGTGCTTCCCGTTCAATGTCTGGTGGCCCACCCCCCTTTGCGGGTGTTACCCGTTCAATGTCTGGTGGCCCGCTCCCCTCGGCGGGTGTTACCCGTTCAATGTCTGGTGGCCCGCCACCCTCTGCGGGTGTTATACGTTCAATGTCTGGTGGCACCCCCCCCCCCCCCCTCTGCGAATGTCACCCATTCTACGTCTGGTGGCCCGCCCCCTCTGTGGGTGTTACCCGTTCAATATCCGGTGGCCCGCCCCCCTCTGCGGGTGTTACCCGTTCTACGTCTGGTGGCCCGCCCCCCTCTGCGAGTGTTACCGTTCAATGTCTGGTGGCCCGCCCCCCTCTGCGGGTGTTACCCGTTCTACGTCTGGTGGCCCGCCCCCCTCTGCGGGTGTTCCCCTTTCTACGTCTGGTGGCCCGCCTCCCTCTGCGGGTGTTACTCGTTCTACGTCTGGTGGCCCGCCCCTCTCTGCGGGTGCTTCCCGTTCTATGTCTGGTGGCCCGCCCCCCTCTGCGGGTGTTACCCGTTCAATGTCTGGTGGCCTGCCCCCCTCTGCGGTTGTTACCCGTTCTACGTCTGGTGGCTCGCCCCCCTCTGCGGGTGTCACCCGTTCTACGTCTGGTGCCCCGCCCCCTCTGCGGATGTTACCCGTTCGACGTCTGGTGGCCCGCCACCCTCTGCGGGTGTTATACGTTCAATGTCTGGTGGCACCCCCCCCTCCCTCTGCGGATGTCACCCATTCTACGTCTGGTGGCCCGCCCCCTCTGCGGGTGTTACCCGTTCTACGTCTGGTGGCCCGCCCCCCTCTGCGGGTGTCACCGGTTCAATGGCTGGTGGCCCGCCCCACTCTGCGGGTGTTACCCGTTCTACGTCTGGTGGCCCGCCCCCCTCTGCGAGTGTTACCGTTCAATGTCTGGTGGCCCGCCCCCCTCTGCGGGTGTTACCCGTTCTACGTCTGGTGGCCCGCCCCCCTCTGCGGGTGTTACCCGTTCTACGTCTGGTGGCCCGCCCCCCTCTGCGGGTGTCACCGGTTCAATGTCTGGTGGCACCCCCCCCTCCCTCTGCGGATGTCACCCATTCTACGTCTGGTGGCCCGCCCCCTCTGCGGGTGTTACCCGTTCAATATCCGGTGGCCCGCCCCCCTCTGCGGGTGTTACCCGTTCTACGTCTGGTGGCCCGCCCCCCTCTGCGGGTGTCACCGGTTCAATGGCTGGTGGCCCGCCCCCTCTGCGGGTGTTACCCGTTCAATATCCGGTGGCCCGCCCCCCTCTGCGGGTGTTCCCCTTTCTACGTCTGGTGGCCCGCCTCCTTCTGCGGGTGTTACTCGTTCTACGTCTGGTGGCCCGCCCCCCTCTGCGGGTGTTACCCGTTCAATGTCTGGTGGCCTGCCTCCCTCTGCGGTTGTTACCCGTTCTACGTCTGGTGGCTCGCCCCCCTCTGCGGGTGTCACCCGTTCTACGTCTGGTGCCCCGCCCCCTCTGCGGATGTTAGCCGTTCAATATCCGGTGGCCCGCCCCCCTCTGCGGTTGTTACCCGTTCTACGTCTGGTGGCCCGCCCACCTCTGCGGGTGTTACCCGTTCTACGTCTGGTGGCCCGCCCCCCTCTGCGGGTGTTACCCGTTCTACGTCTGGCTGCCCGCCCCACACTGCGGGTGCTTCCCGTTCTAGGTCTGGTGGCCGCACCCCTCTGCGGGTGTCACCCGTTCAATGGCTGGTGGCCCGCCCCCCTCTGCCGCTGTTACCCGTTCTACGCCTGGTGGCCCGCCCCATTCTGCGGGTGCTACCCGTTCTACGTCTGGTGGCCTGCCCCCCTCTGCGGGTACTTCCCGTTTAATGTCTTGTGGCCCGCCCCCCTCTGCGGGTGTTACCCGTTCTACGTCTGGTGGCCCGCACCCCTCTGTTGGGGTTACCCGTTCTATATCTGGTGGCCCGCCCTCCTCTGCGGGTGTTGCCCGTTCTACGTCTTGTGGCCTGCCCCCTTCTGCGGGTGTTACCCGTTCAATGTCTGGTGGCCCGCTCCCCTCGGCGGGTGTTACCCGTTCAATGTCTGGTGGCCCGCCACCCTCTGCGGGTGTTATACGTTCAATGTCTGGTGGCACCCCCCCCCCCCTCTGCGAATGTCACCCATTCTACGTCTGGTGGCCCGCCCCCTCTGTGGGTGTTACCCGTTCAATATCCGGTGGCCCGCCCCCCTCTGCGGGTATTACCCGTTCTACGTCTGGTGGCCCGCCCCCCTCTGCGAGTGTTACCGTTCAATGTCTGGTGGCCCGCCCCCCTCTGCGGGTGTTACCCGTTCTACGTCTGGTGGCCCGCCCCCCTCTGCGGGTGTTCCCCTTTCTACGTCTGGTGGCCCGCCTCCCTCTGCGGGTGTTACTCGTTCTACGTCTGGTGGCCCGCCCCTCTCTGCGGGTGCTTCCCGTTCTATGTCTGGTGGCCCGCCCCCCTCTGCGGGTGTTACCCGTTCAATGTCTGGTGGCCTGCCCCCCTCTGCGGTTGTTACCCGTTCTACGTCTGGTGGCTCGCCCCCCTCTGCGGGTGTCACCCGTTCTACGTCTGGTGCCCCGCCCCCTCTGCGGATGTTACCCGTTCGACGTCTGGTGGCCCGCCACCCTCTGCGGGTGTTATACGTTCAATGTCTGGTGGCACCCCCCCCTCCCTCTGCGGATGTCACCCATTCTACGTCTGGTGGCCCGCCCCCTCTGCGGGTGTTACCCGTTCAATATCCGGTGGCCCGCCCCCCTCTGCGGGTGTTACCCGTTCTACGTCTGGTGGCCCGCCCCCCTCTGCGGGTGTCACCGGTTCAATGGCTGGTGGCCCGCCCCACTCTGCGGGTGTTACCCGTTCTACGTCTGGTGGCCCGCCCCCCTCTGCGAGTGTTACCGTTCAATGTCTGGTGGCCCGCCCCCCTCTGCGGGTGTTACCCGTTCTACGTCTGGTGGCCCGCCCCCCTCTGCGGGTGTTACCCGTTCTACGTCTGGTGGCCCGCCCCCCTCTGCGGGTGTCACCGGTTCAATGTCTGGTGGCACCCCCCCCCTCCCTCTGCGGATGTCACCCATTCTACGTCTGGTGGCCCGCCCCCTCTGCGGGTGTTACCCGTTCAATATCCGGTGGCCCGCCCCCCTCTGCGGGTGTTACCCGTTCTACGTCTGGTGGCCCGCCCCCCTCTGCGGGTGTCACCGGTTCAATGGCTGGTGGCCCGCCCCCTCTGCGGGTGTTACCCGTTCAATATCCGGTGGCCCGCCCCCCTCTGCGGGTGTTCCCCTTTCTACGTCTGGTGGCCCGCCTCCTTCTGCGGGTGTTACTCGTTCTACGTCTGGTGGCCCGCCCCCCTCTGCGGGTGTTACCCGTTCAATGTCTGGTGGCCTGCCTCCCTCTGCGGTTGTTACCCGTTCTACGTCTGGTGGCTCGCCCCCCTCTGCGGGTGTCACCCGTTCTACGTCTGGTGCCCCGCCCCCTCTGCGGATGTTAGCCGTTCAATATCCGGTGGCCCGCCCCCCTCTGCGGTTGTTACCCGTTCTACGTCTGGTGGCCCGCCCACCTCTGCGGGTGTTACCCGTTCTACGTCTGGTGGCCCGCCCCCCTCTGCGGGTGTTACCCGTTCTACGTCTGGCTGCCCGCCCCACACTGCGGGTGCTTCCCGTTCTAGGTCTGGTGGCCGCACCCCTCTGCGGGTGTCACCCGTTCAATGGCTGGTGGCCCGCCCCCCTCTGCCGCTGTTACCCGTTCTACGCCTGGTGGCCCGCCCCATTCTGCGGGTGCTACCCGTTCTACGTCTGGTGGCCTGCCCCCCTCTGCGGGTACTTCCCGTTTAATGTCTTGTGGCCCGCCCCCCTCTGCGGGTGTTACCCGTTCTACGTCTGGTGGCCCGCACCCCGCTGTTGGGGTTACCCGTTCTATATCTGGTGGCCCGCCCTCCTCTGCGGGTGTTGCCCGTTCTACGTCTTGTGGCCTGCCCCCTTCTGCGGGTGTTACCCGTTTTACGTCTGGTGGCCCGCCCTCCTCTGCGGGTCTTACCCGTTCAATGTCCAGTGGCCCGCCCCCTCTGCGGGTGTTTCCCGTTTTACGTCTGGTGGCCCGCCCCCCTCTGCGGATGTTACCTGTTCTACGTCTTTGGGCCCGCCCCCTTCTGCGGGTGTTACCCGTTCTACGTCTGGTGGCCCGCCACCCTCTGCGGGTTTTACCCGTTCTACGTCTTTTGGCCCGCCCCCCCTCTGCGGGTGTTTCCCGTTCTACGTCTTGTGGCCCGCCCTCCTCTTCGAGTGTTACCCGTTCTACGTCTGGTGGCCCGCCCCCCTCTGCGGGTGCTTCCCGTTCTACGTCTGGTGGCCATCCCTCCTCTGCGGGTGCTTCCCGTTCAATGTCTGGTGGCCAGCCACCCTCTGCGGGTGCTTCCCGTTCTACGTCTGGTGGCCCGCCCCCTCTGCGGGTGTTACCCGTTCGATGTCTGCTGGCCCGCCCCACTCTGCGGGTGTTACCCGTTCTACGTCTGGTGGCCCGCCCTCCTCTGTGAGTGTTACTCGTTCTACGTCTTTTGGCCCGCACCCCTCTGTGGGTGCTTCCCGTTCTACGCCTGGCGGCCCGTCCCCCTCCGTGGGTGCTTCCCGTTGTACGTCTGGTGGCCCGCCCCCCTCTGCGGGTGCTTCCCGTTCCAAGTCTGGTGGCCCGCCTCCCCCCCCCCCTGCGGGTGTTATCCGTTTTACTTCTGGTGGCCCGCCCCCTATTTGCGGGTGCTTCCCGTTCAAGGTCTGGTGGCCCGCCCCCCTCTGCGGGTGCTTCCCGTTCCAAGTCTGGTGGCCCGCCTCCCCCCCCCCCTGCGGGTGTTATCCGTTTTACTTCTGGTGGCCCGCCCCCTATTTGCGGGTGCTTCCCGTTCAAGGTCTGGTGGCCCGCCCCCCTCTGCAGGTGTTACCCGTTCTACGTCTGGTGGCCCGTCCTTTCTCCAGGTGTTACCCGTTCTACGTCTGGTGGCCCGCCCCCTCTGCGGGTGTCACCCGTTCTACGTCTGGTGGCCCGTCCCCCTCTGCGGGTGCTTCCCGTTCAATGTCTGGTGCCCCCCCCCCCTCTGCGGGTGCTCCCGTTCAATGTCTGGTGCCCCCCCCCCCCCCCCTGCGGGTGTTACCCGTTCTACGTCTGGTGGCCCTCCCCCCTCTGCGGGTGCTTCCCGTTCAATGTCTGGTGCCCCCCCCCCCTCCTGCGGGTGTTACCCGTTCTACGTCTGGTGGCCCTCCACCCTCTGCGGGTGCTTCCCGTTCTACATCTGATGGCCCGCCCCCCTCTGCGGGTGTTACCCGTTCGATGTCTGGTGTCCCGCCCCTCTCTGCGGGTGCTTCCCGTTCTACGTCTGGTGCGGGTGCTTCCCGTTCTACGTCTGGTGGCCCGCCCCCTCTGCGGGTGCTTCCCGTTCAATGTCTGTGGCCCGCCCCCCTCTGTGGGTGCTTCCCATTCAATGTCTGGTGGCCCACCCCCTCTGCGGGTGTTACCCTTTCTACGTCTGGTGGCCCGCTCCCCTCTGCGGGTGTCACCGGTTCAATGGCTGGTGGCCCGCCCCCCTCTGCGGGTGTTACCCGTTCTACGTCTGGTGGCCCGCCCCCCTCTGCGAGTGTTGCCGTTCAATGTCTGGTGGCCCGCCCCCCTCTGTGGGTGCTTCCCGTTCAATGTCTGGTGGCCCACCCCCCTTTGCGGGTGTTACCCGTTCAATGTCTGGTGGCCCGCCCCCCTCTGCGGGTGTTATCCGTTCTACGTCTGGTGGCCCGCCCCCTCTGCTGGCGTTACCCGTTCTACGTCTGGTGGCCCGCCCCCCTCTGCGGGTGCTTTCCGTTCTACGTCTGGTGGCCCGCCCCCCTCTGCGGGTGCTTTCCGTTCTACATCTGGTGGCCCGCCTCCTCTGCGGGTGTTACCCGTTCGATGTTTGCTGGCCCGTCCCCCTCTGCGGGTGCTTCCCGTTCAATGTCTGGTGGCCCGCCCCCCTCTGTGGGTGCTTCCCGTTCAATGTCTGGTGGCCCACGCCCCTCTGCGGGTGCTTCCCGTTCTACGTCTGGTGTCCCGCACCCCTCAGCGGGTGCTTCCCGTTCTACGTCTGGTGGCCCGCCTCCTCTGCGGATGTTACCCGTTCGATGTCTGCTGGCCCGTCCCCCTCTGCGGGTGCTTCCCGTTCAATGTCTGGTGCCCCCCCCCCCTCTGCGGGTGCTCCCGTTCAATGTCTGGTGGCCCGCCCCCCCTGCGGGTGTTACCCGTTCTACGTCTGGTGGCCCTCCCCCCTCTGCGGGTGCTTCCCGTTCAATGTCTAATGCCCCCCCCCCTGCGGGTGTTACCCGTTCTACGTCTGGTGGCCCTCCACCCTCTGCGGGTGCTTCCCGTTCTACATCTGATGGCCCGCCCCCGTCTGCGGGTGTTACCCGTTCGATGTCTGGTGTCCCGCCCCTCTCTGCGGGTGCTTCCCGTTCTACGTCTGGTGCGGGTGCTTCCCGTTCTACGTCTGGTGGCCCGCCCCCTCTGCGGGTGCTTCCCGTTCAATGTCTGTGGCCCGCCCCCCTCTGTGGGTGCTTCCCGTTGAATGTCTGGTGGCCCACCCCCTCTGCGGGTGTTACCCGTTCAATGTCTGGTGGCCCACCCCCCTCTGCGGGTGTTACCCGTTCAATGTCTGGTGGCCCCCCTCCCTCTGCGGGTGTTACCCGTTCTCCGTCTGGTGGCCCGCCCCCCTCTGCGGGTGCTACCTGTTCAATGTCCGGTGGCCTGCCTCCCTCTGCGGGTGTTTCACGTTAAATGTCCGGTGGCCCGCCCCCCTCTGCGAGTGCTTCCCGTTCTACGTCTGGTGGCCCGCCCCCCTCTGCGGGTGCTTCCCGTTCTACATCTGGTGGCCCGCCCCCCTCTGCGGGTGTTACCCGTTCGATGTCTGGTGGCCCGCCTCCCTCTGCGGGTGTTACCCGTTCTACGTCTGGTGGCCCGCCCTCCTCTCTGCGAGTGCTTTCTGTTCTACGTCTGGTGGCCCGCCCCCCTCTGCGGGTGTTACCCGTTCAATTGTCTGGTGGCCCGCCCCCCTCCGCGGGTGTTACCCGTTTTACGTCTGGTGGCCCGCCCCCCTCTCTGCGAGTGCTTCCCGTTCTACGTCAGGTGGCCCGCCCCCCTCTACGGGTGTTACCCGTTCTACGTCTGGTGACCCGCCCCCCTCTGTTGGTGTTACCCGTTCAATGTCTGGTGGCCCGCCCCCCTTTGCGGGTGGCCCGCCCCCCTCTGTGGGTGCTTCCCGTTCAATGTCTGGTGGCCCACCCCCCTCTGCGGGTGTTACCCGTTCAATGTCTGGTGGCCCGCTCCCCTCGGCGGGTGTTACCCGTTCAATGTCTGGTGGCCCGCTGCCCTCTGCGGGTGTTACCCGTTCAATGTCTGGTGGCCCGCCCCCCTCTGCGGGTGTTATCCGTTCTACGTCTGGTGGCCCGCCCCCCTCTGCGAGTGCTTCCCGTTCTACGTCTGGTGGCCCGCCCCCCTCTGCGGGTGCTTCCCGTTCTACATCTGGTGGCCCGCCCCCCTCTGCGGGTGTTACCCGTTCGATGTCTGGTGGCCCGCCTCCCTCTGCGGGTGTTACCCGTTCTACGTCTGGTGGCCCGCCCTCCTCTCTGCGAGTGCTTTCTGTTCTACGTCTGGTGGCCCGCCCCCCTCTGCGGTGTTACCCGTTCAATTGTCTGGTGGCCCGCCCCCCTCCGCGGGTGTTACCCGTTCTACGTCTGGTGACCCGCCCCCCTCTGTGGGTGTTACCCATTCAATGTCTGGTGGCCCGCCCCCCTCTGCGGGTGGCCCGCCCCCCTCTGTGGGTGCTTCCCGTTCAATGTCTGGTGGCCCACCCCCCTCTGCGGGTGTTACTCGTTCAATGTCTGGTGGCCCGCTCCCCTCGGCGGGTGTTACCCGTTCAATGTCTGGTGGCCCGCTGCCCTCTGCGGGTGTTACCCGTTCAATGTCTGGTGGCCCGCCCCCCTCTGCGGGTGTTATCCGTTCTACGTCTGGTGGCCCGCCCCCTCTGCTGGTGTTACCCGTTCTACGTCTGGTGGCCCGCCCCCCTCTGCGGGTGTTACCCTTTCTACGTCTGGTGGCCCGCCCCATTCTGCGGGTGTTACCCGTTCAATGTCTGGTGGCCCGCCCCCCTCTGCTGGTCCTGCACCAAGACCAGAACTTGGAAATTGGAAGCCGCTGTTGATGCACGACTACGTTCAGCGTGGCCGGTTTGCTTGTGAGTTTTCACCTGATCACTTGCGCCTTATATAACTCTGGTTGGCATCAAATTCATAATTTGAATCTCTGACTTAAATGGGGGAAATGGATGTTAGATGTTAAGAACACTTATCCTGTTTTCTAAATTATTCGTCTGTAAATTGTTAATTTACCGACTATCATGTGCTGGAGTACATTTTTATTTAGAAGATCCAACGTTAGCACGCTAGACCTCTTGGCAGATCAGAAGGTTCTGGGTGCGCATCGGGGCATGGGGCTTGTTTTTACATTCAGTCATCTTTCATTGCCCCGTGAGGTTTCTTGGCCCAGTTTGTGTGCATAATAGCGGCCTAAAACACCAGTTCATTTCAAAACCAATTGAATTATACACTAACATCTTATTTGTAGCGCGGCAAAGGACACATATGGCAGCGTTGGAGGCTTGTAGCCCTTACATCGCCATGGAGCAGCTATGTTCTGCGGCACTATCAACCCATTCAGAGTCTCCCAAGACCTGTGTTCTCAATTTAGAAAACGCCTTGATCGACAGCGTTGTGGGGGACATCGCTTGCGGCATGGTTTATATTGCCACCTTCCTGGTTGATAACCGGTAAGTTCTAGTGGGTACATATAGTTAGTCTCTTGCTTTATGTTTCTCTAATTTACGATACGAACACTTAAACTAATGAAATTTCAGTTCTGTCCCTGTCACTTTTGAGATGGCATTCAAGTTTCTTTCTAGCGAAAGGTATTTGCCATTGAAGGGTGACGTGAATATTGTTTTTACGCAAATAAAGAGCATGCCCGCGTGTTCTTTTTATTCATAGATGTTTTACCAGTTGTATCAGTTATGTGGTAAGCTTAGCTAGAAAAGAGGAGGATATTGAGAGAGTATCGGTTTCTTCATGGTTATATTTGGGATGGTCGAGCTTTACCTCATCTTACAACTATGGTGTTTGTTCTCTAATAAAAGCCCTTTGCATGTTGCATGGCCTGTTTCAGGTTGTGAGTTGAAGTCTCACCTGGGTATTAGAGAATAAAGCCAGTGTTGTGATGAAAAGCTAAAAATTTTGAAAATAATGTATAACATTTAAAATTCCAATGGTAAATTCTCTGTGCCCTCTTACCCCCTACTCACAAGTTCTTTTTTGTTGCACTTACATAAATACTAAAACCTGCAGGGACGTACATAAAATCTCAATTTTGGTTGTATCTCAGTGTGAAACATGGTTTACGTATATTTTCTTACTTTAATGACGTTTCCGATTGTTGTTTGTGCTGGTCCTAGTAGCTGTACAGTATATTGCGGATGAGAACCTATACATAATACGATTTAATATGCCCCAGATACGTAGTGGATGTTAATTTTAGTGCTCTGTTTATGGTTCATTTTAAAAAAGTCTTCGATATATTCAATCGGCCATTTTTATATTTGTAGTTATATTATATGTGCTGTTCATTGTATTTTAATGGAGGATTTTGTACACGAGGTGGATCGATAGCGGTGCTCTGTCAGGCTTTGTCCGGCTACATCGGCATGTACTCCGAGGTGCAGGACCTACCGATAAACAGGAGCTGTTTTGTGAAGTCATGACGGCGTACGATATATAGACCAGGAGACAGTGGTACCAGCAGGCGTTGTCAGAGAAACGGTCATCAACACCTTGTATGTTATGCATACATGTACACTTTAGAATAAGTCTTTATCTTCGATCTTTTTTAAGATAATTTATATAACTGAATCGGCCATTCCTATTTTTTTAATACCATCATGAAGGGACGCCGCGTCTGTATTTAATACAGTACACACATACTGATGACGCTTATGAATTGTGTGCACTTGGTGGTTTGTAACCAGTTGTAGCCCTGAGAGATCGTTTTCGGGGCAAACTTAAGGTTCTTACCAATACAGTGATGCGCAGTTCAGGAATATTCGTTCTACAACGCTTGCCAAGGCGAGAAAAATACTGCTAGAGCGTCATTAATATGAACTTTACATGGCTTTTGGCAAATGGTTGCTCATATAAGTGGCCAAAGTGATATGCTTGGTATGAAGGCTTTGTAATATAACGTGTGAAGCTCATTTTGAGTGTGTCTTATTTACTGTAGAGTTATTGTTTAGGTGCTTCAACGAATGCCTCTAACACTGGTCGGCGATGGAACAAGTCTGTTGGCCAAAACCGGACTGGGGTCGCCAAAGCTGACGCCAAGCTGAGTCCGTGTATTCGGCCATCACGTCCGGGCATTGAGCTTCTTGGGACTTTCGTCCATCTCTACAAAAAAGACCATCCAAAGCTCGGCAAAAACACTGACGGGTATATATACTGCCAGACAGTGAAAGTATGTATACATGTACTCCTGAAATTGCGTGGTGACTGACACTGACTGACTGGGAACCTTTATTTCATCTATCGTTAAAACATATGTATGTGATAATTCTATGCGCTTAAAAGCTTTCATCTTCTGGGATTTCTCGTATGCTCCAATTATTACACACACGTGTTACAAAATTCACAACAGAAACAATAATAACTATTAAAACGGGAACCGCGATAATTTATCTCCTTTCTCACGTCTGAATAACCTGATAATAATGTAAATTCGTTTCATAACAAAGGAAGGACATGTTAAATAAAGATGTAGGTTATTTATACGGTGGCAGTGGGTAGCTACCAAGAGAGACTGAACTGAATGGGCTTTACGACGCAAATTGTCCGATGATTAACTTTTATTATGACCAGTGGTTTATCACTTATAGATTCCATTCCCTGGAGACTGGGATTTATGCCACTATACCATCCCAAGCCGACATGGACAACCATCGCCAAGTCGAGTCCTTCACATTCGACATGATGTTGGACCAGCTTAGCTTCAATCCCTCGATCCCCTCACCAACGTTGTCCTTTTCCCAGCAAGAGGACCTCATCAACAGTCTGCCGAACGACTCCCGCCCGACCGGTAGAGGTGGGGTGTCTCACTTCTCGTACTTCTCGAGGTGTGGTGTCCGCCACGGATCTGTGATGTCCGCCACGCTTCGGTGTGGTGTCCGCCACGGATAGGTGTGGCGTCCGCCACGGGTCAGTGTGGTGTCCGCCACGGATCGGCGTGGTGTCCGCCACGGACCAGTGTGGTGTCCGCCGCGTGTCGGTGTGGTGTCGGCCACAGGTCAGCATGGTGTCGGCCAAGGGTCACTGGGGTGTCCGCCACGGGTTATTGTGGTGTCCTTCACGGGTCGGTGTGGTGTCTGCCACGGATCGGTGTGGTGTCGGCCACGGGTCGGTGTAATATCCGGTGAGTTTGGTGTCCCCCACGGGTACGTGTAATGTCCTCCTCGGGTCAGTGTGTAGTCGGCCACACGTCAGTGTGGTGTCTGCCACGCTTCGGTGTGGTGTCCGCCACGGATCAGTGTGGTGTCCACCACAGGTCAGTGTGGTGTCCACCACGGGTCGGTGTGGTGTCCGCCACGGGTCGGTGTGGTGTCCGCCACGGGTCGGTGAGGTGTCCGCCACGGGTCGGTGTGGTGTCGGCCGCGGTCGGTGTGGTGTCGGCCGCGGGTCGGTGTTCTGTCCGCCACGGATCGGTGTAGCGTCCGCCACGGGTCGGTGTGGTGTCGGCCACGGGTCGGTGTGGTGTCCGCCGCGGGTCGGTGTGGTGTCGGCCGCGGGTCGGTGTGGTGTCCGCCACGGGTCGGTGTCCTGTCCGCCACGGATCAGTGTGGTGTCCGCCACGGGTCGGTGTGGTGTCGGCCACGGGTCGGTGTGGTGTCCGCCGCGGGTCGGTGTCCTGTCCGCCACGGATCAGTGTGGTGTCCGCCACGGGTCGGTGTGGTGTCGGCCACGGGTCGGTGTGGTGTCCGCCACGGGTCGGTGTCCTGTCCGCCACGGATCAGTGTGGTGTCCGCCACGGGTCGGTGTGGTGTCGGCCACGGGTCGGTGTGGTGTCGGCCACGGGTCGGTGTGGTGTCCGCCGCGGGTCGGTGTCCTGTCCGCCACGGATCAGTGTGGTGTCCGCCACGGGTCGGTGTGGTGTCGGCCATGGGTCGGTGTGATGTCCGCCGCGGGTCGGTGTGTTGTCCGCCAATGATCGGTGTGGCGTCGGGCAAGAACCATTGTGATGTTCACCACGGTTCCGTCTGGTGTCGGCCAAGGGTCACTGCGGTGTCCGCCACGGGTTATTGTGGTGTCTTTCACGGGTCGGTGTGGTGTCCATCACGGATCGGTGTGGTGTCGGCCGCGGGTCAGTGTAATGTCCGGTGAGTTTAGTGTCGGCCACGGGTACGTGTAATGTCCTCCTCGGATCAGTGTGGTGTCCGCCACGGGTCGGTGTGGTGTCCGCTGCGGGTCAGTGTAGTGTTCGTCACGGCTCGATGTCGTTTCTGCCACGGGTCAGTGTGAATTCGGTCACGGGTCAGAGTACTGTGTGTCACGAGTCAGTGTGGTATGCACCATAGGCCAGTGTGGTGTCCGCCGCGTGTCTGTGTGGTGTCGGCCACAGGTCAGTGTGGTGTCCGCCACAGATCAGTGTGGTGTCGGCCACAGATCAGTCTGGAGTCCGCCGCAGGTCAGTGTGGTGTCCGCCACGGATCTGCGTGCTGTCCACCACGCTTCGGTGTGGTGTCCGCCACGCATCTGTGGTGTCCGCCACGTTTCGGTGTGGTGTCCGCCACGGACAGATGTGGCGTCCGCCACCGTCTGGTGTGGTGTCCACTACGGGTCGGTGTGGTGTCCGGCACGGATCGGTGTCGTGTCCGCCACGGGTCAGAGTGGTGTCCGCCTCGGATCGGCGTGGTGTCCGCCACGGATCAGTGTGGTGTTCGCCTCGGATCGGCGTGGTGTCCGCCACGGATCAGTGTGGTGTCCGCCACGGATCGGCGTGGTGTCCGCCACGGATCGGCGTGGTGTCCGCCACGGATCGGCGTGGTGTCCGCCACGGATCGGCGTGGTGTCCGCCTCGGACCGGCGTGGTGTCTGCCACGGGTCAGTGTGGTGTCCGCCACGGATCAGTGTGGTGTCCGCCACGGGTCAGTGTGGTGTCCGCCACGGATCGGCGTGGTGTCCGCCACGGATCGGCGTGGTGTCCGCCTCGGACCGGCGTGGTGTCTGCCACGGATCGGCGTGGTGTCCGCCACGGATCGGTGTGGTGTCCGCCACGGATCGGCGTGGTGTCCGCCACGGGTCAGTGTGGTGTCCGCCACGGGTCAGTGTGGTGTCCGCCACGAATCAGTGTGGTGTCCGCCATGAATCAGTGTGGTGTCCGCCACGGATCGGCGTGGTGTCCGCCATGAATCAGTGTGGTGTCCGCCTCGGATCGGCGTGGTGTCCGCCACGGATCAGTGTGGTGTCCGCCACGGATCGGCGTGGTGTCCGCCACGGGTCAGTGTGGTGTCCGCCTCGGATCGGCGTGGTGTCCGCCACGGATCAGTGTGGTGTCCGCCTCGGATCGGCGTGGTGTCTGCCACGGGTCAGTGTGGTGTCCGCCTCGGATCGGCGTGGTGTCCGCCACGGATCAGAGTGGTGTCCGCCACGGATCAGTGTGGTGTCCGCCTCGGATCGGCGTGGTGTCCGCCACGGATCGGTGTGGTGTCCGCCTCGGATCGGCGTGGTGTCCGCCACGGATCAGAGTGGTGTCCGCCACGGATCAGTGTGGTGTCCGCCTCGGATCGGCGTGGTGTCCGCCACGGATCAGAGTGGTGTCCGCCACGGATCGGTGTGGTGTCCGCCTCGGATCGGCGTGGTGTCCGCCATGAATCAGTGTGGTGTCCGCCTCGGATCGGCGTGGTGTCCGCCACGGATCAGAGTGGTGTCCGCCACGGATCGGCGTGGTGTCCGCCACGGATCAGTGTGGTGTCCGCCACGGATCAGAGTGGTGTCCGCCACGGATCGGCGTGGTGTCCGCCTCGGATCGGCGTGGTGTCTGCCACGGATCAGTGTGGTGTCCGCCACGGATCGGTGTGGTGTCCGCCTCGGATCGGCGTGGTGTCCGCCATGAATCAGTGTGGTGTCCGCCACGGATCAGTGTGGTGTCCGCCACGGATCGGTGTGGTGTCCGCCTCGGATCGGCGTGGTGTCCGCCATGAATCAGTGTGGTGTCTGCCACGGATCAGTGTGGTGTCCGCCACGGATCGGTGTGGTGTCCGCCTCGGATCGGCGTGGTGTCCGCCATGAATCAGTATGGTGTCCGCCACGGATCGGCGTGGTGTCCGCCACGGATCAGAGTGGTGTCCGCCACGGATCAGTGTGGTGTCCGCCTCGGACCGGCGTGGTGTCTGCCACGGGTCAGTGTGGTGTCCGCCTCGGATCGGCGTGGTGTCCGCCATGAATCAGTGTGGTGTCCGCCTCGGATCGGCGTGGTGTCCGCCACGGATCAGTGTGGTGTCCGCCTCGGACCGGCGTGGTGTCTGCCACGGGTCAGTGTGGTGTCCGCCTCGGATCGGCGTGGTGTCTGCCACGGGTCAGTGTGGTGTCCGCCTCGGATCGGCGTGGTATCCGCCATGAATCAGTGTGGTGTCCGCCTCGGATCGGCGTGGTGTCCGCCACGGATCAGTGTGGTGTCCGCCACGGATCGGCGTAGTGTCCGCCACGGATCAGAGTGGTGTCCGCCACGGATCGGTGTGGTGTCCGCCACGGATCGGCGTGGTGTCTGCCACGGATCAGTGTGGTGTCCGCCACGGATCGGCGTGGTGTCCGCCACGGATCAGTGTGGTGTCCGCCACGGATCGGTGTGGTGTCCGCCTCGGATCGGCGTGGTGTCCGCCATGAATCAGTGTGGTGTCCGCCTCGGATCGGCGTGGTGTCCGCCACGGATCAGAGTGGTGTCCGCCACGGATCGGCGTGGTGTCCGCCACGGATCAGTGTGGTGTCCGCCACGGATCAGAGTGGTGTCCGCCACGGATCGGCGTGGTGTCCGCCTCGGATCGGCGTGGTGTCTGCCACGGATCAGTGTGGTGTCCGCCACGGATCGGTGTGGTGTCCGCCTCGGATCGGCGTGGTGTCCGCCATGAATCAGTGTGGTGTCCGCCACGGATCAGTGTGGTGTCCGCCACGGATCGGTGTGGTGTCCGCCTCGGATCGGCGTGGTGTCCGCCATGAATCAGTGTGGTGTCTGCCACGGATCAGTGTGGTGTCCGCCACGGATCGGTGTGGTGTCCGCCTCGGATCGGCGTGGTGTCCGCCATGAATCAGTATGGTGTCCGCCACGGATCGGCGTGGTGTCCGCCACGGATCAGAGTGGTGTCCGCCACGGATCAGTGTGGTGTCCGCCTCGGACCGGCGTGGTGTCTGCCACGGGTCAGTGTGGTGTCCGCCTCGGATCGGCGTGGTGTCCGCCATGAATCAGTGTGGTGTCCGCCTCGGATCGGCGTGGTGTCCGCCACGGATCAGTGTGGTGTCCGCCTCGGACCGGCGTGGTGTCTGCCACGGGTCAGTGTGGTGTCCGCCTCGGATCGGCGTGGTGTCTGCCACGGGTCAGTGTGGTGTCCGCCTCGGATCGGCGTGGTATCCGCCATGAATCAGTGTGGTGTCCGCCTCGGATCGGCGTGGTGTCCGCCACGGATCAGTGTGGTGTCCGCCACGGATCGGCGTAGTGTCCGCCACGGATCAGAGTGGTGTCCGCCACGGATCGGTGTGGTGTCCGCCACGGATCGGCGTGGTGTCTGCCACGGATCAGTGTGGTGTCCGCCACGGATCGGCGTGGTGTCCGCCACGGATCAGTGTGGTGTCCGCCACGGATCGATGTGGTGTCCGCCAAGACTCAGTGTGATGTCCGCCACGGTTCAGTCTGGTGTCGGCCATGGGTCAGCATGGTGTCGGCCACGGGTTATTGTGGGGTCCTTCACGGGTCGGTGTGGTGTCCACCACGGATAGGTGTGGTGTCGGCCACGGGTCGGTCTAATGTCCGGTAAGTTTGGTGTCCGCCACGGGTACGTGTAATGTCCTCCCCGGGTCAGTGTGGTGTCCGCAACGGGTCGGTGTGGTGTCCACCACGGATCGGTGTGGTGTCGGTCACGGGTCGGTGTAATGTCCGGTGAGTTTGGTGTCCGCCACGGGTACGTGTAATGTCCTCCCCGGGTCAGTGTGGTGTCCGCCACGGGTCGGTGTGGTGTCCGCCGCGGGTCAGTGAAGTGTTCGTCACGGCTCGATGTCGTTTCTGCCACGGGTCAGTGTGAATTTGGTCACGGGTCAGAGTGCTGTGTGTCACGAGTCAGTGTGGTGTCCGCCACGGGTCCGTGTGGTGTCCGCCATGAATCAGTGTGGCGTCTGCCACGCTTCGGTGTGGTGTCCGCCACGGGTCCATGTGGTGTCCGCCACGGATCAGTCTGGTGTCCGCCACGGGTCGGTGTGCTGTCCGCCACGGATCATTGTGGTGTCCGCCACGGATCGGTGTGGTGTCAGCCACGGGTCGGTGTGGTGTCCGCCACGGGTCGGTGAGGTGTTCGCCACGGGTCGGTGTGTTGTCCGCCAGTGATCGGTGTGGCGTCGGCTAAGAGTCATTGTGATGTTTACCACGGTTCCGTCTGGTGTCGGTCACAGGTCAGTGTGGTGTCCGTCACGGGTTCGATTGTTGTCAGCCACGGGTCAGTGTGGTGTCCGCCACGGGTCGGTGTGGTGTCCGCCGGTGATCGGTGTGGCGTTGGCTAAGAGTCATTGTGATGTTTACCACGGTTCCGTCTGGTGTCGGTCACAGGTCAGTGTGGTGTCCGTCACGGGTTCGATTGTTGTCAGCCACGGGTCAGTGTGGTGTCCGCCACGGATCGGCGTAGTGTCCGCCACGGGTCAGCATGGTGTCGGCCAAGGGTCACTGTGATGTCCGCCATGGGTTATTGTGGTGTCCTTCACCGGTCGGTGTGGTGTCCGCCACGGATCGGTGGTGTCCGCCACGCTTCGGTGTGGTGTCCGCCGCTTGTCGGTGTAGTGTCCGCCGCGGGTCGGTGTGGTATCCGCCGCGGGTCCGAGTGGTGTCTGCCACGGGTCGGTGTGGTGTCCGCGCATTATCGGTTTTGCGTCGGGCAAGAACGATTGTGATGTTCACCACGGTTCCGTCTAGTGTCGGCCACGGGTCAGTGTAGTGTCCGCCTCGGATCGGCGTGGTGTCCGCCACGGATCAGTATGGTGTCCGTCACGGATCGGTGTGGTGTCCGCCACGGATCGGCGTGGTGTCTGCCACGGATCAGTGTGGTGTCCGCCTCGGACCGGCGTGGTGTCTGCCACGGGTCAGTGTGGTGTCCGCCTCGGATCGGCGTGGTGTCCGCCATGAATCAGTGTGGTGTTCGCCTCGGACCGGCGTGGTGTCCGCCACGGATCAGTGTGGTGTCCGCCACGGATCGGCGTAGTGTCCGCCACGGATCAGAGTGGTGTCCGCCACGGATCGGTGTGGTGTCCGCCGCGGATCGGCGTGGTGTCTGCCACGGATCAGTGTGGTGTCCGCCACCGATCGGCGTGGTGTCCGCCACGGATCAGTGTGGTGTCCGCCACGGATCGATGTGGTGTCCGCCAAGACTCAGTGTGATGTCCGCCAGGGTTCAGTCTGGTGTCGGCCATGGGTCAGCATGGTGTCGGCCACGGGTTATTGTGGTGTCCTTCACGGGTCGGTGTGGTGTCCACCACGGATAGGTGTGGTGTCGGCCACGGGTCGGTGTAATGTCCGGTGAGTTTGGTGTCCGCCACGGGTACGTGTAATGTCCTCCCCGGGTCAGTGTGGTGTCCGCCACGGGTCGGTGTGGTGTCCGCCGCGGGTCAGTGTAGTGTTCGTCACGGCTCGATGTCGTTTCTGCCACGGGTCAGTGTGAATTTGGTCACGGGTCAGAGTGCTGTGTGTCATGGGTCAGTGTGGTATGCACCACATGCCAGTGTGGTGTCTGCCGCGTGTCGGTGTGGTGTCGGCCACAGGTCAGTGTGGTGTCCGCCACGCTTCAATGTGGTGTCCGCCACGGTTCAGCGTGGTGTCAGCCACAGGTCAGTGTGGTGTCCAGCATGGGTCCATGTGGCGTCCGTCACGAGTCAGTGTGGTGTCCGCCACGGGTCCGTGTGGTGTCCGCCACGAATCAGTGTGGCGTCTGCCACGCTTCGGTGTCGTGTCCGCCATGGGTCCATGTGGTGTCCGCCACGGATCAGTGTGGTGTCCGCCACGGGTCCATGTGGTGTCCGCCACGGATCAGTCTGGTGTCCGCCACGGGTCGGTGTGCTGTCCGCCACGGATCATTGTGGTGTCCGCCACGGATCGGTGTGGTGTCAGCCACGGGTCGGTGTGGTGTCCGCCACGGGTCGGTGAGGTGTTCGCCACGGGTCGGTGTGTTGTCCGCCAGTGATCGGTGTGGCGTCGGCTAAGAGTCATTGTGATGTTTACCACGGTTCCGTCTGGTGTCGGTCACAGGTCAGTGTGGTGTCCGTCACGGGTTCGATTGTTGTCAGCCACGGGTCAGTGTGGTGTCCGCCACGGATCGGCGTGGTGTCCGCCACGGGTCAGCATGGTGTCGGCCAAGGGTCACTGTGGTGTCCGCCATGGGTTATTGTGGTGTCCTTCACCGGTCGGTGCGGTGTCCACCACGGGTACGTGTAATGTCCTCCTCGGGTCAGTGTGGTGTCCGCCACGGGTCGGTGTGGTGTCCGCCGCGGGTCAGTGTAGTGTTCGTCACGGCTCGATGTCGTTTCTGCCACGGGTCAGTGTGAATTCGGTCACGGGTCAGTGTGCTGTGGGTCATGGGTCAGTGTGGTATGCACCTGTGGTGTCCGCCGCGTGTCGGTGCGGTGACGGCCACAGGTCAGTGTGGTGTCGGCCACAGATCAATGTGGTGTCGGCCACAGATCAGTCTGGAGTCCGCCACAGGTCGGTGTGGTGTCCGCCACGGATCGGTGTGGTGTCAGCCATTGGTCAGTGTAGAGTCCGCCACGCTTTGGTGTGGTGTCAGCCACGGTTCGGTGTGGTGTCCACCACGGTTCGGTGTGGTGTCCGGCACGGATCGGTGTGGTGTCCGCCACGGGTCGGTGCAGTGTCCTTCACGGGTCAGTGTAATGTCCGCCACGGGTCAATGTGGTGTCCGCCACGGGTCGGTGTGGTGTCCGCCACGAGTCGGTGGGGTGTCCGTCACGGGTCGGTGTGGTGTCCGCCACGGATCTCTGGTGCCCGCCACGCTTCGGTGTGGTGTCCGCCACGGATCTCTGGTGCCCGCCACGCTTCGGTGTGGTGTCCGCCAAGTATCTGTAGTGTCCGCCACGCTTCGGTGTGGTGTCCGCCACGGATCTGTGGTGTCCGCCACGCTTCGGTGTGGTGTCCGCCACGGATCTGAATGGTGTCCGCCACGCTTCTGTGTGGTGTCCGCCACGGATCGGTGTGGTGTCCGCAACGGGTCGGTGTGGTGTCCGCCGCTGGTCAATGTGGTGTTCGTCACGGCTCGATGTCGTTTCTGCGACGGGTCAGTCTGAATTTGGTCACGGGTCAGAGTGTTTTGTGTCACGGGTCAGAGTGTTGTGTGTGACGGGTCAGTGTGGACCACAGGTCAGTGTGGTGTCCGCCACAAATCAGTGTGGTGTCGGTCACAGATCAGTCTGGTGTCTGCCGTAGGTCGGTGTGGTGTCCACCACGGGTTAGTTTGGTGTCCTCTACGGGTCAGTGTGCTGTCCGCCACGGGTCGGTGTAGTGTCCATCACGGGTCAGTGTAATGTCCGCCACGGGTCACTGTGGTGTCCGCCACGGGTCGGTGTGGTGTCCGCCACGGATCTCTGGTGTCCGCCACGCTTCGGTGTGGTGTCCGCCAAGGATCTGTGTGGTGTCCGCCACGGGTCGGTGTGGTGTCCGCCGCGGGTCGGTGTGGTGTCCGTCACGGGTCAGAGTTGCGTCCGCCACGGGTCGGTGTGGTGTCCGCGCATAATCGGTGTGGCGACGGGCAAGAATCATTTTGGTGTCCGCCACGGTTCAGTCTGGTGTCGGCTACGGGTCAGTGTGGTATCTGCCACGGGTTATTGTTGTGTCCGTCAGGGACCGGTGTGGTGTCCGCCACGGATCGGTGTGGTTTCGGCCACGGGTCGGTGTAATGTCCTAATAAGATCAGTGAGGTGTCCGCCACGGGTACGTATAATGTCCTCCACGGGTCAGTGTGCTTTCAGCCACGTGTCGGTGTGGTGTCCCTCGCGGGTCGATATAGTGTCCGCCACGGGTCGGTGTGGTATCCGCCACGGGTCAGTGTGGTGTCTGCCACGGCTCTATCTCGTTTCTGCCACGGGTCAGTCTGAAGTCCGTCACGGGTCAGTGTGGGATGCACCACAGGTCTGTGTGGTGTCCGCCACGCTTCGGGGTGGTCTCCGCCACGGATCTGTGGTGTCCGCCACGCTTAGGTGTGTTTTCCGCCACGGATCAGTGTGGTGTCCGCCACAGGTCAGTGTGGTGTCCGCCACGCTTCGGTGTGGTGTCCGCCGCTTGTCGGTGTGGTGTCCGCCGCGGGTCGGTGTGGTATCCGCCGCGGGTCCGAGTGGTGTCTGCCACGGGTCGGTGTGGTGTCCGCGCATTATCGGTTTGGCGTCGGGCAAGAACGATTGTGATGTTCACCACGGTTCCGTCTGGTGTCGGCCACGGGTCAGTGTAGTGTCCGCCTCGGATCGGCGTGGTGTCCGCCACGGATCAGTATGGTGTCCGTCACGGATCGGTGTGGTGTCCGCCACGGATCGGCGTGGTGTCTGCCACGGATCAGTGTGGTGTCCGCCTCGGACCGGCGTGGTGTCTGCCACGGGTCAGTTTGGTGTCCGCCTCGGATCGGCGTGGTGTCCGCCATGAATCAGTGTGGTGTTCGCCTCGGATCGGCGTGGTGTCCGCCACGGATCGGCGTAGTGTCCGCCACGGATCAGAGTGGTGTCCGCCACGGATCGGTGTGGTGTCCGCCGCGGATCGGCGTGGTGTCTGCCACGGATCAGTGTGGTGTCCGCCACCGATCGGCGTGGTGTCCGCCACGGATCAGTGTGGTGTCCGCCACGGATCGATGTGGTGTCCGCCAAGACTCAGTGTGATGTCCGCCAGGGTTCAGTCTGGTGTCGGCCATGGGTCAGCATGGTGTCGGCCACGGGTTATTGTGGTGTCCTTCACGGGTCGGTGTGGTGTCCACCACGGATAGGTGTGGTGTCGGCCACGGGTCGGTGTAATGTCCGGTGAGTTTGGTGTCCGCCACGGGTACGTGTAATGTCCTCCCCGGGTCAGTGTGGTGTCCGCCACGGGTCGGTGTGGTGTCCGCCGCGGGTCAGTGTAGTGTTCGTCACGGCTCGATGTCGTTTCTGCCACGGGTCAGTGTGAATTTGGTCACGGGTCAGAGTGCTGTGTGTCATGGGTCAGTGTGGTATGCACCACATGCCAGTGTGGTGTCTGCCGCGTGTCGGTGTGGTGTCGGCCACAGGTCAGTGTGGTGTCCGCCACGCTTCAATGTGGTGTCCGCCACGGTTCAGCGTGGTGTCAGCCACAGGTCAGTGTGGTGTCCGCCATGGGTCCATGTGGCGTCCGTCACGAGTCAGTGTGGTGTCCGCCACGGGTCCGTGTGGTGTCCGCCACGAATCAGTGTGGCGTCTGCCACGCTTCGGTGTCGTGTCCGCCATGGGTCCATGTGGTGTCCGCCACGGATCAGTGTGGTGTCCGCCACGGGTCCATGTGGTGTCCGCCACGGATCAGTCTGGTGTCCGCCACGGGTCGGTGTGCTGTCCGCCACGGATCATTGTGGTGTCCGCCACGGATCGGTGTGGTGTCAGCCACGGGTCGGTGTGGTGTCCGCCACGGGTCGGTGAGGTGTTCGCCACGGGTCGGTGTGTTGTCCGCCAGTGATCGGTGTGGCGTCGGCTAAGAGTCATTGTGATGTTTACCACGGTTCCGTCTGGTGTCGGTCACAGGTCAGTGTGGTGTCCGTCACGGGTTCGATTGTTGTCAGCCACGGGTCAGTGTGGTGTCCGCCACGGATCGGCGTGGTGTCCGCCACGGGTCAGCATGGTGTCGGCCAAGGGTCACTGTGGTGTCCGCCATGGGTTATTGTGGTGTCCTTCACCGGTCGGTGCGGTGTCCACCACGGGTACGTGTAATGTCCTCCTCGGGTCAGTGTGGTGTCCGCCACGGGTCGGTGTGGTGTCCGCCGCGGGTCAGTGTAGTGTTCGTCACGGCTCGATGTCGTTTCTGCCACGGGTCAGTGTGAATTCGGTCACGGGTCAGTGTGCTGTGGGTCATGGGTCAGTGTGGTATGCACCTGTGGTGTCCGCCGCGTGTCGGTGCGGTGACGGCCACAGGTCAGTGTGGTGTCGGCCACAGATCAATGTGGTGTCGGCCACAGATCAGTCTGGAGTCCGCCACAGGTCGGTGTGGTGTCAGCCACGGTTCGGTGTGGTGTCCACCACGGTTCGGTGTGGTGTCCGGCACGGATCGGTGTGGTGTCCGGCACGGATCGGTGTGGTGTCCGCCACGGGTCAATGTGGTGTCCGCCACGGGTTAGTTTGGTGTCCTCTACGGGTCAGTGTGCTGTCCGCCACGGGTCGGTGCAGTGTCCTTCACGGGTCAGTGTAATGTCCGCCACGGGTCAATGTGGTGTCCGCCACGGGTCGGTGTGGTGTCCGCCACGAGTCGGTGGGGTGTCCGTCACGGGTCGGTGTGGTGTCCGCCACGGATCTCTGGTGCCCGCCACGCTTCGGTGTGGTGTCCGCCACGGATCTCTGGTGCCCGCCACGCTTCGGTGTGGTGTCCGCCAAGTATCTGTAGTGTCCGCCACGCTTCGGTGTGGTGTCCGCCACGGATCTGTGGTGTCCGCCACGCTTCGGTGTGGTGTCCGCCACGGATCTGAATGGTGTCCGCCACGCTTCTGTGTGGTGTCCGCCACGGATCGGTGTGGTGTCCGCAACGGGTCGGTGTGGTGTCCGCCGCTGGTCAATGTGGTGTTCGTCACGGCTCGATGTCGTTTCTGCGACGGGTCAGTCTGAATTTGGTCACGGGTCAGAGTGTTGTGTGTCACGGGTCAGAGTGTTGTGTGTGACGGGTCAGTGTGGACCACAGGTCAGTGTGGTGTCCGCCACAAATCAGTGTGGTGTCGGTCACAGATCAGTCTGGTGTCTGCCGTAGGTCGGTGTGGTGTCCACCACGGGTTAGTTTGGTGTCCTCTACGGGTCAGTGTGCTGTCCGCCACGGGTCGGTGTAGTGTCCATCACGGGTCAGTGTAATGTCCGCCACGGGTCACTGTGGTGTCCGCCACGGGTCGGTGTGGTGTCCGCCACGGATCTCTGGTGTCCGCCACGCTTCGGTGTGGTGTCCGCCAAGGATCTGTGTGGTGTCCGCCACGGGTCGGTGTGGTGTCCGCCGCGGGTCGGTGTGGTGTCCGTCACGGGTCAGAGTTGCGTCCGCCACGGGTCGGTGTGGTGTCCGCGCATGATCGGTGTGGCGACGGGCAAGAATCATTTTGGTGTCCGCCACGGTTCAGTCTGGTGTCGGCTACGGGTCAGTGTGGTATCTGCCACGGGTTATTGTTGTGTCCGTCAGGGACCGGTGTGGTGTCCGCCACGGATCGGTGTGGTTTCGGCCACGGGTCGGTGTAATGTCCTAATAAGATCAGTGAGGTGTCCGCCATGGGTACGTATAATGTCCTCCACGGGTCAGTGTGCTTTCAGCCACGTGTCGGTGTGGTGTCCCCCGCGGGTCGATATAGTGTCCGCCACGGGTCGGTGTGGTATCCGCCACGGGTCAGTGTGGTGTCTGCCACGGCTCTATCTCGTTTCTGCCACGGGTCAGTCTGAAGTCCGTCACGGGTCAGTGTGGGATGCACCACAGGTCTGTGTGGTGTCCGCCACGCTTCGGGGTGGTCTCCGCCACGGATCTGTGGTGTCCGCCACGCTTAGGTGTGTTGTCCGCCACGGATCAGTGTGGTGTCCGCCACAGGTCAGTGTGGTGTCCGCCACGGATCAGTGTGGTGTCCGCCACGGATCGGCGTGATGTCCGCTGCAGTGTCCCCATTGATCGCTGCTGTGTCGCCACTGGTTGCTACAGCGTCCCCATGGATCGGAACAGTGCCTCCACTGGTTGATGCAGTGTCCCCATGGATCGTAACAGCGCCTCCACTGATCGCTGTAGTGTCCCCATTGATCGCTGCAGTGTCTCCACTAATCTCTGCAGTGTCTCCACTGATCGCATAATTGTCCCCACTAATCGCTGCAGTGTCTTCGCTGATCGCTGCGGTGTCTCCACTGATCTCTGCAGTGTCCAGGTGATCACAAACGGTGAGTCCCCATTTATCGGACGAGTGTCCTAACTGGTTGTAGCAGTGTTCCCACGGATCGCATCAGTTCTATTTGATCTATGTCACAAATAGTGTGGTTCCATCTAGTGCAACACGTCATCCATGGGACCAAGGGCCTCAAAGCGAAAATGATGAGCATTATGAGAAGAACATATTTGTTCTAGTTACTGTCAAGGCGATCATATCTTTGAAAGTAGATCTTTCCAGATCTGTCAAGAAATATAAACGCTCTCATAGGGCCCTTCAACGACATAAAAGTTAGTGTAAAGCTGCACATTCTTTATGGTTGCACAACTGCGTCGTACTGTCCCGTGATCATAATAAACACTTTCGGTATTCGCTGTTTCAATGTTGTGAAAGCATAACGGATGGTCCGTGTTATTCCAGCCACTGCATCATAACGTCCCAATACAAGTTGCTTAACACCAAATCAAGTGGCGAATTTTAGTTGATGCTGCGAATCAAGCGTTAGTGCTAAATCTTCATGTGTGACTAAAATATTGAAGCCGTTTGTTTTTTGTTTTAAATAATAAATTTGGTCAGTTAGATGTTGTGGTTTGTTTTGCAGCGTTCGTTCGAAAAATTGGGGTCTGTGGTTTTCCCCCAAGTCAGTGTAGTGTCCCCCACGAGTCGGTGTAGTGTCCGGCACGGGTCGGTGAAGTGTCCGCCACGGGTCAGAGTGGTGTCCGCCACGAGTCGGGGTGGTGTCCGCCGCGGGGCGATGTGGTTTCCGCCATGGGTCAATAGTGTGTGTCTGATGCATATAAATATGTCAGTTTTCGTCCATAAAATTATATGTGAAACCGCGCATCGCGTTCACACGAGATAAAAATGGCTGTACGACTGTCTTAATGCCCAGTGAAAGAACTAATGTGTAAAAGGCTTAGCCGTGACAATTTGCTGTTAACACATAACGATCCCCCTAAAATAATTATTGATTTATTGTTTGGGCCGCATAACATCATAACGTTTCCATACAAGGTGTTCCCAACCCAATATATTTAGACCTGATTGCTGGTTTCAAAGCATCTCCCTATCAACTTCGTAGCCGTTTTTTGCCAACCAGATTAGAATAGCTTGAACAATTGTCATCCAATATTTAGTCGAATAAATATGGATAGGGATTTGTTTTCCATTGTTCTGTTAAAATGACGAGATGAAGGCTTTATAGTTACACCTTATTGCGTGTAATTTAATCAGGTCTTTGTTTAGTAGGTGTCATATAATTAGTCCTGTTATGTGCCACTTTCAACAGGCATCTATTTGTGCCTCCCGTCCTGTCTGACAATTTGTCCCCTGCAACAACGCCACAACCTTGTGGCTGGTAAATTACCAGGTTATAGCTAAATGTGCTCAAAGTTCATTTGCAGACTGGTCATATATGGGGTGGCATTGGCGACCAGATGTGTGATTAAACGCTTTCCTGGCTTATTGCACTGTATGGAGCAAACCAGTGCAGTTATGCACGAATTCTAATGGCTTAATGCCGTTGCGTACATTTAGTGTTTTCTTATGAAGCTCGTCAGCTGCAGATATAGCCAACCATGTTTTCGATCTGTCCCATTGATTACTTTCATTCATTATACGCACTAAGGTGCAACAAAGATAAAAATGCAAGGAACACTAAATTGTGTGTTGTGCTGGTAGGCGATGATTTTATTCTTAATATAACATAAATCGACAAATATCTGAAATTTAGCCAAAAAGGTAACACAAGAATCACTGTAACAATACAATAACTTAATTAATAATCAAAATTAATCGGTTATTCCGTGGGGATACATCTAGATTAATAATCAAAATAAATCAGTTATTCCGTGGGGATACATCTAGATTAATAATCAAAATTAATCAGTTATTCCGTGGGGATACATCTAGATTAATAGTCAAAATTACTCAGTTATTCCGTGGGGATACATCTAGATTAATAATCAAAATTAATCAGTTATTCCGTGGGGATACATCTAGATTAATAATCAAAATAAATCAGTTATTCCGTGGGGATACATCTAGATTAATAATCAAAATTAATCAGTTATTCCGTGGGGATACATCTAGATTAATAATCAAAATTAATCAGTTATTCCGTGGGGATACATCTAGATTAATAATCAAAATAAATCAGTTATTCCGTGGGGATACATCTAGATTAATAATCAAAATTAATCAGTTATTCCGTGGAGATACATCTAGACTAATAATCAAAATTAATCAGTTATTCCGTGGGGATACATCTAGATTAATAATCAAAATTAATCAGTTATTCCGTGGGGATACATCTAGATTAATAATCAAAATTAATCAGTTATTCCGTGGAGATACATCTAGACTAATAATCAAAATTAATCAGTTATTCCGTGGGGATACATCTAGATTAATAATCAAAATTAATCAGTTATTCCGTGGGGATACATCTAGATTAATAATCAAAATAAATCAGTTATTCCGTGGGGATACATCTAGATTAATAATCAAAATAAATCAGTTATTCCGTGGGGATACATATAGATTAATAATCAAAATTAATCAGTTATTCCGTGGGGATACATCTAGATTAATAATCAAAATAAATCAGTTATTCCGTGGGGATACATCTAGATTAATAATCAGAATTAATCAGTTATTCCGTGGGGATACATCTAGATTAATAATCAAAATTAATCAGTTATTCCGTCGGGATACATCTAGATTAATAATCAAAATTAATCAGTTATTCCGTGGAGATACATCTAGACTAATAATCAAAATTAATCAGTTATTCCGTGGGGATACATCTAGATTATTAATCAAAATTAATCAGTTATTCCGTGGGGATACATCTAGATTAATAATCAAAATAAATCAGTTATTCCGTGGGGATACATCTAGATTAATAATCAAAATTAATCAGTTATTCCGTGGGGATACATCTAGATTAATAATCAAAATAAATCAGTTATTCCGTGGGGATACATCTAGATTAATAATCAAAATTAATCAGTTATTCCGTGGAGATACATCTAGACTAATAATCAAAATTAATCAGTTATTCCGTCGGGATACATCTAGATTAATAATCAAAATTAATCAGTTATTCCGTGGGGATACATATAGATTAATAATCAAAATTAATCAGTTATTCCGTGGGGATACATCTAGATTAATAATCAAAATAAATCAGTTATTCCGTGGGGATACATCAAGATTAATAATCAAAATTAATCAGATGCTCCAGCGTAACAGTATGCTCTGTTGTAAAACAAACACTTCAGAGGGTTGTGACCTGGCTAGGGGGCTTAAAAATATCGGAGCTTATAGCTCTTATTGCGGACCAATTAAGCTTAGAAAATAATAATCTGAAAATAAAATAAACCCATAGTAAATTTTGTATGTAACTTTGGAAGTAACCAGACCAGGCAGTCGACAGTCAAAGCGGTCAGAGTCAGTCGAAGACTAGCGAGTTCACCCCCCCACTCCAACGCCCTATCCCCCACCACCACCAACCAAATCAGTAAGAAAAAGTCTATCAGGTGCTCAAACCTGAAATAATTCCCATACATGAGAGTAAATCTAGATCTAAATGGCGAGTGATAAAAAAAAAAAGTAAAAAAAAAAAATCGGACCTGGAGCCATGAAAGATCTAGGAGCAAAAGCGAAAATTTGAAAAAAGGTAAACAAACGGGCGCCATTTTGTTTCAGGTCGCATACCAATAACTTCCCCCTAGCCCTCCACCTACCCTTCACCCCCCCCCCCCTACCAACTACCCCCCTCTAGCCTACCGTATACCCCACTACACTGTTTACCCCCTCGTCTAACTACCCCCTCCCCTCCCCCCAGTCACCGGATGTAAACAAACCGCCGCCATCTTGTGGCGTCACCTGTTGGGGTCACGTGATACGACACCCGTGACGTGGTTGGTGTGTCAGTGATCACGTGACCTGTGCGACGTCACAGAGCTGGCGGCAGACCTCCGTGTGACAGTCAAAGAGGGAGGGGAGGGGAAGCAAGCGCCAGACAGGATACTCTGACCGCTTCACGGCACTGTCCTCTGGGTCACTTGTGTCCAGCCACTTTCCCCGCCATGACCGCGGACGGATGTCCCCCAGCCCCTCACCACTCAGCAGGGGGTGGCGGACACCCTCATCCACCTCCTCCAAGCGAGTGGCCAGCTCCCCCATGTACTTATCGAGCCCCCCCACCCCCTCCTCCACCAGGTCCCTCAGGACGAGGTACTTGAGGAAGGCGGAGGAGACCTCAACTTGGGGTGAGGGTGGCATCCCCACAGCCTGCCCCACCGCGGGGTGGAGGAGGGGGGCAGTGTCCCTGAGTGACAGCTCCCGGGCCTCACGGGTCAGGTCCTCACACAGGCCACACTCACCCTGACACCCCCCAGCCATCCGCGCCGCCCGGTGCGCTGTGTGGGTGGCGGACACCACCAGCGACACCCTGCTCCAGAAAACCCCCTCCCCAGCCTGATCCTCCCCCTCCCCCTCCCTCTCCTCCGGCAGCCTCAGACTCTCGGTCCTCAGCGACTCACTAACACACTCAGAGAGCCCCCCCACGTCTACCAACCCCCCGATACACCCCCGGGACCCCCCACCCCCACCCCCCAGGGCCACCAGGGTGTCCCTGGCTTCCCTCACCTCACTCTCATCCAGGAGGCGCCACTGGAGGTAGTTCCGCGCCAGGAGCTTGAGGCCCCGGATGAGGATGACGGTGGGTGAGCGGGGGCCGAGGGCGACCAGCGCGTCTTTCTCTACCTCACACGTCGTCGGTAACCACCCACCCACCCACCGCGGCCACTCCGGCACCAGGTGGACGGGGTGTGAGGACGGCTCCAGCCCCGCCACCCGCTCCAGGCGGCATATCGCCTCCCGGGTGACACCCTTCAGGGCGTCCCGGGGGACAGGGAAGGCGGGGGTGAGGTCACAGGTCAGCCGGGTCTCCCCCCGCCACACCAGAGACAGGGTGACAGTGGTCCAGCCGGCCTTCACCCCGCTGTACCTGGGGGAGAGGAGGCCGCCATGGGTCAGACCCTCGGGGAGCGTGACGGTGGGCAGCACGGCATCCAGCCCGTCCGCCCAGCGCTGGAAGAAGGCCTCAGGGTCCACCTCACACTCCTCCACCCCCTCCACCACACGGGGCTCACCTATCAGGACATCCCCCCTCCCCTCCTCCCGACAGGCGGCCAGGGCCTCGCCACGCACCCACACACTATACTTCACCCTCCGCCCCTCCTCCTCCCTCACCACCCTCACCCTCTCCCACGCCACACTAACTAAAATGTCGAATTCGACAGCATTCGGTCTGACATCTGTCCCGTCGCCATGGCTGCCGACCAGCGTGTCCCGGAGTCTGGCAAACAGGGGGTCCCTCCTACCCACCGCCTCAATCAGGTCACAGACTAACCTCTGGACGGCTTCTCTCCGGGCCACCGTGTCCGGGTGACCCCAGTCGAACGTGCCCCCCTCCAGGATGGCCGCCTCCTCCGTCAAGGTGCCGGAGGGTCGGCCCTCCACCCGTGACCGGGCGGTGCGGACCTTGGCGGTCTGGGGGTCGTACTCCGCTGGCAGCTCCACCTCCCAGGTGAGCGTGCCGGGGGTGGTCGTTCCAGGGGTGAGCTCCTGGGGGGTCTCTGTGCCAGGGGTGAGGTCCTCGGGGATGGTGGTGCCAGGGGTGAGGTCCTCGGGGGTCTCTGTGCCAGGGGTGAGGTCCTCGGGGGTAGAGGTGCCAGGGGTGAGGTCCTGGGGGGCGCTTGCAGCTGATGTTGACCTTAAATAGAAAACAATAAACGGTTTTAGACATTTTGTTTTCAAAAGAGAAAACATGTAGTTTACAGCAATATCTCTAGTCTAGACTGTAATTGTACAGTGTGTCAGATGAATGATCTGATAAAACTATAACTTATATAAGCTTAGGTCTAGTAAGCTTATTTTCGTTAATGTTTATTAAAGATTTCCTTGTAGGTCTATAAGCTTTATAGACATGACCATGTAGCTTGAGTCTTCTTACATTGTTAAGTAGATATTCATTCCGTAAATTAGGTTACTAATTTACAAGTAACTTATGCAATATGTCAAGACTCAAGGTATTGTCTACAATAGTCAAGATGGAGAACCAATATTGGCAATAAATATTCTGACAGATTGACAATGACAATGAATCAAGTCTAAAGTTTTGTCCCATTGAACGAGGGACTCGGAGACGCTGATGACGATATTTTGGGGGGAGACAGAGGCTAATTAATCCAGGAGCCACATCGTCTCTCTCCTGGGAGGGAATGGCAAATAATGGTTAGATCTAACCATATTTCGCACCTGAAGAGAAACTGTAAACAGAAACATATTTGGACATCTAGATACTAGTGTTATAGGTCATCAGGTTATATAGTCCACAACAATAGAGCAATAAAGACTTTAGATATCATGACAGACTGACAATGTCAATGACAGGGTTAAAGTTTTGTCCAAATGGCAAACGTCATTGAACGCGAGATTGATAGCGAAGGGGGAGAGAGAGGCTAATTAATGCCAAACCGTGATTAATCCAGGAGCCACATCGTCTCTCTCCTGAGAGGGAATGGCAGATAAGGTTAGAGCTAGCTTTATTTCGCACCTGAAGTGGGAAGATACTTAATCCAATATGCCACATCATCTCCCTCCTGGGAGGGAATGGCTACACCGACCGACTGATGAAAACTTTACAGCCTGCGGTGACGACGATCAGTAAACAAACTGTGCGGAGTGCGATCGGCGTTTGAGAATTCGAACGTCATATTATTTCGGTGACTATAGTGTCACGCGCCACGCGTCAACTTCGCTGCTGAGGACTGAGCGCGAAGGTCAAGGCCGGTACAGATTGGGATTTGTTTGTCAAACTGCGAGGCCAAAAGGCTAAATATAAATACAGGGTTGGGCGGGTTGTCAAATACCGAGGCCAAGAGGCTATATATACATCATAACATAAAACTTCGTGTTTATAACCTGAGACAGGCGCGGATCCACTGTGTGTGTGGTGGTGGGGGACATTTTGTTTGAGCGAGGGTGCTATATTTTTTTATTGGCACTGTATGTTCTGTACTGGGCCACCCGCAATAATGGGGGGGAGGGGGGGGGGGAAGGAGCGGGTAGGCAAGGAGCATTTGCGTTTCTCGGGGATGGATTTTTCATTTTTTTTTTACCGTACACGGACATCTTGTTCATCAGAAAATGTTTGCTCACTCAGGCATGAAGGGCAGAACACCGTCAATTGATCATAATGCGCCCATGCACTACAAAGGTCGGTCATTGCCATCATTGCGCGCACCTTCCAAGAGGAAGCCATAGAACCAGTGATATGTCAGACAAGTAACACACCAAAACCGGATACGAAGACACGGACCCTGATTAATATAGATAATGATTTGTTGTCCTATCTAAGTCATACTGTTGATCAATTTAAACTAATTCCATTTAATTTAAAGAACTAATAAAAGTGCAAAGACCTTTTTACCTCCCCCCCCCCCCACACACTTTTTGTTGTCATGCCGTTAATATAAATCCAAGCTGCCACTGTTTCAAAACACGTACGAGCCAATTATTGATATAAGTGTCCATATAGTGTAAATTACAATTTCAGTCTACAAACTGTAAATTTAGAACAAAAGAAACGCCAGTCAACCAACAAATTATATGCCCGGGGCGGGCATCGACGTTTTGTAAGTAGTGAGACTTCTGCGCAAGGTTACGAATAGGTTGTGATTGGGAGAAACGGGGGATGGGGGGGGGGGTGGGGTGGGGTGCTCAACACTCATTTAACGAATTGGGGCATCCTCGCTCACAATGGGGCATGCCAGACGATCTCCCCCGCCACCCCCCGCCATTCAGACCGCACATTGCGGACAGTGGTCAGTGTACCAGTCAGGCCGCTCACAGCGGCCAGTGGTCGGTGCACCAGTCAGGCCGCTCATAGCAGTGGTCATAGCACCAGTCAGACCGCCCATAGCGGACAGTGGTCAGTGTACTTGTCAAACGGTTAAAGTAGACAATGGTCGGTGCATCATTCAGGCCGCTCCTGGCCAACACCCCTTGGTCAAAAAACATCACTGGACGATGACATGGGCTTAAAATGGAAGCGCAAATCACGGATTGTTTTAAGGGAAAGATAAAAGGGGAGTGGGGAGGGGTCAACACTCATAATTAATCGACCTTTGGACCACCATTAAAATTGCAAGAGGAAGGAGGGGGGTGGGGGGGGGGGAGGTGGAGGTCATCATCCAAAAAGTATTGTGAAATATGTTTTTCGATTGAAATTTTCAATTTACTTACATGTAAGTAACCAGTCGATATTAAATGGACTCCAATGACTTTAATTACAAATGAGTGGCTGATTGCCTGCATTCAACAATCGTAACAATTTGCAACCTAAAACCAAGTTATCATTGTAAGCAACCAGTTTCATTCGCCAAGACTTTAAAATTAATTGCCGCTTGACTATATGATACGTATCATTGGGAATTAAAGCTCACGTGATAACTTCAGACTTGACATCCAACAAACTTTAAACGCCCCTAGAAAGTCAGCATGCAGTCGACCCCACCGGCTTCAGACTAGAACTCAGCATACATCGACCCCACCTGATCCAGGCTGGAACAGAAGTGACTGTTCAGCTGTTTATGGTGGGAATTGGTTCGCGCTGATGAGCATGGGGGGGGGGGGGGGGTGACGGCGAGGGGTGCGGGGCGCCTGCCTGTTAAATGACACTTTGTGCACATCGTTTGGACAAGACACGGAACTTCCCGGGGCAATCAAATAGAGTTGTGTCAAATTGGCGCCAATAGTGGTTTAGACACTAAACTCGCCATGGTATGGCCAAGGTCAAGGTCAAAATCGCATGCCGCGGTCAACGATCGAAGTCATTGGCGTCTCTGTCAACATTAAAACAAGCAGTGTGGGTAATCGGGTGAGGGGGTGCAACGGGTAAGGAACGCACCCCCTACCCCCTTTTCGAATAAAACCGACAAAACTAAGGGTTGGGACGAGGGAGTCGAGCGCAACTTGTAACGCTTGTTATGTGACCTTTGGGGTTATACCGCGCTCATAACTGCGTGTATGCGCGCCCATGTAATTGGTTACCCCCTCCATGACCTCGAGCGGAGTTTTGGTGCGCGGCCTACGGGCCTGGCTACGCTTGTAGTATTTCATCCAGTTTCTAAAACGTTGCGCACTCACCCTGAAGTGGATGCTTGGGGATCACCGTCTCTTAATCTCCGTCTGTAAGTAGAATACAACAACATTCTGTGTCACAAACTCGTTCACGTTCTGGGTGAGTTTTTGTTGATATGCAGATAGGTTAATTTTGGCCAAGGCCCAAATTATACTTATGTAGGCGAATTGCATGGGTAGTTTCTTAAGGTGTATCTTTGCTGTATATTGCTATTAGTATTTCCTTGATTTATTGTACGTCATTATGCACCCGTGCAGGTTTTGGACGTACACGTGCTTGTATGTGGTCTGTTCGTGGAGTGTTCATCCACACTTGTATAGTTCTCTCTTGGTGACTTTTGTTTAAGCCTGTTTTGTTGTTCCTGGCTTGCGGGCTAGTATCTAGTCTGCCTGATTATCTTGATCTGAACCTATGTGGGTTCGTTCTATAGACGAGTAATTGTTGTACTGCATGTTCTGTCTACGCGCATTCATTTTACTGAGATTTGTTTTTGGTGCGACATTCCGGGTAACGCTTCTAGGTTGTCGCCGACAAATTAGTGCCATTTTACTTCAGCAGGTATCTACTGTAAATCATTTTGCGATGTACTTGTATTGTTTGACTAAGGCTGGAAGCCTCCCATATTGCTTTTGAGAGAATTCATATGTTAAATTAGGAATTAGATTTTGTTCGCACGCGATGTGACCCGCGCAGAAATGTTGCTGTTCTTTTCGCCTATATAAGAGATGTGCAGGCGGCATTATACCTCTTTCACGCCTGCAGCCCCCTTTTTTCTAAACATCCGCCTGCCCCATCCTCCTCCGCTGTTTTTATTGTATTTTTTTGGTGTGGGCGGTTTGGGCCCAACATTTGCGTGTTTTATATATAGTTTACGGGGTAAGTACGTTTATACGGTCAGGGCTACCTTGCTACGTGTTATCCCCTTTTCGTCATTTTCTTTTTCATAATAAATGATATTTAAATGCCAGAATATGGATTTGTGTTGTTTTCGCGCAAAAACTGAGCAAGTAGCTGCCTCATGAGATTCGGCGGCATAAATGATATTCTGCACCAAATTGTTAAACCTTTAATAAATATTATATGGTTGACAAGTCCTTCCAACTATCTTCAATGGTCCTGTATGGAACCTGGGTTATCACCCTGACTCTCTGGGTTTAGGAAGGGATACAACTGTCAAATTTTACTGATACGCTTCATTAAAGATTCCAAACGTCCATTAGATAATAATCAAGTTACGAGAGCCATAATCCTGTTCGCCAGTTGCAAATCTTGAGAACTGAGAACGGAGGATAAAACTGGTACATAATCGGAGCGAATGACTATCTCAGAAAAGGAGCACCACAGAGTTCTGTTTTCGGCCCACATCAGTATAATTTACGAATGACCTGCTAGTATCCACCTCACCAAAAACCGATAAGCATAACTATGCTGATGATAACACTATGGCCGTACAAGGTAAGGGGTTTAACAATTTAACTATAGAGAAGGCATTATCGGAAATAACAATGAGGTTCACCGATAATTACATGACAGCCAACCCAAGGAAGTACCAGGCAATCGTGTTTGAGAGAAGAAACGAAATAGGTGAGACCCAGTGCTTTTCGGTTTCTGTTACAGAACTGGCAGCGGAACAAGAAGTAGCATTACTAGATATTCAACTGGATCCCAGATTAAATTTCGAGAACCACATAACCGGTTTTTGCAAAGAGGCTGGTAAAAATCTCAATGTATTAGCCAGAGTGTCTAAATTAATGGATGTAAAAGCAGCCTACTTGGGGGGACATTGGGCCAAATGACCCATCGGGGTCATATGGCCCACCACAATATCGCGCAATTGCGGTGCTGCCACCTGCATTTAAGAGTTATATATTTGTTTCTGTTTGTTTCGTGATACCTTAACAATTCTACATGGGCGCTGAAGTAGAGAGCTGACCTTGGCTACTGAAGCAAAAGATCATGGGCTGTTATTATCTATGGTAAACACTGGAAGAAATTGGAACTCAGTGCATACAAGGTCGAGAATTTTTTTTTTAAGAGTTGACACGATCAAAGACTAGTCCAAGTCAAGCCCCAAACGTAAATCAGATGCGGAATACACTGCGCCGTATTTTTCATGCGGCGGTCAAATGTTAAGGTTACGTACAGGGGCAAAATGACCCACGCTGCTTGGGGCAGAATGACCCAGTCGGCCGTTTTACCCACATCCAATTTAATATGTATATTCTAACAGAAACGATTATCTTTAGCAAACTGGATGATATGTCCACTGAATCGGAAATTTTTTGATGATCACGAATATGCTTGAAGAAGAAAACGATGTGCGGCACAGGGGCCTTAAAGAAGGAAGAGCTGTGCGTCCAAGGGAGCTTGAAGAGGGGACAGCTGTGCATCCCGGAGAGCTTGAAGAAGGGAGAGCTGGGCGTCCCAGGAGGCTTGAAGAAGGGAGAGCTGTGGGTCCAAGGGAGCTTGAAGAAGGAGGAGTTGTGCATCCCAGGGAGCTTGAAACGGGACAGCTGGGCCTCCCAGGGGGCTTGAAGAAGGGAGGGAGGGAGGGAGAGGCACTATTATACAAATCTAGCGTGGGGGGTCCGCGGGTGCTTTAATGCCTGAGAGAGGGGGGGGGGGGGTGGCTTCAAAAATGCGCGTTAATAGAGTGGATGTTGGCGGTGAACAAGTTGGGTGGTGGGTGGGGGGGCTTTACCGCGGAACCCCCAAACCCAGCAATGTATAAAACACAAACACCCCATCCCCCGGGTCTGTTCTACTATACGACTTCGCATGAAATGAGTTCCACGTCTCAGGTGGTCTAACTTTTGCATTGAAAAATGGCAAAGAGTGGGGGAAGGGGGTGTCCACCTCGCCCCCCCCCCACCGCCTGATCCGGCTTTGCTGACTTAACCGTTATTTGTGATTTCTGTGTGTGATCATTCTGGGTCAAACTGTTCCAGAGAGTTAGGAGTTGCAATAGTTTGCCTTGTTAGGCTGTTCAGTTCACTTATTAACATGCTGAAATAATGTGCTGACCATTTTGCCCCATTAGGGGAACAAAATGACCCACTGTGACATAAGACATGTTTTTTTGTGCCAGTAAAAATGTTGTTCGTGTCACTCGCATGTATTCAAGCAATGTTATTCACAACACTACTGTTGCCAGTTTACCAAAATGGCTCTTTTTATGGCACTGCCTGTCCCCCAAAATATACAAATAAAGTCAAGGTGGTCATTTTGCGCCATGTTCCCCTACATGTGTCATCTTAGATTTTTTAGTTTAGAATCAAGACTAAAAAAAATACTCCATGTATGCCACGCGTTAAGAGTTAATTAACTGGGGCCAATATGCAGTGAAGTATCAAGGCAGTAAGTTGCGAAATATGTTAAGCAAAGAAACAAAGTTAGTCAAATCTGCCAAGGTGTTCAACAGAATGCGGTCAACATCGGATGTGTGAATTCTTGTGTCAATGTAATTCGTGAACATTGTGCAACATAGCCAACGGGTAAGATTCAAATAGGTGATAGAATGGTTGTTATATTTTCCTCCTCATATGTATATTTATCTCATCAGCTCCTGTCATCTTACCATTGTCGGTCAATAGCACTTGCGCTAATGTTTGTTGTTAATTTTTACATACCGCCGTTAAATAAAACTTTATTTTATCTTAATTTCCATACAAAGACTGCTAGAATCATTCTGGGTAAATGTTCTCCTCCAGCTTGATCACAACCGGGACGTGATTGCGCCAGAACGAGTAAGTGGCATGATTAATGTTAATTAACGAATCCGGGAAAACTAAATATGTATCAATAGAAATTCAGCCATACTTACTTCTTCAATAGAAGTGATGATTGGTCGTAAGCCCCATCGCGCGGTGGCGCCCTCTTGTGGAGTCTAAAAGAACCATTGTAAGTCTAGTCAATAAAAGTATATAAAACAAATACTTCCATGTTGACATGTCTGCATAGCACATTATGTCATAACGATGCAAGACTTCTGTAACATGACTGCATAACACATATCAGCGTTTTTTTAAAGCTATATTATTTTACATATTTAAAAATAACACATATAACATCAGAGTACACTACATATCGATGTAAGTTTCTGAACGTTATACAGACGCATACGCAGCCACACTCAGTTATACGCATGCTCAAACCAGTCCTAATATACTGTCTGTCACTCTTAATGCTTCTGTCTCGTCTCCCCTATCTTATAACTATTTTCACAAGCTGTTGTTATATTTTAGTTGACTTTTTATATAACATTCTTAGTAGTCGTATTTTACTACCTGACATGACATTGATAAACCTGCTTGGTCAGGTCTTTCATGGTATTTTGTAACAAGCATGTCGTACAAACATTAGCCGCCAATATGAGACACAATCGGTCGTATTTACTAATAGAATGCTGACAACTACAACTCGGTGAGATCCGAGTACTCTCCACACCAGGGGTGGAATTTTTTCGCTAAAAAGGGTTGAACATTCTTTTATACATTTTCTCTAAGATTCGTTATTACAATTCTATCTAAGCCTTATTGATATATATACCTTATGTGTTTATTACAAACGCATCCATTTCCCTTTTCTAACTAAATGTACAATTATATTTCTCTCTGCATGGATAGGCTCGAATTATTCTATATGCTATATCATCTTCTTACACACTGCGCTTGCTCGTTTAATTTCTGTTCTTTTTGTGTTCGTTGCCTCTCTTTTTTCCTTCCACGATTGCGTTACTTCATGTTTAACATAATACAAGCTCTGATAACCAACCTGGTTCATCAAACCATCGTGCTTTTTCTGACATGAAATCCTGTCTTCTGTCCCATCATACTTGCATAGTGCTAATAACAACCTAAAGCTATTTCGGATTGTTAACAGCTTTATTCTTTCCATACCTCGACAATAAACTGCAATGTTTTTTAACAGCGGTGGCCTTCATTTCGTGTAGTGTGTATTATTAGCACCAGCTAGGGCACTGGCGCGTCGAAAATCACTTGGATGCAATCATTAGTAACTTTGATGACCATAGACAGTCCCTAAGATTACAAATGACGTCTTTAACATTTTGGCCTCCGCCGACGTCTAAACGCACTCCCCAAACAATTGCCCAAATGTACCAGATCTTCGGGATGTGATTGACCAAATAATGATTTCTGGCCAGATTTGGCTACTTTCTATTAATCAACAAAGAACGAAACACTGTGATTGCAATGGGCGACCTCGACCGCCTATTGTCAAAGACACTGGTCCGTAAGGGCTGGACGAGGTGACGAGGCTAGGTACTGCACATGAAGATACGAAAGGTTACCTTTGTTCTGTGGTTCCTGTCGCGTATGGAGTTATTCCAGCCATTTCCGTCTGTCCCATCTCGGCATTCCCGGACTCCGCCACCTCCGTCTGTCCCATCTCGGAATTCCCGGAGTCCGCCACCTCCGCCTGTCCCATCTCGGCATTCCCGGAGTCCGCCACCTCCGCCTGTCCCATCTCGGCATTCCCGGAGTCCGCCACCTCCGTCTGTCCCATCTCGGAATTCCCGGAGTCCGCCACCTCCGCCTGTCCCATCTCGGCATTCCCGGACTCAGCCATCTCCGCTATTCGCTTGTGTCAGAAGTAATCGAGTCTAACGTTGTTTTGGGTTTGTTCTGAAAATCAATAATAGCTTTGTACAAACTGAATAATTGTTAATTAAAGAAGAAGATATGCATAGGGCATGCAAGATAGACCTAAGCACAAGTGTTTTCCCTAACCTGGCCGAGCCTCGTTTGTTTAAAGTACACAGTGGAAGATTGTAAGATGGGTGTATCCCAGACCTGGCGTCACAATGGGCTGCCGCCAAGTGAGTGCAAGAAATTATCAATTGAAGAATGTTGAAATAAACGCGGTCGCTATTTTTAATATGCTACAGAAAGATGAAACTGTGTGTGTGGCGGTGGGGGGCTGTATGTTCTGTACTGGACTACCCACAATAATGGCGGGGGGGGGGGGGTGATAGGCAAGGGGCACTTGCATTCCTCGGGGATGGGCTTTTCATTCGATAATGACGACCGACGGGGGAGGGGGGGGGCGGTGTAGTGACTACAATACTGAGTTTGGGAGAGTTCCGCGGTACAGCTCCCCCTCCCCCACCCCTTCGCCTCTTTTCACCTCCAAAATCTGCTCGGAAGGAGTATCTTTCCCCCCTCCCCCCTCCTGTAATGTGTTAATATTTCAGTTTTTCATTTTCATGATCTTTCTCATCAGAAATGTCAGCTGTATATAGGAGTAGATCTATAGTTTTATCACAAATGTTCACTCTACACGGGCATCTTGTTCATTAGAAAATGTTTGCTCTCTCAGGCATCAAGGGGCACCTTCCGACCACATTTGTGTAATATTGCCCACCCCAGGCAATGAGGAAGATAATTCACCGTGAACTGGGAATGTAGGCTTAGCCGACCCTTCGTGACTATGAACTTACATTCATTATGAATTAAGAATTTTCATATAAAAACGGTTCTAGGATAGAGCCCCCCCCCCCCCCCCCTTCTATTCTGTCACTCAATACTCGTGAACCGCGAATATATTTATCAATGATTTATTCTTCGAGATCTGGGAACCAAATCCCCTCGGCCCACCCAGAACCCCCCGCCCCCCCCCTCCCCACTCTCACTCATTCCAGTGATGCATTGTGGGTGGTGGTTGAGAGGCAGGGAGGCACAGAACACCCAGTCAACTGATCATAATGCGCCCATGCACTGCAAGGGTCGATCATTGCCATCATTGCGCACCTTCCAAGAGGAAGCCATAGAAGCAGTGATATGTCAGACCAGTAACACATCAAAACCGGACATCGATCAGTTACGGACCCTGATTAACATACAAAATGATTTGTCTTGCTATATAAGCCATACCGTTGATCAATTTAAAGGACTAATTTAAAGAACTTTTTTACCCCCCGTTTTTGTTTTCATGCTGTTAAGATAAATCCCAGCTGCCACTGATTCAAGACACGTAGGAGCCATAGCGGACAGTGGTCAGTGTACCAGTCAGGTCGCTCATAGCGGACAGTGGTCAGTGTACCAGTCAGGTCGCTCATAGCGGACAGTGGTCAGTGTACCAGTCAGACCGCTCATAGTGGACAGTGGTCAGTGTACCAGTCAGACCGCTCATAGCGGACAGTGGTCAGTGTACCAGTCAGGTCGCTCATAGCGGACAGTGGTCAGTGTACCAGTCAGACCGCTCATAGCGGACAGTGGTCAGTGTACCAGTCAGGTCGCTCATAGCGGACAGTGGTCAGTGTACCAGTCAGGTCGCTCATAGCGGACAGTGGTCAGTGTACCAGTCAGACCGCTCATAGTGGACAGTGGTCAGTGTACCAGTCAGACCGCTCATAGCGGACAGTGGTCAGTGTACCAGTCAGGTCGCTCATAGCGGACAGTGGTCAGTGTACCAGTCAGACCGCTCATAGTGGACAGTGGTCAGTGTACCAGTCAGGTCGCTCATAGCGGACAGTGGTCAGTGTACCAGTCAGGTCGCTCATAGCGGACAGTGGTCAGTGTACCAGTCAGGTCGCTCATAGCGGACAGTGGTCAGTGTACTAGTCAGACCGCTCATAGTGGACAGTGGTCAGTGTACCAGTCAGGTCGCTCATAGCGGACAGTGGTCAGTGTACCAGTCAGGTCGCTCATAGCGGACAGTGGTCAGTGTACCAGTCAGGTCGCTCATAGCGGACAGTGGTCAGTGTACTAGTCAGACCGCTCATAGTGGACAGTGGTCAGTGTACCAGTCAGGTCGCTCATAGCGGACAGTGGTCAGTGTACTAGTCAGACCGCTCATAGTGGACAGTGGTCAGTGTACCAGTCAGACCGCTCATAGCGGACAGTGGTCAGTGTACCAGTCAGGTCGCTCATAGTGGACAGTGGTCAGTGTACCAGTCAGACCGCTCATAGCGGACAGTGGTCAGTGTACCAGTCAGGTCGCTCATAGCGGACAGTGGTCAGTGTACCAGTCAGACCGCTCATAGTGGACAGTGGTCAGTGTACCAGTCAGACCGCTCATAGCGGACAGTGGTCAGTGTACCAGTCAGGTCGCTCATAGCGGACAGTGGTCAGTGTACCAGTCAGGTCGCTCATAGCGGAAAGTGGTCAGTGTACCAGTCAGGTCGCTCATAGCGGACAGTGGTCAGTGTACCAGTCAGGTCGCTCATAGCGGACAGTGGTCAGTGTACCAGTCAGGTCGCTCATAGCGGACAGTGGTCAGTGTACCAGTCAGACCGCTCATAGCGGACAGTGGTCAGTGTACCAGTCAGACCGCTCATAGTGGACAGTGGTCAGTGTACCAGTCAGGTCGCTCATAGCGGACAGTGGTCAGTGTACCAGTCAGACCGCTCATAGTGGACAGTGGTCAGTGTACCAGTCAGACCGCTCATAGTGGACAGTGGTCAGTGTACCAGTCAGACCGCTCATAGCGGACAGTGGTCAAGATACCAGTCAGACCGCTCATAGTGGACAGTGGTCAGGATACCAGTCAGGACGCTCATAGTGGACAGTGGTCAGTGTACCAGTCAGGTCGCTCATAGCGGACAGCGGTCAGTGTACCAGTCAGGACGCTCATAGTGGACAGTGGTCAGTGTACCAGTCAGGTCGCTCATAGCGGACAGTGGTCAGTGTACCAGTCAGACCGCTCATAGTGGACAGTGGTCAGTGTACCAGTCAGACCGCTCATAGTGGACAGTGGTCAGTGTACCAGTCAGACCGCTCATAGCGGACAGTGGTCAAGATACCAGTCAGACCGCTCATAGTGGACAGTGGTCAGGATACCAGTCAGGACGCTCATAGTGGACAGTGGTCAGTGTACCAGTCAGGTCGCTCATAGCGGACAGCGGTCAGTGTACCAGTCAGGACGCTCATAGTGGACAGTGGTCAGTGTACCAGTCAGACCGCTCATAGTGGACAGTGGTCAGTGTACCAGTCAGGACGCTCATAGTGGACAGTGTTCATGATACCAGTCACACCGCTCATAGCGGACAGTGGTCAGTGTATACCCTCGGGCCGCTCATTGTCAACTAAATACACGATGACATCACAAGACATATATCAAATAATTGTTTATTGTTTATATCTGTACATGTGCAATGATTTGAAGATATTTTCAAATACTCTCTGACCGTCCGCCTTGGTTTGCCATATCAACAAGGGGAGGGGGTAGGGGGGCGGGAGTTTTTTGGTCCGGACCTCCCTTCTGGAGCAATGATAGACTTTTTCAATGCTAGGTTTCTTTCGTGGAAGCGCCAACTTTTCTCTATTTTTACGCCCCCATTCCCTCCCCCCACCCCTCACGCGCCCTGTACAAATGCGCATCCAGCACATTCACTCCTACAGTAGAACCTTCTTAACCCAACCCGGAGTAAACCGACATCCTGTCGATATATTATTTGTAAATATATTAAATCTCGTTCTTTCCGACAAGCAGAAACCAGAATTCTGCTCGTTTTATTACAAGGATGTTCAGTTTAGGTCAATGGACGTATATAGTGGAGTGGCGGATTCATGGGGGATATCGGTTCATGATCGGTAGTAGTGCGCGCTGATGAGGGGTGACAGTCGGAGGGGAGGGAGAGTGGGCAGCTGCGGATTCAGGCTTTTAACAAAGAGGGGTCTACTGCCGTTCGAAAATCATACGACAGGGAGCGGGGTGATCAAGTAGCAACAAAATGAGGGCTGGGTCAAAACCTAATATTGCGTGTAACATATCATCGTCAAGTACAAAAAGAGGGGAGGGACATAGGGGGTGTAGGGGGGGGGGGTCTTTAATTGTCCTTGTCATTTGCTTGCTTTATGGCAGGAGAGGGAGGAAGACCCTGCCCTTCCGCCTTTTATTGGATATGCACAGCGAATATAAGGCAACGAAAGAAGAGTTCAGCAACTTGCGGAATTACATTTGACCCCATTGGATGGTAGGCGATTTATTGTGCGGGCGATCTCGGATTTTGAAAATGTGGGTGTCACATAGCCACAGAATGGGGGCCAGATTCCACATATCGGTGGCCTTGGTTTGCCAAGGCCCTTATCCCGGCCCCCTAGCCCAGACCCCTACCACAGGTCCCTAGCCCGGTCCCCTAACCCAGACCCCCACCACAAGTCCCTAGCCCAGACCCCTAGCCCAGACCCCTGCCACAGGCCCCTATCCCGGACCATTACCACAGGCCCCTAGCCCGGCCCCCTACCACAGGCCCCTAGCCCGGCCCCCTACCACAGGTCCCTAGCCCAGACCCCTGGCCCAGACCCCTACCACAGGCCCCTAGCCCGGCCCCTACCACAGGTTCCTAGCCCAGACCCCTGGCCCAGAACCCTACCACAGGTCCCTCGCCCAGGCTCCTGCCCCAGACCCTACCACAGGTCCCTAGCCCGGCCCCCTAGCACAGACCCCTACCACAGGTCCCTTGCCCGGCCCCCTAGCCCAGACCCACACTACAGGCCCCTAGCACATCCCCCTAGCGCAGACCCCTACCACAGGTCCCTAGCCCGGCCCCCTAGCCCAGACCCCCACCACAGGCCCCTAGCACAGCCCTCTAGCCCAGACCCCTACCACAGGCCCCTTGCCCGGCCCTCTAGCTCAGACCCCTACCACAGGCCCCTAGCACGACCCTCTAGCCCACACCTCCATCACAAGCCCGTAGCGCGGCCCCCTAGCCCAGACCCCTACCACAGGCCCCTTGCCCGGTCACCTAGCCCAGACCCCTACCACAGGTCTTTAGCCCGGCCCCCTGGCCCAGACCCCTACCACAGCCCCTAGCCCAGACCCCTACCCCAGCCCCTAGCCCAGACCCCTGGCCCAGACCCCTAGCCCAGACCCCTACCACAGGTCCCTAGCCCGGCCCCCTGGCCCAGACTCCTAGCCCCGACCCCTAGCCCAGCCCCCTACTACAGGCCCAGACCTCATCCATAGTGCTAGCCCATGCCGCTAGCACTGGGCACCAGCCCAGGCCCCTAACCCAGGCCGCTGGCTCAGGCTGTTAGCCTTGGATCCTAGTTCACACCTAGCCAAGGCACCAAGCCAAGGCCCCTAGCCTACACCCCTAGCCCAGGCCAGGGCCACTAGCTCAAGCCACTAGCTGAGAACCCTGACCCAGCCCCAATCTCAGGCCGTTAGCCGAGGCTCCTAGCCCAGGGTCCTAGCCCTGGTCCCTAACCTAGGCCTAGCCGAAGCTGCTACCTCAAGCCGCTAGCTCAGACACATGGCTCCAGGCCCCAGCCCAGTATTGTCATGAGGGGGGGGTAGGCATAGGGTGGCCGAGGGGGGTATTGTCATGGGGGAGGGGGCATGGGACTGACCGAAGGAATATTGTCATGGGGGGAGGGGGCATGGGGCTGACCGAAGGAGTATTGTCATGGGGGGAGGGGGCATGGAGCTGACCGAAGGAGTATTGTCATGGGAGGCAGGGGGCATAGGGCTGACCGAAGGAGTATTGTCATGGGGGGGAGGGGGCATGAGGCTGACCGAGGGAGTATTGTCATGGGGGGAGGGGGCATGGGGCTGACCGAAGGAGTATTGTCATGGGGTGGGGAGGGGGCATGGGGCTCACCGAAGGAGTATTGTCATGGGCAGAGGGGGCATCGGGCTGACCGAAGGAGTATTGTCATGGGCAGAGGGGGCGTGGGGCTGACTGAAGGAGTATTTTCATGGGCAGAGGGGGCATGGGGCTGACCGAAGGAGTATTGTCATGGGGTGGGGATGGGGCATGGGGCTGACCGAAGGATTATTGTCATGGGGTGGGGAGGGGGCATGGGGCTGACCGAAGGAGTATTGTCATGGGCAGAGGGGGCATGGGGCTGACCGAAGGAGTATTGTCATGGGGGGAGGGGGTGTGGGGCTGATCCAGGGAGTATTGTCATGGGGGGAGGGGGCATGGGGCTGATCCAGGGAGTATTGTCATGGGGGGTGGGGGGGCATGAGGCTGACCGAGGGAGCATTGTCATGGGGGGGGGGGGGCATGGGGCTGACTGAAGGAGTATTGTCATGGGGTGGGGAGGGGGCATGGGGCTCACCGAAGGAGTATTGTCATGGGCAGAGGGGGCATGGGGCTGACCGAAGGAGTATTGTCATGGGCTGAGGGGGCGTGGGGCTGACCGAAGGAGTATTGTCATGGGCAGAGGGGGCATGGGGCTGGCCGAAGGAGTATTGTCATGGGCAGAGGGGGCATGGGGCTGATCCAGGGAGTATTGTCATGGGGGGAGGGGGCATGGGGCTGACCGAAGGAGTATTGTCATGGGGTGGGGAGGGGGCATGGGGCTGACCGAGGGATTATTGTCATGGGCAGAGGGGGCATGGGGCTGACCGAAAGAGTATTGTCATGGTGGGAGGGGGCATGGGGCTGACCGAAGGAGTATTGTCTTGGGGTGGGGAGGGGGCATGGGGCTCACCGAAGGAGTATTGTCATGGGCAGAGGGGGCATGGGGCTGACCGAAAGAGTATTGTCATGGTGGGAGGGGGCATGGGGCTGACCGAAGGAGTATTGTCTTGGGGTGGGGAGGGGGCATGGGGCTGACCGAAGGAGTATTGTCATGGGCAGAGGGGGCATGGGGCTGACCGAAGGAGTATTGTCATGGGCAGAGGGGGCATGGGGCTGATCCAGGGAGTATTGTCATGAGGGGAGGGGGCATGGGGCTGTCCGAAGGAGTATTGTCATGGGGTGGGGAGGGGGCATGGTGCTGACCGAAAGAGTATTGTCATGGGCAGAGGGGGCATGGGGCTGACCGAAGGAGTATTGGGGAGGGCGTGGGGCTGACCAAGGGAGTATTGTCAAGGGGGGGGGGGGGTGGGGCTGACCAAGGGAGTATTGTCAAGAAACTAGGTAGGACAGCGTATTTTCTTGCCACCTCTTAACCCATGAGGCTTTGACGGCTTTATCTCTAATTGTTACATTTATAATGCTCATACCGCCGTAGTTTCTGTCGTTTTACATCACGGATCTCTTTATACCTTCTGGGTTGCCACTCCATGTGAATCTGAATATATCCTTTCGCAATGCGTTGTAAAAATTGTCGTCGTTCGTCGATAAAACTGACATGGCAAAGGTAAGGATAATGACGGTCCAAAGATAGTTCGATGTTACTAATGTCGTTCCATAGCAAGTTCCGAGTGATATTGAAATTGATAAAGTGATATAAAATTGTACGCGGCGGTCGACCGTGCTGTGGAACTCGGACCGGGCCCCGTGCTGAGCGAGCGAAGTTGGGGCCGCGCAACCGGCGGCTGACAACCGGCGGCTGACAACCGCCGCCCCCCCCCCCCCCCCCACACACACACCCACCCACCCCCACAACACCGCCGACGGATTCGCCAGGTGGCGACACTGCGGGGTCGAAGAGGTGGGGCGGGAAGGGTTCGACCCCTTGGGTGTATATTCCAGAGGCCGCATCTATAATCGCCACTTAGGCTACGCCAATAGACTTAGCGCTAAGTGGAAGATTTGTCGAGCGATTGTCAGGTTCAAAATACATAAGTATAGTCACCAAAAAAGTTAATTTTCTGAATGAAGAAAGTGCTAAAACTATATTGAAGACGATTTCTTGATCATGAGCGCAACCACAACGAGCTGGTGAGGCTAAGATAAGACGCTCTTTTCGTGCGTAACTTACGAGGGGATTACGAATACGGCCCCAGGGGCCGTGATTAGGAAAACGGCCCCAGGTCTCTAGTTGTCTTTAAAACGTAAATAACAGACGACTTACCAGCCGGATCTACGAGTGCTGATTCTCTAACTTCTGCCGCCTGTCTGTCTCTGTACCTCTCTCTCTCTCTCTCGCTCTGTATCTGTCTCTGTCTCTGGTCTTCTGTCGTGTACGCTAGTGCTCCTGGTACCAAATGACGTGGGATATCACAGAACAACCGCCGATGTATCCGACTGAACTGTTTCTGGGACGTAGACAGGGTGTCTGGCGTGTTATATATAGGTGGCAATTTTTGGGCTTTTCCAGCCACGTAGACGCCATGGTCCAGTGACTGACTGAGCATGGCAGGCAACGCCGGGCCTCCTTGTTTACTGTGGCCCATAGGGACAATTCCTTCGCGGACTAGCCCATATTTAGGCGCGGCGTTGAGTGGGAACAAAGTTGAGCGCGGAGTCGACCTCATTTCTACGCGGCGTCGTCAAGAAGTGAAATTGTGGCAAATTTCGCATGGTACGTGATGTCACATGCTTCAATCCACCGGACATTCAAAAACGTTCGCATAAAATCCAGATTTAGCCTATTTATTAACAATCGCTATGCACCTGCTGTGAAGACAAAGCAACCAACAAGAGCCAGACAATCAAAGCGACTGCACTGCTGAACGAGCTGCCAGCATAAAATATCAGTATAGGGAAGTGCCCCATCTTCTCTTCTCTTGTTGCTTTGATGCACCTATGATTTTTGTGTAAACTGCATCGTTTATGCACAAACGCCTTCCCCGTCTAGAATCCCAAAAATGGAACGGTTGCTCAACCAGATTATTTATATTGTAATAATTGCAAATTGATACTAACAATGAGGAAACATAGCTTTATTATGTGTAATGATAATGGATGTTATTTTGTCTAAGGAGACCATGATACATTGTAACACTAGCCGCAATGAATATTAGGCTATTAGTGCCGACATGACATCGACAATTTCGTCGACTCCGCACTGAAATGTGTCCGACTCCGTGGAGAAATTGTCCCTATGAGCCACAGTACTTGTTCATGCACGGCTGTTAGCAAAGAGCTACCGGGTGCAAAAATAAAAAAATAAGGTCCGGTTCAACAGTTGAGCCTCGGGTGACGACTGTGCGACTGAGCGTAGCCGCTTGTCGACCCCTGCACCCGGCACACACCAACCCACGCCAAACCTATAGGGCGAGCCATTTTTCAGCGTATGACTTTACTTACCGCATAATTATTTGCCGGCCGCCCCTTATTTAGCGCCAAAGCTCCCGTCCCACACACACAACCAACCAATGCAAGTCTGAGTCACCGCATTAGACCATCAATTAAAATGCTAGCACCTGAATGCACAGTGCGAATAAATTAAGCACGTTTCATCATTAAATGTATAGATGTGTTGCCGTGTGACAACCCTACTCTCCCTTTCTCGGCAGAATGGGACTCGCTCTATTAGTAATAGGATTGACAGGAAAGACGGGCAGTGAATGGCAGTGAATGGCTCATTGGGCCAAGATCAAAGGGCATCATATGTCCCGGGCCCGTATTCTGTATGAATCTTCAATTTAAGTTTAGTTTTAAAATTAATCTTAATTTTCTGGCTAAGCTAAGATTCAAAACTTAATGCTGTTCTAAGAACTGAAGTCGCATCTCCGTGTTTTTAACGTGTTTTTAACGTGTTTTTAACCGCGGGTTAAGTCACAAGTCGCAGCTCAATAACAAAAGCGCCTCAATTCACCAAGCGCGCGACTGAGTTAGGCCTTGTGCTGCCATCTGACGGCTACTGGAGATTGACGCTCCATATTAGAACTCTTTAAGGATGGAGGTAATGATCTAGCACGTGACGTACAACTGTCACAATAAGCTGATTCTGTCAGAATGGATTCACAGCAGAGTCATATTCTGGTGACAGAAGTAGACAAACGAAAAGAGCTCAGGGACGTGTGCAGGAATCCTTAAAAGGGGGCACAATAAAACAGATTGAAGACCGGGGGGGGGGGGCAGGGCGCTGCGCAGTATAGCGAATGGTTTTTAGACATTAGTCGATTTATTTTGGGGGGGGCACATAATTTGGAAATAGAGGACACAGATATACTTTAGGGTCTGAAAGGGGGGCCCCCTGCGCTCCCCTCCCCCTTCCTAGACACGCCTATGGAGCTTATTAACCTGTTGACAAGGGCGGGTCCAGGAATTTGAAAGGGAGGGGTCCCGAAACTCGCGACCGGCGGTGGTTCCGAAAGAAGGGGAGCGGGTCCCCGTAAATGGACGAACACGGGGGAGAAGGCCCGTCATTTATTTTGACGACTGGGTAGGGTGTCTTAAATGGCCTAAATTTTTGCATTTTCCACACACACAAAAAGGGGGGGGGGGCTCGGGATCCGCATGGGCGGATCTAGGGGCGAGGGGTTAGAGGCTCAGCAACCCCCCTTAAAAACTGTCACTGGATCCACTGGAAAAATTTTGCTCACAAAGTGAAATGTTGTAGTCCAAGGGGGGGGGGCGGGGGGGGGGGGGGTAAAACCACAAATGAAGGCCAGCTAAGGTGTAGACCACCTCCCACCCCATTGCAAAAAAAGATTGTAGAGAGTAGAGACCCCCCGCGGTCGCACCCCCCCTCCCCGATTTCCAACTACTTAGGTCCGCCCCTACCCCGAAATCCCCTCCAAGGGCCGACCGAGGGGGGTAGGGGGGCAACCCCCCCTCCTTGGGTAGTTGAGCATGCACCCTCGGATTTTGAGACTAAATACTTCGGAAAAGGACATTTTGTAGATGTAACCCACAGGTGGATCCGAGCGGCGGGGGGGGGGGTGTTTAAGGGGGTGTTTAGCACTGTTAAAGCCGGTTGTGAATATTTGGTGGACAACAGCGCTAATTTTTACTCCTCCCCAAACCTGCCCCCCCCCCCCCTCCTCCTAGGCCTCAACCCCCTCGAGTAACAGCGGGTAGAGCCCCATCACCCTGACTGTGCGAATATTTTCCTTTCACCCCCTATTATATAGGAAGAGAGGGAGGGAGGGCGGACGACGCGGTGGCATTGTGGGAGGGACGGGGTGATTATTCTACAGAACGCATCCGGGCGCTGGACTATGGCTCCTGATGTGGTTTATGGCTCCGTATGCTGGACTAGTGCTTCAGGCTCGGGGTTATGGCTCCGAGCGCGGGCTATGGCTCCGGGCTATGGCTCTGTGTTATGGCTTCGCGAGCGGGCTATGGCTCTCTGAGCGGAAATATGGCTCCGTGCGCTGGACTATGGTTCCGGGGGAGGGGGGGGGGGCTGTGGCGTCTGTCGCCGGTCTATGGCTCCCGTTATGGCTCCGGATTATGGCTCAGCGTTATGGCTCTGGACGCATGTTATGAGTCCGTGCACTGGACTTTGGCTCCGTGCATCGGACGATGGCTCCGTTCGCGGGCTATCCACATAAATATTATCCATCAATATGGAAAGTCTGCTTAATACTTCGATAAAAGTACCGCATTGTGCCTATCGGATAACCAGTTCAATATGGATATGGTATCATTTGAGGGACTCGGAAAATCGTGGTTGGCGACAAAGCACACCCTCAGTCTATAGCCCTGCCCCCCCCCCCCCCCTCACCCTTCCTCCAAGCAGACCAACTCCTCCCCTCCCTGAACAATATTTTGCCTAAATTAGTGAAACGAAATAAGGGGCCAACCAGTCCGCGACAGGCCCTGGCACTGGCCATTGGGGGAAGTACACGTGGCCTCTCGCTCCTAGCCTCCTATATTCAGGACACCAGCAGTGCGACGAAAGTTTCCATAGTCTAACTTAGCATCTCAGAACTGACAAAAAATACATTCTGTTTGGCAGATAACATTAGAAGAAAACACCATAAATAGAAACAATAAAACGTGTTTCAGTAAATTGGTTACATTCCTCAAAGTGTGTCCCACGGTACAGCAAAAACTTCGGTGAATGTCAAATGTCCCACGACAATAGACCGTTCTAGGGGAACGTCTGGCAAGCACATGTTTCAGCATGAACTCTAGCTCGCTCTGCGCTGCATAGCATGCAAAAGGCGTATACTGATTTACAGCTGCATAATTTTCAACGGCTTATCACAGGTTAACGGGATTTTCTAAAAACTAAAACCCATTTAGTACAGATAAATATATTGACTATCAAGTAATATCATTTTCAGAACGAGATGGAGGCATAAAAGCCGAGAAAACAGCTGATACAAATGCCAACCTTCGAATGGAAAGACTGTCACTACGCTGTGTGTTATATATCAGCACGTAGCTCACACTTGAACGTTCTATATATAGGACGCTAGCATCAAATGGGTTAAGATGTATGCAGGATACGTGTTCACAAACGTAGATAAAACTTAGAATTAAGATGCATACAGAATACGAGCGCCGGTCGTGAACGCCATTAGGCCCCTAAACTCGGCGTATGGTTTTGCGATGTTATGAAGAAGGGCAGAAGAGGGGAGACAGTGGGTGGGTGTCGGGGTGGCGGTATAGCGCATGAGGTGGAGAGGGGTGGGTGGTTCAGACAGGGAAAGTGATTCTTTACTACTCTTCGTTAGTGTTTGCTCACCGAGCAAAATATCAACAACGGCCGATTTACATAGGGCCAAACTGCGAATATATCTTCGATTAGATTCTTTTTTTTAAATTCCGCGTATTATATATCTACGGCCAATGCAGAAAGGGACCGCCTGGTGTTTGATGCTTGGTACCATTCAGCGACAGTCCCGATACGGTTTTTCACCTAGCGACACGCGACTTGGACCTCTTCTTCAACTCCACATGCGACATGGACCGCTTCCTAACATCGACATGCGACAGGAATTTCCCCCCCCCCCCCCCCCCCACGGAGTGACTGATCCTGAGGCTGACTCGGTCCTCATCCGGAGTAACTGATCAAGAGGTACAGCTCTGCTCTCAAGATGAGTGAATGATCCAGAGGTCCAGTCCTGTTCTCCCCAAGTGTGACTGATCCAGAGGTTCAGCTCTGCCCCCATTCAGAGTAACTGATCTACATAGAGGTCCAGCTCTGCCCTCACCCGGAGTGATTGATCCAGAGGTCCAGCTCTGCCATCACCCGGAGTGACTGATCAAGAGGCTCAGGTCTGTCCTCACCCGGACTGACTGATCTAGAGGCCCGGCTCTTCCCTCACTTGGAGTGACTGATCCACAGACCTAGTTCTGCCCTCATCCGGAGTGACCGATCCAGAGGTCCAACTGTGCCCTCACCGGTAGTGACTGATCCAGAAGCCCAGCTCTGCCCAAACCCGTAGTGACTGATCCAGGGGTCCAGCTTTGCTTTTACCCAGAGTGACTGATCCAGATGCCCAGGTATGTCCTCACCCGGAGTGACTGATCCAGAGGTCCAGCTTTGCATTCACCCGGAGTGACTGATCACCATCGCGACCAGCGGCCGGTCACTCGTCGCGAACAGCGGCCGGCCACACATCGCGACCAGTGGCCGGTCACTTATCGCGACTAGCTGTCGGTCACCTATCGCGACCAGTGGACGGTCACCCATCGCGACCAGCGGCCGGTCACCCATCGCGACTAGCGGCCGGTCACCCATCGCAACCAACGGCCGGTCACCCATCGGGACTAGCAACGGGTCACCCATCGCGACCAGTGGACGGTCACCCATCTCGACCAGCGGCCGGTTACCTATCACGACCAGTGGCCGGTCACCCATCGCGACCAGCGGCCGGTCACTCATCGCCACCAGCGACAAGAGATCATGAATATTTGTCTACAAAATATGTATCGACAAAAGGCATACGTCTAGAGATGTGTAAAGTCGCTGACCCATTGGTCTGATAGGGTCAAGCTTTTATAAATATTAAAGTTATTGAAATATTTATATATCATCATTTTTCTTAGTACTTCTCGTTGCTTCGCCGAGACGTCGGTTCGGGCAGAGCTTGTTCCGTCTTCTGGACTTGAGGTTCACCACCGTTAATAATAATATTGATTTAAAAGTTCTCCATTTTGTTGCGCTTGCTTAGTGCCACAGTTCCGTTACAATACGAGTACATCAAATCGTAAAAGAACACTCGCAGGCGACTGGTACGTACTCAGTAAGTGACCGGCTGTCCCTCCCACTCCCTGGTCTTGGCTCTCTGGATCCGCGCAGGCAACCGGTCAAGAGCCTCTCCATCTAGGTAGTTTTATCTCACCCCAGTCTGACGTCACTCTGACTGGATTCTGACTGGATCCTGACTCGATTAGGAGTGCTTACTTCCGGTACACAGCTGGTGGGACCTGTATCTGTTGTTGTCGAAAACACCCAAGCTAACATTCCTGACTCCTTCCTCTTCCTCTCTTTCTATAGGTTAATTCTCATTTGTCTTTCCTGTCAAGCCGATGACGTGAGGTAGTCATGAGGCAAGAACAATTGCCCTGCTACCCGGCTGGTGTATCGCTTATCATTTCCCCTAGTTACACAATGGAACAAGGAAAGCCATGTGGGTGGTTCAGACAGGGAAAGTGATTCTTTACTACTCTTCGTTAGTGTTTGCTCACCGAGCAAAATATCAACAACGCCCGATTTACATAGGGCATGTACGTCTGCCAAACTGCGAATATATCTTCGATTAGATTCTTTTTTTAAATTCCGCGTATTATATATCTACGGCCAATGCAGAAAGGGACCGCCTGGTGTTTGATGCTTGGTACCATTCAGCGACAGTCCCGATACGGTTTTTCACCTAGCGACACGCGACTTGGACCTCTTCTTCAACTCCACATGCGACATGGACCGCTTCCTAACATCGACATGCGACAGGAATTTCCCCCACCCCCCCCCCCCCCGGAGTGACTGATCCTGAGGCTGACTCGGTCCTCATCCGGAGTAACTGATCAAGAGGTACAGCTCTGCTCTCAAGATGAGTGAATGATCCAGAGGTCCAGTCCTGTTCTCCCCAAGTGTGACTGATCCAGAGGTCCAGCTCTGCCCCCATTCAGAGTAACTGATCTACATAGAGGTCCAGCTCTGCCCTCACCCGGAGTGATTGATCCAGAGGTCCAGCTCTGCCCTCACCCGGAGTGACTGATCAAGAGGCTCAGGTCTGTCCTCACCCGGACTGACTGACCTAGAGGCCCGGCTCTTCCCTCACTTGGAGTGACTGATCCACAGACCTAGTTCTGCCCTCATCCGGAGTGACCGATCCAGAGGTCCAACTGTGCCCTCACCGGTAGTGACTGATCCAGAAGCCCAGCTCTGCCCAAACCCGTAGTGACTGATCCAGGGGTCCAGCTTTGCTTTTACCCAGAGTGACTGATCCAGATGCCCAGGTATGTCCTCACCCGGAGTGACTGATCCAGAGGTCCAGCTTTGCATTCACCCGGAGTGACTGATCACCATCGCGACCAGCGGCCGGTCACTCATCGCGAACAGCGGCCGGCCACACATCGCGACCAGTGGCCGGTCACTTATCGCGACTAGCTGTCGGTCATCTATCGCGACCAGTGGACGGTCACCCATCGCGACCAGCGGCCGGTCACCCATCGCGACTAGCGGCCGGTCACCCATCGCAACCAACGGCCGGTCACCCATCGGGACTAGCAACGGGTCACCCATCGCGACCAGTGGACGGTCACCCATCTCGACCAGCGGCCGGTGACCTATCACGACTAGTGGCCGGTCACCCATCGCGACCACGGCCGGTCACTCATCGCCACCAGCGACAAGAGATCATGAATATTTGTCTACAAAATATGTATCGACAAAAGGCATACGTCTAGAGATGTGTAAAGTCGCTGACCCATTGGTCTCATAGGATCAAGCTTTTATAAATATTAAAGTTATTGAAATATTTATATATCATCATTTTTCTTAGTACTACTCGTTGCTTCGCCGAGACGTCGGTTCGGGCAGAGCTTGTTCCGTCTTCTGGACTTGAGGTTCACCACCGTTAATAATAATAATATTGATTTAAAAGTTCTCCATTTTGTTGCGCTTGCTTAGTGTCACAGTTCCGTTACACTACGAGTACATCGAATCGTAAAAGAACACTCGCAGGCGACTGGTACGTACTCAGTAAGTGACCGGCTGTCCCTCCCACTCCCTGGTCTTGGCTCTCTGGATCCGCGCAGGCAACCGGTCAAGAGCCTCTCCATCTAGGTAGTTTTATCTCACCCCAGTCTGACGTCACTCTGACTGGATTCTGACTGGATCCTGACTCGATTAGAAGTGCTTACTTTCGGTACACAGCTGGTGGGACCTGTATCTGTTGTTGTCGAAAACACCCAAGCGAACATTCCTGACTCCTTCCTCTTCCTCTCTTTCTATAGGTTAATTCTCATTTGTCTTTCCTGTCAAGCCGATGACGTGAGGTAGTCATGAGGCAGGAACAATTGCCCTGCTACCCGGCTGGTGTATCGCTTATCATTTCCCCTAGTTACACAATGGAAGAAGGAAAGCCATGTGGCCTTGAGTCTGCTAAAAACAGAGACAGTGGTCTACAAACCGCGACCCAAAAATCTTTCTGAGACAATCTCCCGGATGTGGGACACCACGTGATTAGCTGATGCTGGGGATGTGGGACACCTTGACCTGAGCTGGATCAACCTCCACGAAAATAGGACACCATGTACCAGGCACGCCTTCGAAACAGGCCACAGCGTCAAGGTCGTTTTACCTGGTGGTTTACAGCAACCGACAGCCACCACCGATGTAAGATTAAATAGTGTTACATATGTAAATACATGTTTCGCAAAAAATTATTATAATTAAAATATAACTAAAATATGATTAAAATAACAAAGGTAAGGTCTGACGTGTCGACAAAAGGTACATGTCTAGAGATGTCTGGAAATGACGTGTCCGGTGTCGACAAAAGTATATGTCTGGAAATGTCTGGTGATAACGGCATATTTCTTTCCCCACAGCTCGCAACCGCGTACATAGCCATACAAATTACCTCAGGTGGCTCAGACTTAGCATAGCTTACACAAACATCCCAGTCTCTACGTGACGTAATTTGACTGAGGTAACAGATAAATCCGGATCGACTTTCTGAAAGTACTTCTCTACAAATCGTGGAAAGGAACGACAGTGGGGCGGAGAGGAAAATACCGGCTATATATGGAACGTAGCATGTGATATCAAGTTGAAACCAATATAGCTAAAAAATATATTAGTCGACGTATTTGTGCTTGTGCGAATTTTTTAAGGTTATCACGTAATATGGCAATTGGTAGGACGACACATTTCTCGTAATTTACTTTGAGATCCGACGCAAGATGAAAATCATCGAATGTCTGTTATACACGCAAAAGGTTTCTTCCGAATGTGATACCAGCAATACCGTTTCATCCGCGTATTGAACCATTTTGATCTCCACATCAGCGACTCTAATACCAACTATGCCCGGGTCTGGTCTTACTTTTATAGCAAGGGTCTCGACCACCAGCAGGAATAAATGAAGGGACAACGGGCAACCTTGTCGAAGACCCCTGGTTAGAGCGAAATATTTGGTTGTCGAACGGTTGTTAATGAAACAAGCTTTAATATCTTTATACATCTTTTAAACAATTGGCTCAAGATATGGGCAGAAACGGATTATAAGATTAAAGAGAGTCAGGCGGCTTATCGCAAAGGTCGTTCCACGGTTGATCACATATTTGCGTTGTACGCTATAACGTAAAATTAGATATGCAAAAAAGGTGGTAGATTTTTCTGCGTGTTTATTGACTTCGCAAAAGCTTTCGATTCGATTCCCCACTCGTCGCTCTGGTGGTATAGGATGCTGAAAGAAGGTACTCGCGGAAAGGTGTTATCTGTTCTTAGATCGATGTATTCCTCTCTTAAGTACTGTGTAAAAACCCAGGAAGGTCTATCAGATTATTTTGAATTTAAGGTGGGAACCCGTCAGGGATGCATGCTAACCCCTTTTCTTTTTGCATTATATATAAATGAATTGTTAAACCGGTTTAGAAGTCATTTCTGCGATGGCGTGTACCTCGATGAAATTCACCCAGGAATATTTGTACTAATGTATGTTGATGACCTAGCTCTAGTAAACGATACTGCTGGCAGGTTACAAAGGCAATTAGACGTACTGGGCAAATATTGCAAGGATTACGGGGTTAAAATTAACATGAATAAGACTAAAATTCGTGTACTTAGAAATGGCGGACGTCTGCGGCAAAACGAGAAGTGGTACATCGATGGTCAGCTTCGAAAAAAGTCTCATTTTATAAGTATTTGGATATAGTATTTCATCAACATTAAGCTGGGCGAGGGCGTTAAAGACACTAGTCCTACAGGGAAACAAAGGTGTGTTTTTGGTGAGAAATGTGATGTCGCAGTGTGGTTTTATTCCTCCAAATATCTGCTTCGATTTGTTCGATAAAATTGTCCTTCCTATTATTCTATGCGGTATATGGGGCGTCGAGTGTCAAAGCGATATAGAGACTTTGCATGTTCAGTTCTGTAAAAGGTACTTGTGTTTGCCTCCCCTAACTCCATCTTGTGCCGTCTTTAGAGAATGCGGACGAATGCCACTTAGTACTAACTACATGACAAAATGCATCATGTTGTGGTTGCGTGTGGTGCAAAGCGATGCCTCTCGAAATACAAAGTCATGCTGTGAAATTGTGTCTCGCTTGGCAGCCACTGGAAAACAAACTTGGTCTGCAAAAATTGAAAACCTTTTGTGTACATACGGCTTCCAAAGGACCGTATGGCATTAACTAAATATCGATGTTCTGCCCATTTGTTACGTATTGAAAGGATGAAAGGGCAAACTCACAGAAGTCTCCGCCTGTGCAACTATTGCTTGTCTAAAGATAACGAGGTTGTTGAAGATGAGTACCATTTTTTAATCCAATGCCCGCTTTACCAAGAACTCAGAGAACAGTATATACCGTATCATGTAAAGTCCCAGCATGGGTTTATTTCATTACTATCCACCGCCTTAACTAAGAATCACCATCTTAATCTGGCTGCATTTGTTTACCACGTCTTCATACTGCACGACAACTTCAGCGAGTAATATGTATATGTATATTGATAGTATATCCCACTGTTTTCGTTATTTTTTGTTTATTATATATACAATGGGCCGATAGCCTTTCAGTATAATAAAGTTCCAACTTACACAAAACAATTCAATCCACTGTATAAAGGCTAGACCAAAATTAAAGTACGACAACGTTCTCTTAACAATTCTATCGTATTAAGGATTTTAAATATATTTTCTCCAATATAGCGACCTTTAAGGAACCGGTTTGGTCCTGATGAATTAGACTAGGCAGTTTTAGTTTTATTCTCTCGGCTACGCACTTAGCAATGAGATCCGTCTTGAGTAACGATATTGGGAGCCAATGTTTCAAGAGAGTTGTATCTTTTCCCACTTTTGGGGTTAACGTTATTACACTCATTCTATGGGTATTCCACATGAAGCCCCGACGATAGGCCTCATTAAAGCAGTTTACCAAAAGTACATTTATGTCGTCCCAAAATACCTTATAAAATTCATATGGTAGACCGTCGGTCCCTGGTGATTTGCCATCTTTTGTATCGTTTTTAGCGCTTCTAAGGTTTCTAAATTCGGCGAGAAGAGGTTTTCATCCTCTTTCTCTAGTTTGCGCGTCCCGATTTCGGGTCAGACTTACTGGCGCCGAATGTCACCTTATCTCCCGTCTTTTAGCTCCCCGACGCAAACATCACGTTCGCCCGCCTCCTTTTCCTGTATAAGGGCCTATGATATCCGGGCCGCCGTATTCACGAGTACTAGGACACGCGATTGCATCATCGCTCGTGACTGCGTACACTGTTCCTGAACTGACTCATGCGTCGCGAACCTACTAAAAACTATGACTAAGCATATGGCTTACGTAATACATTCTGTACAGTGGTACGCCTCGCTGCCTTCTGGGTGAAGCTTAGTCACGACATCAAGTTCAAGCCAATAGAGGATATGTTCTCAAAAATATATCAGTTGACGTATTTGTTGTCGTAATATTAAAAATAACAATGTGAAAAGCGGACTATAATGATGGTGAATGTGTGACAGACGCACATGCATGCCGTAATTTGCACTTTCCTTTACGAACCCCCACACCTCACCCCTCGTGCGCTACCGCCACCCCTACACCAACCCACTGCGCCCCCTCCCCTCTTCTGTCCTACTTAATAACATCACACGCCACACGTTGAACTTGCATTAAGGAAGTAGGCGACAACAGAGATATAATGGAGCCCTAGCGGACAGGCGGTTTGAGTGGTAGGCAGGGAGTGCTGACCTACATGTTTAGCGGGGTGGAAGGGGCGGTTGGATGCTCGTGCTCTGGGGGCAGGCAACCCTATACTGAGGCGACTCTTGGTGGGGTCGGACGGTCACGCTGGGTGCGGTTTTGGTGTTACCTGTATCGACGCGTAGGTCACATAGGCGGACGCCTGTTGGTTGGAGGGGTGGGGGAGGGGGGAGGGGGTGGAGGCATTGCATCTACAAAAAGTCGTTTTGCCCGACTTTTACAGTGTACGCTCAGATCCACAAGGGGGGAAGGAGGTCTGCATATCCCTTAATCATGTGGGCTGAGGGAATACTTCCTCTGAATCGCGAATCTCCTATAACAATTAGGAGTGGTAATAACGGATCCCCGTTTTGGAATCTTAAATAACACTCATCAGTACGTTTTGACAGCTTTACGTGGTCCTATCTGAAACCTAGTCACCATATTTCGCGTACCTTCCTTTACAGCCCCAATAACAGTCGCTGAAACGTAATTAGTTCTCGAAGGGCACAATATCACACCGATGTACAGGCCAACAAGTTATACGGGTATAAGGGAGCTGACCTACATGTTCAGCGGGGAGGAAGGGGCGGTTGGCTGCTCGTGCTCTCGGGGCCGCACTATACTGAGACGACTCGGTGGCGTCGCCCGGCACGCTGGGTGCGGTTTTGGTGTCACGTGTATCGCTGTGACACGTTGTATTGAATGACATTGAAAACGCATAGGTCACATGGGCGGAGCCATGCAGATAGGAGGAGGGGGGGGCGCTTCGGATGCCTCCCCTCCCCCCCTTGTGAAAAAGAATGCCGTTTTTTAATACCAAATTTAGGCCAGTTGAGGCGCGGACCCCCCCCCCCCCTGTTGAGAAAGAACGTTATCTGAGCCTTGCAACCCCCTCCCCCCCGCCCCCCGCCCCTGAGGTGTAGATTTCCCCGCCTTTCAGAATGAATTCGGGGTAGAAACACAATGGGAGGGCGGCCAGTATCAGGAATGGGTGTAGGGGGGGGGGGAGAGTAGAAGCACAATGGGAAGACGGCCAGTATCAGGGATAGGGGGAGGGGTGAGGGTACAGACATACAAGGACGTTTCTTTCTCAACGTATTTTACAGGGTGCCTTGTTCAATAGACTCCGTTGGTCGTTCGTCCATGTTAAAGCGAAACATTATTTCCCGATATCTCACGTATGTGGGGACCTTGTGTGTGCGCCGGTTCTGATGTGTCCCTCATCGCCGTTTCACTCTCCAGACTCCTGTTAAGTCAGGTGTCAGAGATTCAGGATTAGGGGTCAATGATTGGGTATGAGGGGTCAGACATTAAATATTGGGGGTCTATGCAGAGGGCATATGGCTTAAGGATAGGGGTTCGCTTTAGGGTCCCCAGCGTGGCGCCACGTAGCGGGTGGAAGGGCGATGGGGCCCCCACACCAGCATGACTCACGACCACCATTTACTACCATAATTCATTTCGGGGTTTTAACATGGACGATATGCCATTTTGTGTTGATATTACAGCGCCTTGACGTCGTTCGTTGACGTGTTTTAATATGTTTTACCATGCGTAAATATCCTGCAGTGTATGCGATCAGACTCCTTGCGTTACAACGCCTTGAATTGCTCGACGTGTTTTACCAGGTGCAATCGCTGTCGGCTCAGCAGATAGCGGTGGGCTTCCAGCACCACCACACAGGCATTTTCAGCGCCCTGCGCGCCATCTACCGCCAGCACGGCGTGCGGGGTGTCTTCGTCAGGGGCGTCTCCGGGGCCGTCCCCAGGGTCATGGTCGGCTGGGCCGCCCAGGGCCCGTAAGTTCGAAAGGCGGGGGGCAAATATTTCGCCTCGCTCCATGCTAATGTCCTATTCTCGTTTACATAAATGACTTAGCATCTCTGAGTAGCAAACTGTTTAGCATACTATTTGCAGACGATTCAAATTTTTTTATTACGGGAAATGATATTGAAAAAATGATCCAAACGGTAAACTTAGAGTTGGACAAAATTAAGCATTGGCTCCAGGTTAATAAATTAACGTTTAACCTTAGCAAAACCAAATTTATAATCTTTAAATCCCCACGTAAAAAAATATCCATTTTATCCAAAGTACAAATTTCGGGTCATGCTATTGAGCAGGTCTCATGCATAACATTTTTAGGGGTTCAACTCGATAGTAGCCTGCTCTGGAAAGAACACCTACAATACATTAAAGGCAAGATTGCAAGGGGTTTAGGGGTAATTACACGGGCTAGGAAGGTGTTTACCAAAGATATATTGCGTAGCCTTTATTTTTCATTTGTGTATCCATATCTTTCGTACGCTCAAGAAGTTTGGGGGGCGGCCTACCAGTCCTATTTACACCCATTGTTTATTTTGCAGAAAAGGGCTGTTCGTATAATTACAGGTGTTAACAAGTATTCTCACACGGAAAATCTGTTTAAAGAAATTAATATTTTACCTTTGACGAAATTGTATGAATATAGTGTTGTTTTATTAATGTTTAAGCAATGCCAGGGCATATTACCTGAACCTATCCAATCTTTATTTGTTACGAGGTCTAGCATCCACAGTCATAATACTAGAGGAGCCAAGCTACTACATATTCCAAAGGCTAGAACTGATCATTTTCGCAAATCTATAAGATATTCGGCTATTACTTTATTTAATAAATGGTATAGTAAAATAGAATTTAACTCCTCCCTTCACTCATTCAAGAGAACAATTATGTCGTCCTTAGTACTAAACTAGTCGAAACTTTATATTTATATCCAATAATGCGATACCTGTTTTCACACTAATTCCTTGAGGTAAACAGCCTACTACTGTGGCCCTTTCACGTTATTTTTTTGTATTTTTTTTTTTTTCTATCTGTATAGATCTAGTTGTACTTTATGTTAGCATATAAGCTTCGGCTTCTGCTATTGTCAATGTACTTTATGTTTGTTTACCTGCGATGTATACCCTTGATCTTCGGACAATAAACATTATTATTATTATTATTATTATTCTAGGGCAAGATTTTTTGCCCTAGCGGTTTCGAACTTACGGGCCCAGCTCTCCACCTTCTCCAGCAGCAAACAATACGTGGAGGGGCAGCAGGTGGGTGGTGTAGGGTCACGTCAGTGGTGTGGGGGGTATGCCCGTGGGTGAGTGGTGTCGGGAAGGTATGAGGGTGGGTAAGGTGTAGGCTCTGGATTGGTGATGTAGGGAAGGTCTTCTGGCGGGTAAGGTGGGGTCAGTGTGTGGGTGCGGTGGAGGATCTAAGGTGGGGGTCAGTGTATGGGTGCTGTGAAGGGTCTAATGTGGGGTCATGTGTGGGTGCTGTAGAGGGTCTAAGGTGGGGGTCAGTGTGTGGGTGCTGTGGAGGGTCTAAGGTGGGGGTCAGTGTGTGGGTGCTGTGGAGGGTCTAAGGTGGGGGTCAGTGTGTGGGTGCTGTGGAGGGTCTAAGGTGGGGGTCAGTGTGTGGGTGCTGTGGAGGGTCTAAGGTGGGGGTCAGTGTGTGGGTGATGTGGAGGGTCTAAGGTGGGGGTCGGTGTGTGGGTGCTGTGGAGGGTCTAAGGTGGGGGTCAGTGTGTGGGTGCTGTGGAGGGTCTAAGGTGGGGGTCAGTGTGTGGGTGCTGTGGAGGGTCTAAGGTGGGGGTCAGTGTGTGGGTGCTGTGGAGGGTCTAAGGTGGTGTCAGTGTGTGGGTGCTATATAAGGAGTCTAAGGTGGGGGTCAGTGTGTCGGTGCTGTGGAGGGTCTAAGGTGGGGGTCAGTGTGTGGGTGCTGTGGAGGGTCTAAGGTGGTGTCAGTGTGTGGGTGCTATATAAGGAGTCTAAGGTGGGGGCCAGTGTGTGGGCGATGTGGAAGGTCTAATGTGGGGGTCAGTGTGTGGGCGATGTGGAGGGTCTAGTGTGTGGGTGCTGTGGAGGGTCTAAGGTGGGGGTCTGGGTGGAGGGTCTAATGTGGGGGTCAGAGTGTGGGCGATGTGGAGGGTTTAGTGTGTGGGTGCTGTGGAGGGTCTAAGGTGGGGGTCAGTGTTTTGGTGTTGTGGAGGGTCTAAGGTGAGGGTCAGTGTGTCGGTGCTGTGGAGGGTCTAAGGTGGGGGTCAGTGTGTGAGTGTTGTTGAGTGTTAGGTGGGGGTCAGTGTGTGGGTGCTTTGAAGGGTCTTAGGTGGGCGTCAGTGTGTGGGTGCTTTGAAGGGTCTAAGATGGAGTTCAGTGTGTGGCTGATGTGGAGGGTCTAAGGTGGGGGTCAGTGTGTTGGTACTGTGGCGGCTCTAAGGTGGGGGTCAGCGTGTGGGCGATGTGGAGGGTCTAATGTGGGGGTCAATGTGTGGGCGATATGGAGGATCTAATGTGGGGGTCAGCGTGTGGGCGATGTGGAGGATCTAATGTGGGAGTCAGCGTGTGGGCGATGTGGAGGGTCTAATGTGGGGGTCAGCGTGTGGGCGATGTGGAGGATCTAATGTGGGGGTCAGCGTGTGGGCGATGTGGAGGGTCTAATGTGGGGGTCAGTGTGTGGGCGATGTGGAGGGTCTAATGTGGGGGTCAGTGTGTGGCGATGTGGAGGGTCTAGTGTGTGGGTGCTGTTTAGGGTCTAAGGTGGGGGTCTGGGTGGAGGGTCTAATGTGGGGGTCAGAGTGTGGGCGATGTGGAGGGTTTAGTGTGTGGGTGCTGTGGAGGGTCTAAGGTGGGGGTCAGTGTGTGGGTGATGTGGAGGGTCTAATGTGGGGGTCAGTATGTGGGTGATGTGGAGGATCTAAGGTGGGGGTCAATGTGTTGGTGCTGTGGAGGGTCTAAGGTGGGGTCAGCGTGTGGGTGTTGTGGAGGGTCTAATGTCGGGGTCAGTATGTGGGCGATGTGGAGGATCTAAGGTGGGGGTCAATGTGTTGGTGCTGTGGAGGGTCTAAGGTGGGGGTCAGCGTGTGGGTGTTGTGGAGGGTCTAATGTCGGGGTCAGTATGTGGGTGATGTGGAGGATCTAAGGTGGGGGTCAGTGTGCTGGTGTTGTGGAGGGTCTAAGGTGGGGGTCAGTGTGCTGGTGTTGTGGAGGGTCTAAGGTGGGGGTCAGTGTGTGGGTGTTGTGGAGGGTCTAAGGTGGGGGTCAGTGTGCTGGTGTTGTGGAGGATCTAAGGTGGGGGTCAATGTGTTGGTGTTGTGGAGGGTCTAAGGTGGGGGTCAGTGTGCTGGTGTTGTGGAGGGTCTAAGGTGGGGGTCAGTGTGCTGGTGTTGTGGAGGGTCTAAGGTGGGGGTCAATGTGTTGGTGCTGTGGAGGGTCTAAGGTGGGGGTCAGTGTGCTGGTGTTGTGGAGGGTCTAAGGTGGGGGTCAGTGTGCTGGTGTTGTGGAGGGTCTAAGGTGGGGGTCAGTGTGCTGGTGCTGTGGAGGGTCTAAGGTGGGGGTCTGGGTGGAGGGTCTACAGGCGGGTGATAATGCCCTGGCACCATATATTTCAGAAACAGGTCAATTTGCTGTCTTTTATTTACATTTTACTTAGCATTCTATGCATTTATATATATATATAAATACATGTTGGTGGTGGGTATATATATATAATATATATATATATATGCAATTAGCTCATGCATATATGTATGTATATATAAATATGTATGTATGGGTTCATAGGGTCTTGGGCTGAATACATGGGGTCTGACAAGGTTTGATCTGACTTCTTTCGCCTATCAGCCCCAATATGACATGACATGTATGCCGTCAATAATTCAGTTGGTGTTAGGCGTTATTAACCCATGTTCACATGGAACGTGTAATTTTGTAAGCGTAAACTAGGGCCTCTACATATAATGGACGCTGATGAAGGCCACGCCATGCCGCGCTATTCGAACCGTGACAGGCGCAAATGCACGTAATGCTATCGTCTCTTTAAGTTTTGTGGGTAGTTCCGACGATATTACTACAGACAAACACATATATAATATATATATATATGTTTTTTATCAGCCCCCCCCCCCTCTCTCGCCTCCCCGCCCCCCCCCCCCCCCCGCCGCTAGCTGGAAGTTGGCCTACCGCGACCCGCTCGGTGACGCGACAAGACGTGGTTTGGTTAAATCTCGCGAGAACGGCGCTTCGATACTTTGGGTGCCGGCGTCTGGCCATAAGGGCGATGTGTGTGTGTGTGTATGTGTGTGTGTGTGTGTGTGTGTGTGTGTGTGTGTGTGTGTGTGTGTGTGTGTGTGTGTGTGTGTACTCAAGTCGGCCGAAGGGTTCCTGCCTGAACAATTCTACAGGTTTTGCTTATGTTTGACTGGATTCTGACAGCCAAAGAGGTGTGCAGGGAGGGGGGGGGGGGGGGTTAAGTGGGGGGAGGGATTGGGTGTGTGTGGGAAATTAGTCCCACGTGACAATCCAGGGATGGGTTCAACTTGGTATGAGTGTCTGGGGGTATGAGTGGTGTGGGAAGGAGCGGAGGCTGGGGCGGGGGCCCTGGCGGAGGCTGGGACGGGGGCGAAGTGGGGACGGATTGCGCGTCCTCTACAATAGTGGAAGATTTGTGCTATTAAACCCATGAAAGCCCTTGTGGAGCTGCGGTCCATAGCAGACACTGACTAGACAGGGTCGCTATTTTCATCCTGTTGGTCTCTAAACTACCCTCGTTTAATATGTCTCTACCAGAAATGTGACAATATCAAGTGGAAGGCTAACTTAATAGTCCACCGACTCGCGTTTGTTTGGCGTGAGTAGAACGTGAGCTACGGAGAGGCAGAGACCAAGCATTCAATGTCGAGCACACATTGACACATGAGAACCAAATTTAAGTGTTTTCGGGTTTCCCATATGCATGTGCATACAAGATGAAGAAAAATCCGAAACGTTCATGTAATGTAATGTATGCTTCTGTTGCTGTAGTTGTTTGGTCTACCAGACATAGACAATGTTTGTTAGAATAGGAATATTAAGAACGATGATTTCTGTGTGGTCTCCTGTGGTAGAAACAAACAGAAACCAACACGTGACCATTGGCCATCGTTGGGGGGGGGGGGATTGCTATGTCCTAGGGTATTACCATTAATCTGAAATGTCATTTAGACAAAATGTTAACTAATTCATAACTAACCCTATCGCGGGTTAAAGTTGATTAGAAATTAGAAATTAGAGCAACCTTGTTTTGGGAAGAAGAACATGGTGTAACTCCCCCCTCCTCCCCCCCCCCCCCCCTCGTAATGATAATAATAACGGGAGAACCCCCCGCCGCACCATTGCTGCAAATAATTTGCCTACCAAGCCGCAATTAGCCTCCATTGCATCTCTCAGAATGATGAATTCAACCACGGGCCGCTGTGCCGTCTCGCCAAGTGCTTCCATTGGTGCGTCATTCCTGCGGATATTTCTTTATTATGCGCTGAATAACGGCAGCACATGACCTCGTGACCTGCATGTTTTACCCATTGCCCTTTTGTCCTATGGTGAGTGAGACGGGCGTGAAATCGCATGGCCGCCGTGAATTCAGACCCCGGCATTCAAGTCTCGTCTGCAAGTGTCGTCGGCTTTGATCGCTCCTCGGCCAGCGTTGATCGATCGTTTGTCATAGAATACACAATGGAAGTAATAGAAAAGAAATCACTTCTAACAAAAGCTGGCGACGGGATTCCTATTAACAATGTGTATGTGTGTTTTTCTCTTTGTAAATTGCATAACAAAAAGCAATGTCATTTACAGGGCTAATTAAAAATCTTTCACCCTACCCTCAGTCACCTAGTCTGATATTAGCTTCGCTCCATGCTAGAAATTGTTACGTCATTTAATAATTTGATCGCATAATTCATAGATGATGTCATTTATATCTTTCATACGTGTATTTTAGGGATGTTTTTCTCCTGGACGTGCTATAAATTACAGTCAAAATTTGTTGGAATTGTCAAATTCTTAAAAAAAAATGTTTTCTTATTATTTATATATATTGTGCCACCTTCAGATGATTCAACAATAATTAATGCTCCATAACATCGTGAATTCAAACAAAGCATTTAGAAAATGCTTGTGTCGGGTACAAATAACTTCGCTCTCGGAGAAAGAAATCACGTACAAGTTACATGAAGTCCATGTCTAGGTTAATAAGCTTAACAAGACCGCGAATGTTATATGGAGGAGCGAGTCTCTAATGTCCTCGGACAAAACGATAATCTTTCTCGAACAACGCAATAACCTTTTTCGGACAACATGATAACCTTTCTCGGACAACGCGATAACCTTTCTGGGCCAACGCGATGACCTCTCTCGACAACGCGATAACCTTTCTCAGACGACGCAATGACCTTTCTCAGACAACTCGATAACCTTTCTCGGATAACTCGATAACCTTTCTTGGACAACTCGATAACCCTTCTTGGACAACTCGATAACCTTTCTTGGACAACGCAATAATGTTTCTCGAACAAAGCGATATGCTTTCTCGAACAAAGCGATATGCTTTCTCGGACAACGTGATAACCCTTCTAGGACAACGTGATGACCTTTCTAGGACATCGCGATGACCTTTCGCTTACAACTCGATAACTTTTCTCGGACAACGCGATGACTTTTCGCGGACAACTCGATAACCTTTCTCGGACAACGCGATGACATTTCGCGAACCTTTTTTTTTTGGGCCAACGCGATAACATCGCTCAGGTAACGCGATAACCTTGCTCAGGCAACGTGAAACGTTGTTTAGAGAGCCCGCAAGCGAAAAGGTAACTATGGCAAGGCGTACTGGAGGCTACCAATTTGCATAGCCCCGAGGGCGTGAAGATGATACTAATGTGAAGGCGCGTTAGAAGTTTCGTGTCCTGCTTCTCGATATGCATAGCTTTAGTGACATAAATATGACCATTTCAGCCCCATTCCCAAAGTCATTAGTTTACCCCCCCCCCCTCCCCGCCGGTTCACTTGCCCTATATATAATATCTTTTTTGCCTCTTCGTTATGCGACCTGGAATGCGATTGTTGTTGTGAGATCCGTCGATAAGATTATGACGAATTGAGTGGGAGCTATCTGCGTGTAATGACATCAGTCACGAAGGCGTCCTTTTGGTAAGTGGCCCACGCAGGTGCCCCGCATTAAAGAGGCCAAGGAGCCGGCCGACTAGTCGTCACTGCCAGTCATGAATCACGTGAGGCCTTCGTCTGGTGCGAAGCTTCTAGACCCTGACGAGGCCTTATATTCAGTCGGCCACGGTTCAGGGCGCCCCAGACGACGCGGCCCGTGCGTTGAGGTCCCGCTGTTTACCATTGTACTTTGTTTCCATTGAAATGCCACTCCAAACAACATTCGACACTTCAGACATCTACATATTCCACCGTCTTGAAACGATCGAATTTTACTGGCAAAGTCTCCTCTATAATATGTTTTACCCTCCTTCACGTGCTGTGCTTTCTTTATGTCAATGACAACGAGAGGAAACGCTCTTCCCCAAAATGCATACCAGAAGGGTATGAGTCATGCTTAGGCATTAAGGTGCTAGCTTTTCATTTTCACACGTTTTACTCGCTCGACTATTTCTTTCCTTTAGAGGTAAATCTACATGAGGTTAGATTGGTCATGTTGAACAAACCCAATATTACTCCGTGTCGCAAAAACGCAAGATGTGAATGCCCAGTGCGTAGATAAATAACGGAGAGTAACTATTGTCCTTCTCGTAGGGATGTTAGCTTCCTCCGATGTCGCGGTATGCCACACTGTGTTTTAAGTGATAAATGTGGTAAAAACTGACGGAGATGATGCATCATAGATACTCTCCTCTGCAAGTTTAGTTTTTCGACGAGCGGTATTTATTCGTGTCAACCACTCCCTGTATTCAAAGTAGTAAACAGCATACGGTAACACTGCCGCTTGGAAGACTTGTACGACTTGCCCACATGCAGCAACCACGACGGTGATTTAAGACAACTTATGCCATAGTACAGTGAGCGCTCCGCTTATTGGGTCAACAAAATAACAGGTAAATTTTGCACCGGCCGATCTGAGTGTGTCGCTAGGGGTTTTGGCCCCCACTGCTTAGAGCATGCAGGTGTCCCATGCCACGACCCCCCCCCCTCTACTTACTGTTGGAGGATACCACCTCCACGCTCTCACAAGTATTTTGGGAATGTTCACTCTGTCCACAAGGTTGACGGGAAGCGAACACGTTCGAGATTTTCCTAATTAAGAAAGTGCAAACATTTAATAATTCGACTTCATGTTCGGGTTGTGACCACCAACAAAGCGATCTATGGATGCTCTTTGTGCGTAACCAATATCGTTACTTTACGATACGTTACGCTACATTATCGATGGTTAATATTATGAACAACGGCCAAACTCATCAACATAAAGTAATGAAGTTCGGCACGAAAAAAACATGTTCCTATAATAACCGGTTATACTCTCGGTACTAACGCCAGGGGTGTGAAGCTACGATGTTCCTATAATAACCGGTTATACTCTCGGTACTAACGCCAGGGGTGTGAAGCTACGATGTTCCTATAATAACCGGTTATACTCTCGGTACTGACGCCAGGGGTGTGAGGCTACGATGTTCCTATAATAACCGGTTATACTCTCGGTACTAACGCCAGGGGTGTGAAGCTACGATGTTCCTATAATAACCGGTTATACTCTCGGTACTAACGCCAGGGGTGTGAAGCTACGATGTTCCTATAATAACCGGTTATACTCTCGGTACTGACGCCAGGGGTGTGAAGCTACGATGTTCCTATAATAACCGGTTATACTCTCGGTACTAACGCCAGGGGTGTGAAGCTACGATGTTCCTATAATAACCGGTTATACTCTCGGTACTAACGCCAGGGGTGTGAAGCTACGATGTTCCTATAATAACCGGTTATACTCTCGGTACTAACGCCAGGGGTGTGAAGCTACGATGTTCCTATAATAACCGGTTATACTCTCGGTACTAACGCCAGGGGTGTGAAGCTACGATGTTCCTATAATAACCGGTTATACTCTCGGTACTGACGCCAGGGGTGTGAAGCTACGATGTTCCTATAATAACCGGTTATACTCTCGGTACTAACGCCAGGGGTGTGAAGCTACGATGTTCCTATAATAACCGGTTATACTCTCGGTACTAACGCCAGGGGTGTGAAGCTACGATGTTCCTATAATAACCGGTTATACTCTCGGTACTAACGCCAGGGGTGTGAAGCTACGATGTTCCTATAATAACCGGTTATACTCTCGGTACTGACGCCAGGGGTGTAAAGCTACGATGTTCCTATAATAACCGGTTATACTCTCGGTACTGACGCCAGGGGTGTGAAGCTACGATGTTCCTATAATAACCGGTTATACTCTCGGTACTAACGCCAGGGGTGTGAAGCTACGATGTTCCTATAATAACCGGTTATACTCTCGGTACTGACGCCAGGGGTGTGAAGCTACGATGTTCCTATAATAACCGGTTATACTCTCGGTACTGACGCCAGGGGTGTGAAGCTACGATGTTCCTATAATAACCGGTTATACTCTCGGTACTGACGCCAGGGGTGTGCAACTACGACGAAAAAAGCTATTTTCGAGTGTAATTTTATTACTTCCATTAAATGAGCCGTCATTTTTATTGATACGGTCCTTTGATCTCCGCCGCCAATGTTACATCACGGTCTTTCAAGATGGCCGCGGGAGTCCTCCTACCGACCAGTCACGTAACCAGGAAGGGCTTTAATTGGTTCCTACACAAGTAAAGGAATCAATTCAATCAAGGTTACTGACAATACCACCACGGAGACGATTGGTCCTGGCAAGGCAACACTTAACGCCTATATTATCGCCCACTATTTAGGTCGTACGTGCGATTTGACGCTTTGATCTAAATTAATTCCTCCGCCAACAAAAATAGTTCATTAGCATAAAGCAGTGAGAAATCATATATATATACTGGGGTGGCTTCAATAACGCTAGAATACGGACTCGGCGTGGTTTCAACAAGAGTTCAATAAGGTTTCTTGACCCAATTTAATCCATTATTATACCAACATCTACACTTTCAGATCGATAAAGCGACCTGAGGACTGCCTACAGCCACCCGTTATGGTATCCATGAAGACTACCCCCTGTAGTTGCTTGCAGCGCCACCGAGCGGGTCCTGCAGAGGGCGCGCCAGGCCGTGGATGTCCAGAAGGAGGATGGTTTCACGGCTCTCCACCTGGCGTCGCTCTACGGACACCGCCACATGGCCTCGACCTTGATCACCCAGGGTTGAGTTGCGGAGCACGATCGACCGCCGCGAACAATTTGTTGCGGGCATATCCGCTAAATAATTAACCCTAATTTGAAAATATCAGCCCACTGTAAATAGTGTAAAATATTGATAAATAAAGGATAATTAGTATGCATCGATATTTAAGGGTTATCCTCACGTATTTCAAAAGAGTCGCCGTCCAGAGTTGAATATTATGATGCGGGACTACTGTCGCTGAGACGGTCGATCGCGGTTGATCGTGCTCAGCAACTCAACCCAGGTGACCGCCGCGACCTTGACCTCTCATCGCACACGCTGTTGGTGGTGGTGGGGGCGGGGGGGGGGGGAGGTAGTATGTCGCATTTGTGTGGACTAAAGATGACACCTCTCAAATACAATACAAACGTGAACTTACTTGTGTATATCTCCTTTTAAGTACATCTCCTTTTGTGTACATGTCCTTTTGTGTACATGTCCTTTGTGTACATGTCCTTTTGTGTACATGTCCTTTTGTGTACATGTCCTTTTGTGTACATGTCCTTTTGTGTACATCTCCTTTTGTGTACATTTCCTTTTGTGTACATTTCCTTTTGTGTACATCTCCTTTTGTGTACATCTCCCTTTGTGTACATGTCCTTTTGTGTACATTTCCTTTTGCGTACATCTCCTTTTAAGTACATCTCCTTTTGTGTACATGTCCTTTTGTGTACATGTCCTTTTGCGTACATCTCCTTTTAAGTACATCTCCTTTTGTGTACATGTCCCTTTGCGTACATGTCCTTTTGTGTACATGTCCTTTTGTGTCCATCTCCTTTTGCGTAGATTTCCTTTTGCGAACATTTCCTTTTAAGTACATCGTATTGAAACCACCCCAGTCCGTATTCTAGTGCTGGCGGTGCGGTACGTCAGGAGGGCAGCACCACATGGTCCCCAGGGTCACGTCCAGAGGGCAGCACCGCATGGTCCCCAGGGTCACGTCCAGAGGGCAGCACCGCATGGTCCCCAGTGTCACGTCCAGAGGGCAGCATCGCGGCGGGGGGGGGGGGGGCTCGCATTCATTAATAACCAGCAGCTCGATCACCTCCACGCTCGCCTTGCCAATGGCGTCGTGCAGCGCCGTGTCGCCGTACGAGTCCTGCAACAACCGGCCCAACCACGGCGTGACGTAAAGATTTGAGGTGGATGAGATGCGTAATAATAATAAGAAAAAAAAGAAAAGAGAAAAAGAGACAAAAAATATAGAACGGCTGTGGTTAATTATTTGATATCACGGGCAAGACTAAGAGACTCCATTTGGCAGTCTGTCATGCGTGGAATATAGACAAGAGAAATGGAGGGTGACACTGACCTGGAGGGTGACACTGACCTTGATGGTGACACTGACCGAGAGGGTGACACTGACCTGGATGGTGACACTGACCTGGAGGGTGACACTGATCTGGAGGGTGACACTGACCTGGAGGTTGACACTGACCTGGAGGGTGACACTGACCTGGAGGGTGACACTGACCTGGATGGTGACACTGATCTGGAGGGTGACACTGACCTGGAGGGTGACACTGACCTGGATGGTGACTGGAGGGTGACACTGGCCTGGAGGGTGAGGCTGACCTGGAGGGTGACACGGACCTGGGGGGTGACACTGACCTGGAGGGTGACACTTACCTGGAGGGTGACACTGACCTGGAGGGTGACACTGACCTGGAGGGTGACACTGACCTGGATGGTGACACTGACCTGGAGGGTGACACTGACCTGGAGGGTGACACTGACCTGGAGGGTGACACTGACCTGGATGGTGAAACTGACCTGGAGGGTGACGCTGACCTGGAGGGTGACACTGACCTGGAGGGTGACACTGACTTGGAAGGTGACACTGACCTGGAGGGTGACACTGACCTGGAGGGTGACACTGACCTAGATAGTGATACTGACCTGGATGGTGACACTGACCTGGAGGGTGACACTGACTTGGAGGGTGACACTGACCTGGAGGGTGACACTGACCTGGATGGTGACACTGACCTGGAGAGTGATACTGGCCAGGATGGTGACACTGACCTGGAGGGTGACACTGGCCTGGAAGGTGACACTGACCTGGATGGTGACACTGACCTGGAGAGTGACACTGACCTGGATGGTGACACTGACTTGGAAGGTGACACTGACCTGGAGGGTGACACTGACCTGGAGGGTGAAACTAACCTGGAGGGTGACAGTGACCTGGAGGGTGACACTGACCTGGAGGGTGACACTGACCGGAAGGGTGACACTGACTTGGAGGGTGACACTTACCTGGAGGGTGACACTGACCGGGAGGGTGACACTGACCTGGATGGTGACACTGACCTGGAGGGTGACACTGACCTGGAGGGTGACACTGACCTGGAGGTTCACACTGACCTGGAGGGTGACACTGACCTGGAGGGTGACACTGACCTGGATGGTGACACTGATCTGGATGGTGACACTGACCTGGAGGGTGACACTGACCTGGATGGTGACACTGACCTGGATGGTGACACTGACCTGGAGTGTAACGCTGACCCGGAGGGTGACACTGACCAGGAGGGTGACACTGACCTGGAGGGTGATACTGACCGGGATGGTGACACTGATCTGGAGGGTGACACTTACCTGGAGGGTGACACTGACCTGGAGGGTGACACTGACCTGGAGGGTGACACTAACCTGGATGGTGACACTGACCTGGAGGTTGACACTGACCGGGAGGGTGACACTGACCTGGATGGTGACACTGACCTGGAGGGTGACACTGACCTGGAGGGTGACACTGACCTGGAGGTTCACACTGACCTGGAGGGTGACACTGACTTGGAGGGTGACACTGACCTGGAGGGTGACACTGACCTGGATGGTGACACTGACCTGGAGAGTGATACTGACCTGGATGGTGACACTAACCTGGAGGGTGACACTGACCTGGATGGTGACGCTGACCTGGAGGGTGACACTGACCTGGAGGGTGACACGGACCTGGAAGGTGACACTGACCTGGAGAGTGACACTGACCTGGAGGGTGACACTGACCTGGAAGGTGACACTGACCTGAAGGGTGACACTGACCTGGAGGGTGACACTGACCTGGAGGGTGACACTGACCTGGAGGGTGACACTGACGAGGAGGGTGACACTGGCCTGAAGGGTGACACTTACCTGGAGGATGACACTGACCTAGGGGGGTTGCAACACCCCTCTTGGGAACCTGAACATACACTGTTAAAGTCGGCTTCTGCGAGCACCCCCTCCGCACGCCCCCCCCCCGCACCCCCCCCGGCCGCAAGTTTTTCAGAGAGCACACCTTTCGGTCGGAAGTTTTCAGAGAGCATCCGGTGGATGCTATCACAGGACCGGCGTCGGCGGCACCGGCCATGCGGCACTGGTCCGGTGGTGTCGTGTTAACAACTGGGTTGGCCTGTTAAAACCGTCACTGACATAAACATTTACGATATATTCGCCAGAGGGCGGCACTAAACAGAAGGCGACTCCATACTGAAATATGTAACCTACTGCTTAGGTGTTAGATGCGTTGCTGCAGTCATCGCCGAGAGAAGGTTGCGTCACAAAGTGATCGAAATATGCCGACCCTCCTCAAAATAAAACGTTTCCAACGGTCGGATCGAACGTTCGGCGGCATCGACCCATTCGAGTACGGACCGCATGCATTATTGGGGACTTAGTGTGCTTCCGGCTGACGTGTCAGTGGCGGATCCAGGGGGGCGGGGGTTAGGGGGGTTGCACCCCCCCCCTTGGGAACCTGAACATACACTGTTAAAGTCGGCTTCTCCGAGCAGCCGCCCCCCCCCCCCCACAGGTCGCAATTTTTAGCCAGAGAGCACCCCCCTTCCTCGCCGGTCGCCAGTTTTTCAGAGAGCAACCCCCCCTTGGCAAGAAGAGCGCATCCCCCCGCGCCCCCGGGTCGCAAGTTTTAGCCAGAGAGCACACACCCGCCCCCCCCCCCCGGTCGCAAGTTTTCAGAGAGCAACCCCCCCTTGGCAAATTCCTGGATCCGCCCCTGCGTGTTATTGCAACGGTACGGCGAGAAGATCGTGTCTGTTGTCATTGGGTAGATATACCAGGTACAGCCTGAACAGTTCCTTTCGTTCTGTGAGTTACGTAATTTCTCTTGAATGATGATAAAAATGGTTTACATAGACAGCTTCAATATCTTTGAGACGCTTGCAACCGACGACAATATTTAGCCTGGTGTCAGCGTTGCTTGCGAAACATTACCATGCGGCGGGGTATGGTACAGGGATTACCCTCGTGTTTATACTCCTGGCGACGGCCAGATCATCAAAGACAACCACTTAATATAGCTAGTATAATTTTATTCTCCTTTTCCTTGAAAAAATAAACGCGAAGACACAGTTGTTCCACGATTACCTCATTATAACGCATACCTACGAACCGATCACAAACTAGGTGAGCAAACCAAACCGTTGTACACATTCCTTCACTCCCTAACCTCTATCTATTGTATTCATATCACAACTGTGAACAGCACAAGTGTACAGGGCATTATGCTGTTTCATAGCAGTCCGCCATTGATTCCGATCGGCCCGGGGTTGCCTAATAACGACTTTACATGCTCGCAAGAATAAGATAAAATAGCCAAAACTCATCTTCAAGACGGGTGTGACCAACGACGCTTTCAGTTGCATTCTTAACAGTGCACTATAGCTTAGTATTAATTGGAAGCTTTTTTCGAACTACAAGTTGCCTCATCGCATTTATTTCATTTAAAATTGAAAAAAAAGAAAGAAGAAATAAATCAATGCCAAATTTGATGCCCTAGCATGCAACAAAGAGACCGATTTCCGCATTCAGCCCGATCAGTGGAAACGGTGCGGCCTCCAATGTCTTCACACAACCAAGTTTTATCAGATAAATATATAAGAAAAGTTTTTTAATCAAATACTAAATCCTTTTACCACAGTTCAACACACGTCAGTACACATATGTAATATTAGGTTATCAATGTACAATTACAATTCCTCCCATGTTTGTTCCATTCGTATTCGTAATCGTATCGCAAATGAGATATCCAGGGATTATTTGCAGCGGGACACGTTGCCACATACCAGTTGTCATGGTGATAACATTTTCCAGTCTACAATACGTCGGTATATAATTTTAACTATCATACAGTGAGTATGGTGCAGGTTGTCGAGACCACATTAGCATGCTGTGACTTTCTTTCATACAAGTAAAATTATTATCGTGAATTGCGGTCATCGGAGGTAATAAAAGTGCGCCTAATACCAGTGTTATACTTGGTAACCGTCATAACTGACGGTAACGTAGGATGACTCAAGAGTTTAATTTCGGTTTTTAAAACGTCCAGGAAACCACATGGAAAAGTGGTGCTAAATATCTGGCGAAGGAACCACCCGTGTGCGTCAGTACAAATGTCCACCAAGTGCAAAAGTGGGCCTGCACGGGTGACTTTGTTTGAGTCGGCCACCAGTGGAGGGCAAGAATACGTCCTACGGAAAAATTAGCGAAAAATGAAGAGAATTGCACATCCCACATTTAAGGGCCGCACTTGGCAAATGTGTAGCTGGAAAGCTATACCATCTGATTAGATTAGGTACAGTGAATGCCAAACAATTGATTTCTATCGCTGTGTAATTTCAAAAAAGGCGCGGCATTGCAAGTCCCTCCGAGAACCTTCCCAAGCAGAATCTTATCAATGGGCGCGAAACACTATGGTGCGGCAACATATACAAGCCAAGTCAAGACTCGTCGACTGTTTGCAAGACAGTGCAGGCAACCTAAGAGCAACACACAAAATGAGTCACTTGGCGCAAGACTTATCAATGTTAATATGATTGAGCACTCAAATACTCATTATAACACGACTGGGTGTATTGCAATCCAACTGTTATGTACATCGATTTTAACACACCAGGGCAACCCAACGGACAGGCATAGTGACACACCTGGCTACAAAAATACACGGCGAAATCTGACATGCATGTAATTAAAGAGGTTATTGGACATAACTGAAACCTCAGTTAACCTGGTAACCATGGTAACCTGTTTGAGAGCGCGTTTCAATTTTTTTCCCATTTCTTCATTGAGTGCCTATTACATGAATAGCGCTTCAGCGACATTGATACATTTTGGGTGCAAATTAAATCCCAATTAAAAATTTGCTCGTAGATGAAACAACGGATATATATCTTATTATGATTCTGAGGTGTGGGGCACCTCGTGTAAACCGATTGCCACGCACTGAAAAAGTGAACCCGGCGGTGATACAATTATGCATTTGATTAGAAACTTGATCGTATATCAAACAACGTAGTATTAATCTTGTGAGGCATTAGTGAGGCATCTCTCGTGTAAACAGATTGACATGCACTGAAAAAGTGAACCCGGGGGCGATGTCTCGATTAGAAAATTGCTCGTAAAATCAAACAACGGAGTATTAATCTTATCAAAATTATGACTCTGATGTGCGGGGCATCGCGTGTAAACAGATTGACACGCACTGACACGGCGAATGAACACGGCGTTCATACAATTATGCGTTGCAACTACACTGATATGTTCCAACACGCTGAACAATATGCCATGCGGTTACCAAACAGATGGCCCCGGATCCGTTCTAAATGTCTTGATGTCGTCCATGTTTTAATCGCCACGTACTGTAATACATTTAGAAAAATAACGAAACTCTGGACAGGCAAGCACGAACGCAACAAGAACGATGCACGGATGGACAATAAAGCAGATTATACATATATCTCCTAATCAATCGAATCAAACTGACATTGTGACCACCATACCGCCTCATCATCAAGTTCTCCCCGAAAGTGTTAATTACACCAAGAAACCTCAATCATCATACACAAAGTTGCAGGATTTCATATCATTTGTCCATGTCATGTAATGATCGCGATATGAACATATTGATTTACTGGATGCTACCGAAGCTGTCTCGTTGACCTCTGGAATTCGTGGGCCGCCCACGGTTTTCAGTGACATCAGCATGCCCTGCAATAAACAAGCCAAATGCACTTAAAGTCATCATCATCCGAGACACCGCCATGAAGAACATGGAAATTGACAAGGTTTTGAAAGACATCCGGCTATGTTCAATCCATATTCCATGTTAGAGGCTGCGAAATGGATTATTATATATGAATTGTAGTCGTGAGTCCTACGTGAGCCATGTGTAAAAAAAATGGTTCGCTGTAACATGGTTGGTTGTATATTCAGGACGCTTTAACCACTGTTGGTCATATCGCGTCAATGGGAGAAGGAAGGGAGAGTGGAGCCATGTTCCCGGGGGTGACCCCTACTCTTTGCGAAGAAGGACATGGGATCTTTATCCTGTGACCACACAGGCATGACCACAACGGGGCTCGAACCATCGATCCACGTGCCGTTAGGCTCTCAGGTGACCAGAGCACTCAAGGCGAGCGCTTTAACCCACTGTGCTATCGCGCCGGCCCCTCAACACCGTAACCGCGGAGGGGGCCGGCGCATTAGCTCAGTGGGCTAGAGCGCTCGCACCAACCAACCAACCGTAACCGCGGAGTAACGGAAATTGACAAGGTTTTGAAAAACATCCGGCTGTGTTCAATCCATATTCCATGTTAGAGGCTGCGAAATGGATCATTATTGCGTCGAGGCTACAACTGCTTTTATTCGATTGGGGGTTAAAGTTTTGATTTGAACTTATATCAGAACCTACATGGCCAATTGTTAGTTAATATGTCTGCAGCAACTACTGGTACAGATAAACTATGCGCGACAGTCTCCTATTTAAGCCAGGAAATACGACAATGTGGGGATGTCGAGTCGTGATTTCATGAATATTCAATTATGAGGTCATGAACTGAATGCTGAATAACTACGAGAGGGTGAGCGGCAGATTGCGCCCAGCGAATCTTGTGGAGAAACAACGGAAAATTGTCTACAAACAGGTGAACACCTGTCATTAATCCTAGTTCTAGAACTATTTGTACATTTCATGATTTGGAATCCCTACGCAGTACAAAACGCCACGTTCATATTTCAATCAAGGGTCACAGGTTCAACTGAAGACTTGGCGCGAACGCTCAACATTGCTCAAAATCAATTCTTCGAGTAATTTTCAACATTTCCAGGTTCGACCCCCAACAGAAGTATCGGTATTGGTCGGAAGTGTACTGACAGACCCAGGTTCGAACCCCCAACAGAAGTATCGGTATTGGTCGGAAGTGCACTGACAGACCCAGGTTCGACCCCCCAACAGAAGTATCGGTATTGTTTCACATAGATATTTTCTTTATCCGGTTTCATGCGAGGCACAGTTTTTTCCCATGTAAAGATGTTCTAAAACAATTATTCATCGTAACCACCATCGCGTTGGTATAGTCCAGTTCGTTTCTCTTATTTGTTATTTCTTTAGATTCGTTATACCATACCTATATTTCCAACCATGATTACCGCACCATTGGCTACACTTTTATCCCAAGTTAATATTAACGTTTGTTATATAGCACATGATATTTCAGTTTCAATGATTATTTTTGATTTCTACACTGTTTTTATCCCAAGTTAAACTTAAGTTTTATGTTACATAGCACATGATATTTCAGTTTTAATGATTATTTTTGCTTTCGACACTGGGTTTATGTTTATATTTTGACATGGGTTTGAGGCTCAACAGAATTTAACACCATGCAGAGTGCATGACGGATGTACTTTGGAAAGTTATATCATATGATATTAAAGTATCGGTAAGGGAATGTTTGAAATGCATGAGACAATGCCGCAAAGAGGAATTCAGGGGATAACTCACATTACTCTTCATTACTTTCGTTTTCAGGACTTTAAATCCTTTAAATAACTCATTTCATACCGACAGCCAATTACTAAATGCAAATAGCTTCATGCAATAAATACCATGCTTTATTAATCGGCAGTTATTGGCGATAATATATCACACGCAAATTACATCCATCAGTCCATATTATGTCCTGATCGAGACTCAACTAGATGTATGTATATATAAATATATAATGTATCACAAACTAACCGTTTTCGGCATTAATACGATCATAGTCGCGATCCGGCAGCAGCGGGGCCACCTCGTCGTCATCCGCCTTCACCGTCAATCCGGATGCGTCCTCGTCGCCAAGGCAACCGAAATATCGGATCAGCGGCGTGACGAGGAGGTTGTTGTAGAGAAACATGCCGAAGATGAGGAGGACAAAGCCCCCGGCCTGCATCAGGAAGGATGGGACGCTGAAGGGCTGCCACAGGACGGCCAGCGACACGACCCAGATGACCAGCGTCCGCATGGAGTCCAGCACCATCCGCGTGGTGGCGCTCAGCTCCTTCGTCACGCTGATGCCGCAGAAGTTGAAGAAGGCGATGCTGACCACGTTGCCTGGTTGAAGGAAAGAAAATGAAGGTTGGTTGGTTGCTTGTGTATTCGACTATGGATATATGGTCACAGCGGGGCGCGAACCGCCTATCCACGTGCTCTAGCCCACTGAGTGATCGAGGCGGCCCCGGAAGGAAGGAAGGGGGGGGGTGGAGCCATGTCCCCGGGGGGTAACCCCCTACTCTTTGCGAAGAAGGGCATGGTATCTTCATCATGCGACCACACAGACATGGCCACAGCGGGGCTCGAACCACCGATCCACGTGGCGTTAGTCTCTCAGGTGGCCAGAGGACTCAACATGAGCGCTCTAGCCCAATGAGCTACCGGGCCGGCCCCGGAAGGAAGAGGGGTGGAGCCATGTCCCCGGGGATAGCATTCTACTCTCTTTGCGAAAAAAGACAAGGGATCCTTATCCTGCGACCACACAGACATGGCCACAGCGGGGCTCGAACCACCGATCCACGTGGCGTTAGGCTATCAGTTGGCTAGAGCATTCAAGGCCAACGCTCTAACCCACTGAGCTATCGGGCCGGCCCCAAAGATGAAGGAATTGGTGTCTTAGGCCATGTTGTGCACACAAGGGGGGGTGGGGGACTTGGGTCCAGGAACCTCCCGGGACGAGGAATGAGGAACGGATGAAACACGCCCCAGATTAAGAACTCGGACCCGGATTCGAACCGAGGACACTTCGCTCTGCTCTGGTAACGTGTCGCATTATTGCACGTGGATGCGTAACATTAAAGTACTTTATTTCTTAGGTTCTTTATATTAGTTAGCACATATAAATGACCCATATGTATATATGCGTGTGCGTTACTTGGGCAGATATCAGGCGTATACACACGTTACTAATACTGGGTTTGGTAATACTAGGTAACAACGCTAGCACTTTCACTCAATGGAGGAATCCCACATTACACCCACCTGCTCTACATTAATTAGCTTGCGTACAGCCCTACAGACCTAGCACACACCGGATACGCATTTCATAGTTACTTATCAATAGAAGAATACAACGTCGCATCTATTACCATATATTGATCACATTTCACTACCAACACGCGTTTCATTATGGTAACCATATTTGACAAGGTCCGCTCGCTCAAGGTCAAGGACGTACCGAAGGTGGCCAGCATGATTTGCCAGCTGTTGGCGAGCTGCACTAAGGCGTCGGGAGTGTTCTCCAGGCGGCGCTCCGGGTCGGTGGAGAATGGACGGTCGGCACGGATGTAGTACATGGGTATTAGGAGAAGTCCCAGCGAGATAAAGCCAAACAGACCTGGAAGGAGGCAATACAGCGATACAGACTCCACGTCCCAGCGAGATGAAGCCAAACAGACCTGGAAGGAGGTAATACAGTGATACAGACTCCACGTCCCAGCGAGATGAAGCCAAACAGACCTGGAAGGAGGCAATACAGCGATACAGACTCCACGTCCCAGCGGGATGAAGCCAAACAGACCTGGCAGGAGGTAATACAGTGATACAGACTCCACGTCCCAGCGAGATCAAGCCAAACAGACATGGAAGGAGGTAATACAGTGATACAGGCTCCACGTCCCAGCGAGATGAAGCCAAACAGACCTGGAAGGAGGTAATACAGTGATACAGACTCCACGTCCCAGCGAGATGAAGCCAAACAGACCTGGAAGGAGGTAATACAGTGATACAGACTCCACGTCCCAGCGAGATGAAGCCAAACAGACCTGGAAGGATGTAATACAGTGATACAGACTCCACGTCCTAGCGAGATGAAGCCAAACAGACCTGGAAGGAGGTAATACAGTGATACAGACTCCACGTCCCAGCGAGATGAAGCCAAACAGACCTGGAAGGAGGCAATACAGTGATACAGACTCCACGTCCCAGCGAGATGAAGCCAAACAGACCTGGAAGGAGGTAATACAGTGATACAGACTCCACGTCCCAGCGAGATGAAGCCAAACAGACCTGGAAGGAGGTAATACAGTGATACAGACTCCACGTCCCAGCGAGATGAAGCCAAACAGACCTGGAAGGAGGTAATACAGTGATACAGACTCCACGTCCCAGCGACTTGAAGCCATACAGAAATGGAAGGAGGTAATACAGTGATACAGACTCCACGTCCCAGCGAGATGAAGCCAAACACACCTGGAAGGAGGTAATACAGTGATACAGACTCCACGTCCCAGCGAGATGAAGCCAAACAGACCTGGAAGGAGGCAATACAGCGATACAGACTCCACGTCCCAGCGAGATGAAGCCAAACAGACCTGGAAGGAGGCAATACAGCGATACAGACTCCACGTCCCAGCGAGATGAAGCCAAACAGACCTGGAAGGATGTAATACAGTGATACAGACTCCACGTCCCAGCGAGATGAAGCCAAACAGACCTGGAAGGAGGCAATACAGTGATACAGACTCCACGTCCCAGCGAGATAAAGCCACACAGACCTGGAAGGAGGTAATACAGCGATACAGACTCCACGTCCTAGCGAGATGAAGCCAAACAGACCTGGAAGGAGGTAATACAGTGATACAGACTCCACGTCCCAGCAAGATGAAGCCAAACAGACCTGGAAGGAGGTAATACAGCGATACAGACTCCACGTCCTAGCGAGATGAAGCCAAACAGACCTGGAAGGAGGCAATACAGTGATACAGACTCCACGTCCCAGCGCGATGAAGCCAAACAGACCTGGAAGGAGGTAATACAGTGATACAGACTCCACGTCCCAGCGAGATGGAGCCAAACAGACCTGGAAGGAGGTAATACAGTGATACAGACTCCACGTCCCAGCGAGATGAAGCCAAACAGACCTGGAAGGAGGCAATACAGCGATACAGACTCCACGTCCCAGCGAGATGAAGCCAAACAGACCTGGAAGGAGGCAATACAGCGATACAGACTCCACGTCCCAGCGAGATGAAGCCAAACAGACCTGGAAGGATGTAATACAGTGATACAGACTCCACGTCCCAGCGAGATGAAGCCAAACAGACCTGGAAAGAGGCAATACAGTGATACAGACTCCACGTCCCAGCGAGATGAAGCCAAACAGACCTGGAAGGAGGTAATACAGCGATACAGACTCCACGTCCTAGCGAGATGAAGCCAAACAGACCTGGAAGGAGGTAATACAGCGATACAGACTCCACGTCCTAGCGAGATGAAGCCAAGCAGACCTGGAAGGAGGCAATACAGCGATACAGACTCCACGTCCCAGCGAGATGAAGCCAAACAGACCTGGAAGGAGGTAATACAGTGATACAGACTCCACGTCCCAGCGAGATGAAGCCAAACAGACCTGGAAGGAGGCAATACAGCGATACAGACTCCACGTCCCAGCGAGATGAAGCCAAACAGACCTGGAAGGAGGCAATACAGCGATACAGACTCCACGTCCCAGCGAGATGAAGCCAAACAGACCTGGAAGGAGGTAATACAGTGATAAAGACTCCACGTCCCAGCGAGATGAAGCCAAACAGACCTGGAAGGAGGTAATACAGCGATACAGACTCCACGTCCCAGCAAGATGAATCCAAACAGACCTGGAAGGAGGCAATACAGCGATACAGACTCCACGTCCCAGCGAGATGAAGCCAAAAAGACCTGGAAGGAGGCAATACAGCGTTACAGACTCCACGTCCCAGCGAGATGAAGCCAAACAGACATGGAAGGAGGTAATACAGTGATAAAGACTCCACGTCCCAGCGAGATGAAGCCAAACAGACCTGGAAGGAGGCAATACAGTGATACAGACTCCACGTCCCAGCGAGATGAAGCCAAACAGACCTGGAAGGAGGTAATACAGCGATACAGACTCCACGTCCCAGCGAGATGAAGCCAAACAGACATGGAAGGAGGTAATACAGTGATACAGACTCCACGTCCCAGCAAGATGAAGCCAAACAGACCTGGAAGGAGGCAATACAGCGATACAGACTCCACGTCCCAGCGAGATGAAGCCAAACAGACCTGGAAGGAGGCAATACAGCGATACAGACTCCACGTCCCAGCGAGATGAAGCCAAACAGACATGGAAGGAGGTAATACAGTGATAAAGACTCCACGTCCCAGCGAGATGAAGCCAAACAGACCTGGAAGGAGGTAATACAGCGATACAGACTCCACGTCCCAGCAAGATGAAGCCAAACAGACCTGGAAGGAGGCAATACAGTGATACAGACTCCACGTCCCAGCGAGATGAAGCCAAACAGACCTGGAAGGAGGTAATACAGCGATACAGACTCCACGTCCTAGCGAGATGAAGCCAAACAGACCTGGAAGGAGGTAATACAGCGATACAGACTCCACGTCCCAGCAAGATGAAGCCAAACAGACCTGGAAGGAGGCAATACAGTGATACAGACTCCACGTCCCAGCGAGATGAAGCCAAACAGACCTGGAAGGAGGTAATACAGCGATACAGACTCCACGTCCTAGCGAGATGAAGCCAAACAGACCTGGAAGGAGGTAATACAGTGATACAGACTCCACGTCCCAGCGAGATGAAGCCAAACAGACCTGGAAGGAGGTAATACAGCGATACAGACTCCACGTCCTAGCGAGATGAAGCCAAGCAGACCTGGAAGGAGGCAATACAGCGATACAGACTCCACGTCCCAGCGAGATGAAGCCAAAAAGACCTGGAAGTATGTAACACAGTGATACAGACTCCACGTCCCAGCGAGATGAAGCCAAACAGACCTGGAAGGAGGCAATACAGCGATACAGACTCCACGTCCCAGCGAGATGAAGCCAAACAGACCTGGAAGGAGGCAATACAGCGATACAGACTCCACGTCCCAGCGAGATGAAGCCAAACAGACCTGGAAGGAGGTAATACAGTGATAAAGACTCCACGTCCCAGCGAGATGAAGCCAAACAGACCTGGAAGGAGGTAATACAGCGATACAGACTCCACGTCCCAGCAAGATGAAGCCAAACAGACCTGGAAGGAGGCAATACAGCGATACAGACTCCACGTCCCAGCGAGATGAAGCCAAAAAGACCTTGAAGGAGGCAATACAGCGATACAGACTCCACGTCCCAGCGAGATGAAGCCAAACAGACATGGAAGGAGGTAATACAGTGATAAAGACTCCACGTCCCAGCGAGATGAAGCCAAACAGACCTGGAAGGAGGCAATACAGTGATACAGACTCCACGTCCCAGCGAGATGAAGCCAAACAGACCTGGAAGGAGGTAATACAGCGATACAGACTCCACGTCCCAGCGAGATGAAGCCAAACAGACCTGGAAGGAGGTAATACAGTGATACAGACTCCACGTCCCAGCGAGATGAAGCCAAACAGACCTGGAAGGAGGTAATACAGTGATACAGACTCCACGTCCCAGCAAGATGAAGCCAAACAGACCTGGAAGGAGGCAATACAGCGATACAGACTCCACGTCCCAGCGAGATGAAGCCAAGTGGATCCCGATAAAGGCAATAATGAAAGAAGATTCCAGCGAGATTACGCCAAAAGAATCAGAATCACAATCACATGGAAGCTGAACTGGTCACGCTGCAGACGCTTGATCGGGCATACGAGTTTATTCATTCGGACGGAGAAAAGGACACTTTACAGTGACTTACCTTCCAGCCCCACGGCAAGCAGAGGCGGCACATTGTTCCTGATGACGAAGCGCTCTTCATACACCATCTGAGTGGCGGTGATGATCTGAGCCATGATGATCAACAAATCTCCTGCGATAATAATAATATATTTACAATAAATAATTTCCAATAAATTTCTGCATAATCAGAATAATTTCTGCATAAGCAGATGGACGCCAACTAAATAATAAAAATAATAACGTTAGTTTTACAATTGTACATGAAGCCAAATTACGTGTAATTTATTCGTCTGATATATTTCACTTCAAAACAGTCTGGTTAGACATTTCACACGTTATAATAAGTTTTAGTTCGAACAAAAGCGATCGGTATGGTGGTCTTCGAGGGCCCGGTTGGTGAAGAATTATCATCTCTCGGCGGAAAGCATTCCGCTGTTGTGATAGTCCCACATCCCCACCTAACATAACCACGAACTTGTTCCTTCACACATGACAAGGCTTGTAGCCGCGTATATGTTCCAAACGAGCCACGAGTGCATCAATTAGAGCCGTTCCTGTGCAGCTGATATTTCAACAGACAATTTTAGTCCATTTTAATTAATATCGGGCATTATTTTTTGATATATGTGGAAGTGAGTCAAAGCTTTCCTATAGGCCTCGGCTAGAGCGATCACCCCTGTAGCCAAAGAGGTGCAGTTAGACTACCGCTGGGAGCCAAACGGGCGACCCCAGCCGTTACATATATGTTATATTTCTAAGTCGATGGACGAGCGGGCGTCCAAGTCTTAGGAGGGGTTTTTGACGTTTGGACATCACGTTGTTTTGTTCTCTGTTTATTAATTGTGGTCGATGCAATCCATCACTAGTGTCGGTGGTGATTTGTGTGAGAACGAGCGCCCTCTGCAGGGAGAGTGGGGGATTCACTGCCGTCACTAGAGCCAGAGGGTGATGTGTGTGAGAACGAGCGCCATCTACAGGGAGAGTGGAGGATTCACTGCCGTCACTAGAGTCAAAGGTGGTGTGTGTGACAACGCGCGCCCTCTGCAGGGAGAGTGCGGGATTCACTGCCGTCACTAGAGTCAGAGGTTGTGTGTGAGAACGAGCGCCCTCTTCAGGGAGAGTGGGGGATTCACTGCCGTCACTAGAGTCAGAGGTGATGTGTTTCCGAACGAGCGCCCTCTACAGGGAGAGTGGAGGATTCACTGCCATCACTAGAGTCAGAGGTGGTGTGTGTGTGAGAACGAGCGCCCTCTACAGGGAGAGTGGAGGTTTCACTGCCGTCACTAGAGTCAGAAGTGGGGTGTGTGAGAACGAGCGCCCTCTGCAGGGAGAGTGGGGATTCACTGCCGTCACTAGAGTCAGAGGTGGTGTGTGTCAGAACGAGCGCCCTCTGCAGGGAGAGTGGAGGGTTCACTTCCGTCACTAGAGTCAGAGATGGTGTGTGTGACAACGCGCGCCCTCTGCAGGGAGAGTGGAGGATTCACTGCCGTCACTAGAGTCAGAGGTGGTGTGTGTGAGAACGAGCGCCCTCTGCAGGGAGAGTGGGGTATTCACTGCCGTCACTAGAGTTAGAGATGGTGCGCGTGAGAACGAGCGACCTCTGCAGGGAGAGTGGAGGGTTCACTTCCGTCACTAGAGTCAGAGATGGTGTGTGTGACAACGCGCGCCCTCTGCAGGGAGAGTGGAGGGTTCACTTCTGTCACTAGGGTCAGAGATGGTGTGTGTGACAACGCGCGCCCTCTGCAGGGAGAGTGGAGGATTCACTGCCGTCACTAGAGTCAGAGGTGGTGTGTGTGACAACGCGCGCCCTCTGCAGGGCGAGTGGGGGATTCACTGCATATCTTACCCGCAATTATGAAATCCGTCACTAGAGTCAGAGGTGGTGTGTGTGAGAACGAGCGTCCTCTGCAGGGAGAGTGGAGGGTTCACTTCCGTCACTAGAGTCAGAGATGGTGTGTGTGACAACGCGCGCCCTCTGCAGGGAGAGTGGAGGGTTCACTTCTGCCACTAGGGTCAGAGATGGTGTGTGTGACAACGCGCGCCCTCTGCAGGGAGAGTGGAGGATTCACTGCCGTCACTAGAGTCAGAGGTGGTGTGTGTGACAACGCGCGCCCTCTGCAGGGCGAGTGGGGGATTCACTGCATATCTTACCCGCAATTATGAAATCCGTCACTAGAGTCAGAGATAATGTGTGTGAGTACGAGCGCCCTCTGCAGGGAGAGCGGAGGGTTCACTGCCGTCACTAGAGTCAGAGGTGGTGTGTGTGAGAACGAGCGTCCTCTGCAGGGAGAGTGGAGGATTCACTGCCGTCACTAGAGTCAGAGGTGGTCAGGTGTGTGTGAGAACGAGCGCCCTCCGCAGGGAGAGTGGAGGATTCACTGCCGTCACTAGAGTCAGAGGTGGTCAGGTGTGTGTGAGAACGAGCGCCCTCTGCAGGGAGAGTGGGGGTGTCTTACCCGCAATGATGCCGTTGATGTTGCTCCCGTCCCCCTGTTTGTTGAAGACGACGTCTGAGACGCCGACCACCACCAATCCGAAGAGGATGGTCAGCATTCCCACCCACATGTAGCACCTGATGACTCGCCGCAGGAAGGCCACCGATAGTAACGCCGTGAATATAATTACAGCACCTAGGGAAACAAATAAAAATGCTAAAGCCTCACGCCCCGTCATAACTCTAAACGCTATACCTTAAAGGCTTTTAAACTCAAGTCGTAACAATATTGGCGATCAAAGAAATGCCCCACAACAAATTTAACCATCGGTTTAGCAATTACTGTGTTACTGGTACCGCACCAGACGAAATCATTCGATTTTGGATAATTGAAAGCTATGGTACTTTCAAACTAAGTTTCCGAGTTATGATCGAGGTCAAAGGTATGAAGCGCTTTGAACTTGGAACCCATGTTGTTTTGAAATATTTGTTCGCTTAACTCTTTTCAATTTGTGATCGTACAACAACGGAATGTTGTACGATCACAATTGTTTTTTTTTCAAATTCTGCATCGAAAACACCAAACTCAACCTAAGCAATCCTCTAAAACCATTCGTGACCCCAGCATTGCTAAGGTCAATCGTGATTTTAGCGGTCACATGGGGCAGAGGTGATGTGAGGAAGAAGGTCTCTCTGCTTGTCGAGTGGGTGTAGGGTACACAAATATATATAATGGAAAGCATATCATTGACAGACATATGTGTATATTGATACGGTTTTTCAAGTCGTGGTGGAGATGCAAGGCTCACCTCTTAGCATTTGAAAGCTGGAGGCGTATGTGAGACAGAGTCCGATGTACATGAGAGAAGTGGCACACATGTCACACAGCGCAGCTGGCCAGAATATCAACGGGTTGAAGCGAACGGGAATGGCTGCGACATTGTCACTAGTGTCTCTCTGACGTCTATTTGCCAGGCACTGAATGCCAAACACCAGCAAGCACAATACTTCTCCTAAGAATATGCCACAGGCCTGGAAAATAGAGCAAATAGATTGTGTAGAGCAATGATTACACCACAGCAAAGAAACCAAACACATACATGTACATTATGAGCAATTATTCCAACAAGGCAAACAAAGTAAACATATATGATACATACCGGTATATGTAAGTTGTGTAATAAATTTGACAAGCAAAACCTGGTGTCAAAATTCTTACCTGAAGAAATTGATGTTGAAATTTTCAAGGGGGGCCGCCAACTTTACGTACGGAAAAGGTATGATCCGCCCATCTGTAAACATGCAAAGCAAATTATAGGCAATTTATTTAATGTTCCGCAGCTTTTGCAGTAAAAATGATTGTACCTGTAATCAAAGTTTTTATATATGGCTTATAATTCGCTACTACTAGCATTGTTAGCAGCTGTTTTGACTTTTTTGGTCATAATTGAATACATCATGAACACTGCCCAGGGTTGCAATGAGGCCTGTTACAATTTCCATTCTCCAAACTTATCCCAAGTCTTTGTTGTGGTTGCATTATGTTGTGGTTACTATCAAGTGTATGTGCCCGAACAACAAACACACCTGCCAGACACCTGCAATAACTGGTAACTCCTATGCCATACACCTGCAATATTACTCACCTACCACACACCTGCAATAGCTTAACGGGCATACACCTGCTATACACCTGCAATAACTGACCTGCCATACACCTGCAATACCTCACCTGCCATACACCTGCAATAACTCACCTTCCATACACTTGCAATAATTCACCTGCCATACCTCACCTGACATGCACCTGCAATACCTGACCTGCCATAAAACCTGCAATAAATCCCATGCCATACACCTGCAATAACTCACCTGCCAAACACCTGCAATAACTCACCTGCCATACACCTGGAATAACTCACCTGCCAAACACCTGCAATAACTCACCTGCCAAACACCTGCAATAACTCACCTGCCATACCTCACCTGCAATAACTCACCTACCATACACCTGCCATACCTGACCTGCCATACCTGACCTGCCATACACCTGCAATAACTGACCTGCCATACACCTGCAATACCAAACGCCTGCAATAACTCACCTGCCATACACCTGCAATAACTCACCTGCCATACCTGACCTGCCATACCTGACCTGCCATACACCTGCAATAACTGACCTGCCATACACCTGCAATACCAAACGCCTGCAATAACTCACCTGCCATACACCTGCAATAACTCACCTGCCATACCTGACCTGCCATACCTGACCTGCCATACACCTGCAATAACTCACCTGCCATACACCTTCAATACCTCACTACTTTATCTAGAATTTTTAGCATTCCTTAGCCGGCTTCTATATGCTTTAAAGTTGCCTATCGAGCTCTTGCCCGCCCAAACAAAGCCCAGGCAAAATGTATATCAAAATTTGCAGAAAACTCGATTGTTTCATTCTATAAATTCAGAAACTTGATAAACATCGCCGTTTCGGCTGTCATGTGGTAAACGTGTTCATCCCGGGACACCACGGAACTCTCTCGCGGCACTGCTACAAGCACACACACTGATGACGTTTACCACTAAGTTAAACAGTTGAGGTAAATTGATATCATGGGCAAGGCTAAAAGACTCTATTTGGCACACTGGCACGGGTGGAGTATGGACCAAATAAATCTTGACTGATTCAAGGACTGATTCTGATTGTATTTTGACCTCTTTAGTTTTGGAGGGAAAGAGCTCGATATGCAACTGTAAGGTTGTTGTATATTCAGGATTATTTAACCAATTTACGTCATATCGTGTCATTAGGAGTAGGAAGGGAAGAGCATGACTAAACCCCTAATCCCTTACGTTAACGCGATACCTCCCTCCACCCCCCCCCCCACCCCCCAGCCTCCCCCACAATGCAAGTTGCACACTTAATGTATAAATACTTTATTTGCACCGATGAATTTATCTCTTGATCTAAGTTTATATAGAACAGCAATTAAGCGTCAATTACCTTCTTCATGATGCCTGGCGCCAGACAATACACAGTACATACACATCACTCTTGCCATTAGCCCGGTTTATGGCCGCTCGCAAGGAGGCAGGCAGGAGGCCTCTTTATGGCCTCCAGACTTGTCCGCTCGCAAGGAGGCCGGCAGGAGGCCTGTTTACGGCTTAGGCTTGTCCGCTCGCAAGGAGGGGGCAGGAGGCCTGTTTATGGCCTCCAGGCTTGTCCACTCGGAAGGATGCAGGTAGGAGGCCTCTTTATGGCCTCCAGGCTTGTCTGCTCGCAAGCGGCCTGTCAGATTTTACCTGCATTAACAGCCATGAACAGGGCTATCTTGCCATAGCTTGTGGGAAGGATGAGAAATGTGTGTCGACGCGCACATACCGACGCCAGGGTTTCTTCCACAGACACTTCTGCGCTATATTGGGTACCCGCAAAGGATAACAATGGCAAGATGGCAATCTTGAGCCCTTTCACATTTTGCAGGGCATTGGGCGGAGAGTAACGTACCTTTTTCGGAATCTTTACATATTAATTTCCACGACGGCAAGCAGAAAAAACTTCTTTCAACACATTTCTGCTTCAACATTCATAACAAATTATGCCAACCGCCAAATCCAAAAACATCCTTGCCGCCTGGGGTGGGGGGGGGGGGTGCGAACAAACAAACACGCATGGCGAGAAGCGGTGCTGATGGCGAGAACTTTTTGGGGTATGGCAATAGTTTCTAAAAGTGGCAATTGGCTTTTATGGAAGGAAAACATTTCTTCTTCAGAAATAGTTGACTAGATGCGAGGTGGAGCTGTTAGAACGCGCTGTATGCGGACTTGAAGCGGGACCCTGTTGGGACCTGGCGAAGCGAGGCATCTTTATTCACGTGTGGCAGGCGGGCTTTGTATCAACTATGCCTAATCTGAGCGCCTGTGGTTCAGACGGTACAGTCTTGACACATGTTCTTGTGACTGTAACGTCTGAACACATGGCATGCAAGTGCTGTTCAGCCGTCAATTTTCGCCTTCAGCACAAATACTCACATGCATCTATCGCGGAAGCGGTGACAGTTGTCGGAGGTCAGTGACCGCGGTGCCGGTGCATCAACTTGGCTCAAGAGTTGTTACTTGTTTATCTTCCATTTAACGGTAATTCGCTGTTCGCGCTGATCAACTTTATAATCAGATTATTTACGTGGAAACTTATCTATTTTACTTGTTTGATCGCAGTATCCATGTATTTTAATCCCATTGTATCGTGAATAAAGAAGTCTGCTGAATTTCGTGCGATTTGTTTGAAACAGCGAGGCGACTACCTTAGCGTCTCTTATTTAGAATCCCCGCCACCAGGTGGCTGGGCGCTAGTTCCCTGACGTGTAATTTGTTTATGTAACAGGAAGTGTTGCATGTTAGGAATCGATGTCCGCGGTATTTAAGGAGCTGATTCGGGGTGGGTCACTCTCTTTACTTTTGACCAGCCGACCTTCTAGACCCTCCACTGGTCTAGAGTTGAGTCGTACCTTTTTGTGAACGTGCATGCTGGAAAACAGCGTGGCCTTCACGTGGTCTTTACACAACATGTCCGGGAAAGTAGCGTGGTCTTCCATGTAACATATGTCTGGGAAAGTGTGCGTCGTCTGCTCAGACGAGTTTGGGACTGGCTACGGATTTTCTAAGTATGCAAAAGGACAATTCCCCAGTACCGTCAATTTAAGAGACATTACAGCAATTATGTTTCTATTTATGAGACAATTATCGAAAGCTAATGTTTATTCCGGATTCTGCTTCCACATGCCAATGATCGTATCTGATGAAATGTTTTTCTATATCCAATCCACCCCGCCCTGCGCACGCAATGCCAAAACTCGATTATAAAATCGTATACTATATATATCTACGGGTATAACTAGGTTGTATTTACAAATTTGTGTGGGCCACTGTGTAGTGAGTGAAAGCTGCTTGTCGAGCTTCATCCGCTAAATCTAATACAATTAGCAGAAACACTATCAATTAGAGAATCATAATACGCATCGCCGTTTCGACTGTGATATGGCAAACGTGTTTATCCGGTGACACCATGGAACTCTGTCGCGGCACTGTTACTTATTACCAAGCATCGCGAAGCGCAAAAACTGATGACATTTACCATAAACTTGAATACTTATTACTTGTGGGAAAGAGCTTTCTATATGTAACTTTAAACATTTGCAATGCCGTACCTTGTGTCCTATACGCAGTGCCGTCACCCCCCTCCCCCCCCTACACACACACTCAGTCGCAGTTTCTACACAGCTTGACATTGGTTCATTAGCGTCTTAATCAATTTATTTGTTTTGCCCCTTGCGCGACTGAAGCCTCTTATGTGACTTTTGTATCATTTTACAATTCGGATGCACAAGAAGACTGTTACGTGTGTCAGCTAGTGCCCGCCCATCCACCCCGCTCGCTCTCCGCCCCGTGCACGTTAGATAACACCAATCCACTTAATTCACCCTCTGCTCCTACCCCTGCTGTTAACATTGTTACATGTTAAATCCGCGGAGAGTTTCCACAGCTCAGTTGATAGTGCCCTGGGTTGTAGATCAATAGGTCCCAGGTTTGACAATGCGCTCGGGCACCTGCTCTACTGGGTGCCTCAATCTCTCATCTGTCTCAATCATCTCACGAAGGTCCTTGGCCGTCGTATTCCTCAACATGAGCCCAGCAACAACAATCATTCGATCCAAACCCTTGGAGGGGGGGGGGGGGCATTGCCTGAGGTATATACATATGTGCCGCCCAAATGTTAGGTAGATACATATTTGCCGCCCAATTGACCTTTTTTTCGCCGGAGCAAAAAGCTACAGAAAGCTACAATTTGTATAAAATCCCATATTTAACCTCCGTATAATTGGCCACGACTGTCAGTGTCTGGTATGTTTTGATGACCACAAAATCTTCCGACTTTCTCTCGCTCTCGATATACCCTCAATGGCCTGGGCACAAAGGATAGCACACTTCCGCCACTGCAATGCAGTGCCCCCGCCCCCCCCCCCCCCTGGGCATCGCCCCTCCCATATATACCCATTTTATCCGATACAGATTGATAATGCGCCTCCCATATTACCATCTTGTTCATTTCAATGCGATGATACTTCTTATTCTATTTAAGTACAATCTATCAATCTAAAGGCTCCCAAATGCAATTAAAGATAATAAAATATGCAGATATTTCTTATTTTCACAATCGTTCATCCGCATTCCTAATCCCAGCTGATCCTGTCAAAGGCTAATTATGGGTTTTGTTTGTTACCTTATAGATACAGGCTATACTGTCCTTGACATCGCCGTTTACTGCGCGGCGTGTTTTCCCGCAAGTCTCCCCCTCCCCCAAAAGTTTCATCTGTTTGTCCTGTTCACGGCATCTGTCGAAATCTACGGTCTGTGTAAAAAAAGGGCTCCAAGGCGAGACGCAGCTGGCCGGGTCTTAGACCTGCTTCCCTCAAGCGCATATCAACGCCGGCTGGGACACCACAAAGTGAGAAGCGTAGTGACAATAAGGCCCCGCCGCAGAATCTTGGCTTCAAGATAAAAACCGACGGTGGTGAGGGAAGCCCGTCAGAAGCTGTGGACGAAGAAAGACGTTTGCCTGGCGAGGAGAAGAAGGAGGAATCAGATGAAGAGGATGATGAAGTTCAGTCTGAGAACCAAGCGAATGAAGAGGAGGACCAAGAGAATGAAGAGGAGGACCAAGAGAATGAAGAGGAGGACCAAGAGAATGAAGAGGAGGACCAAGAGAATGAAGAGGAGGACCAAGAGAATGAAGAGGAGGACGAAGATGAGGAAGAGGAAGGTGGAATGGAAGATGAGGATGAGGATGAAGATGATGAGGACGGTAACGATTCTGGGGAAAAGGAAGAAGATGACGATAGGGAAGAATATGGCACAGATGGAGAACTAGATGAGGATGAAGACGATGAAGATGAATTGGAACGGGTGGAAGAATAGGCGGACGCTGGAGGCTGGCGGGCAGATCTGGCACAAGTATCTCGCTATCTGACACAGCATAAGTACAAGAAGGGCTTTCGGCTACTCTGGGGGATGTCGCGAGGTGCGAGGAAGGCAATGACAGAGGCTGTCGGTGACAACATAAAGAAGGAACTGCGGTTATCTTTTTCGCATCAAGGGAAGCGCCTAAACCTCCTGTCCAAGCCTTTGACCCTCCAAGCCCTCAAGGAATTCTCGTGGCAGAGCCTCATCGAAGAAGCCAAGGAAACAACCGTCGCGGGTCCAACACACCATAAGCGGTAAGTTACTCACGTATTAAAATGGTGCCTTATGAAAATGTTAACTTGAGACTTCCCACCTATTTCTATGTCTAACAACTGCTAAACGCAGTCAAGTTGTGTTATTTGTAGGTGGTAAAAAAATATGATTTAAATGTTTGCGACAAACGTTGTAACAACGTTGTCCAGATGCTAACTTGGAGATGACGTCATACCAAACCTAAACCCAGTGAACGTTGTGTGTTTGATGTAATTGCTGCTTCTAGGATTATACGATCAATTACTTTGCATGGACCTTAGCAAATGTATATCTCTTGGTCCAGAGTGCGGACCGCTTAGAAAGCTGGCACGACCCACCAAAGACACATTGGTAGTTTTCTGGCCATCTTGGCGCAAGTGCCCCCAGGCAAGCCCGCTTCTCTAGGAGCAAAACGGTAACAATGTTAAAATCCTTCGACGTTAGTAGGGGATCGACTGTAGCTTTTATTATAATGTGGGCGCGTACAATAATAGTGCCTACGTATTCTATATACCTTGTTCTATCTTCTGACATCAAGAAAGTGTGTCAACACTAGATTGTTGCAGTCAGATTTTTGCGAACAAATGTTGGAGCATGCGACTTGCCTGGGGGCACTTGCGCCAACTGGCCATCGTGCTGTACAAGTTTCGCCCGAAAATGTACAAGTTCATGGCGTCAGCTACGCGTTTTTATAATTCACACCCGGTTGGCCCTTCCGGTTCCCCATAATTTTGCATATTTAATTCATCATGAACACTGATTTATATGAAATATTCAGTACGTCGCCGCAGGCAGGTTAGGCCAACTTCTCTCCACCGGAAATTCCGGAATTATCTGACCAGCAACAGCAAAACGGAAAGGGAAAGTGATACAGACAGTGAAGCTGAAGGTGTCAACAAGGTTAATGTGCCTTTAGAGACCATAACAGGGGCGAAGCGGAGACTGACAAAGCGAGACAGCCAGGCGGGCAGCGGATTTGGCTGTGAATCACAGCAACGAAGTAGCGAGAGCTGGGCCTGGGCTCGAGCCAGGACTGGCTTGCAAGCGACACTTCATTGCTTCCATTCTTCAATTAAGTTGTTTTTCGACTTTTTGACCCTCGATCAAACTTGCCCAAAGCAGGTTACCCAGCTGAAGTTGTTAGTAGTATGCATTGGCTTAGTCAACAACATTCAAAATGTGACATCGCTCTACATGCAGTCACAGTAGGGGTGGGGGGGGGGGGCGGGGCACCATAGTAAATCAGTGTAGGGTGTGGTGATGTGCCGTCATAATTTTGTTGATCAGCGACATATTAATATGTGCATTAATTAGGCCGGTCTTATTCAAGAAAGAAGGGGTGAATACCAGTTTTTGTGCACAATATAACAAAGAATAAACAATATTTATTTAGCAACTTTATTTAGCAACTAAAATGTTATCTTATCGTAATTTACCCAAATTATATGAATCAATTAATTTAATAATAAACTTGAGAACAATTTAAATTAGATCTACAGGGGTCCGGAAGGGGGCGTCCAGTGTCCAGTCTTGATTTTTCAAAATTCGCAGTGTCAAATGTCGATTTTTTATAATTTGCACTGTCAAATGTCGATTTTTCAAAATTTGCAGTGTTGAATGTCAAAAGCGTCGCTTTTTTCAGTGTCGTTTTTTTCTAAAAAGCCACTATCCGTGTGGATGTTTTCTCTTCAAATCCTTGGTGTCGCAATTTAGGGGTCAATGTCGAATGTCGATTTTTTAAATATGCCGGTGTTGCATGTCGCCATTTGCCCCTTCCAGACCCCTGGCTATATATGCAGCAACGAGTGGACATTTGCAACCATCTTAGACCATTTCCAGCCACGTACATGCCCATCCCCTTATGGTTCAGTCATCTAGCGACTAACGTAAACATATCAGTCACACGCTAGCTATATCTAGCGAATGCCGGACAAAAGACGTGGGGGGGGGGGGGTTCAGTTGCTATGAAATAACAGGCAAAATTTCAGCGGATAGTCAGCTGTTTCCAGGAATCTGCTACTCGCCGATACCTTGACTGTATCACCTGCCTTCACTTTCAAGTGACGTATCTTAATTTCATCTTGTCAATCATTTGGTTTGTAACGTTTTTTTTCATCGACAAAAACGTTTTTTGGCACCTGAATTTTCGAGATAAAACAAAGTTCTTTAAACCGCAGTAAAACGTTTTGAATTACGAGCCTATTAAGTAAACGTTTACGTTTACTGTTTCCGCCCGCATGCAGATATCTGTTTGAATATTCATAAGAAACTGCGTAATCACGGAACCGGAAGCGCCAACCGGGTGTGAATTACAAAAACGCGTCAGCTACCGGGGTGGAACTGTGGCGGCAAGGCTGCACACAGAAAGCGTTCAAGCTACTGCAAGCCTTTGGGGTCAATTGATATCACGGGCAAGGCTAAGAGACACTATTTGGCAGTCTGGCATGGGTGGAGGTTAGACAAAACCAATCTTGAATGATTCAAGGACTGATCCTTATTTGTATTTTGACCTCTTTAGTTTTGGCGGGAATAAGCTCCACATGCAACTTTAAGATGCTTCAGCAATTTATTCCATAATGACTTCAAGTTTTATGCAAATAACGTGCAGGTCTCCTTAACATAATACCGTCGTATATTGTTTTCATACTGTAGGCAGGGCCGCAAGCCGTAAGATGACTATAGATTGGAGTTAAGATTAACGTACTTCATCAATTGATTATATAATTACTTCAAGTCACACGCAAATAACGTCCGTGTTTAACACCAATAAAGTCATACATTCTGTCCATATTGCAGGCAGGGCCACCCGCCGTCACACGGCGCTTACACTTCCTGGACGCCGAGCTGTCATACAGTCTTGGCTGGGACAATGTGCAGCTGGCCGTTCATAGGAAGCACCAGTCGCGACTCAACGGCAACCAGTTCCCCATGTGGGCCATGGCGTTCGCGGTGCAGCACCGAGTTCCATCTCTGGGCATCGACGGCGAGGACACAGTTGACGCCGCTGACATGTCTCCTGCGGTGTTCTTGCCACAGGACGCCGATTGGCAGGTACGGCGCCAGCGATGCGTCATCATCGTCCAGAGGATACTTGTGACGTACATGGGTTTCTTCAAGGACTTGGCCGAGGACGTCACGTGGCATGTCCCTCACAGGGAATCGTTGGCGATGAGTCGCAAGTCTTGTGTTGTGAATCTTGGCGTTGTGGAGGCTAACCCTGCGTCCACAGCTGGTGTCCTTGACATCATGGACAAACCCATGGACTACGTGCCGACATTCCCGAATGGACGCGTCCACGCTCTTCCCTGTTACGGGGACCAGCTAAGCATCGAGCGGATGACGTTCTGCAAAGCAAGCGCGGGTCATCTGCGAAACTCCACGTGACAGGCTGGAAGGACTGGTACCCACGCCCCAAGAATTCCACAAGGAGACTATACTGCTGCAAGACACCATGACCAAACTCTGACGGACGAAGCGCGGGAGATGCTGGCACCCTGTACAACCTCAAGAACAGGTTCAACCACCGCTCGCTGTCAAGCCAGGTCATAGCCAACTTTCAGCATGTGTGGGACTTCTTGCGCTTCTCAACACACAGCTTCATCGTCCTCTTGGCCATGCAGCTGACCGAAATGGAGACGCTCGAGTCCGTTCCTCGCGGCTCCGCGGACGTGGACAAGGCGGCGTTCCTGGATGCTGTTGCAGAGCGGGTGGTAGAACCGTCTGGTGTGCGCCGCCTGCCTCCTCAGTTCGTCAGGTGACGCAGCAGTATGAGTACTGCAACTGCGGAAAAGGTATGTAAGAAACGGTTAGCTCTTAATGATAACTGTTTTAAACCGTTGTTGTATGCATCGAGGCGGATACTTAAATTTGTAGAAGAGGAGGGTGGGGCGGGGCCATTAAAAGGCCGGCTCAAAAATGTCAAATGGGTGGGTGTGGGGCGGACCGTCCCCGGCCGCCTGCATCCGTGCATGGCTAAATTCCGCCTTATTTATGAAAAGAAGCTAGGGTACTAATTTATTTCTCTTAATCGTTGTAAGTTTTGATTCTTATTTCGCACTGTAAATGACATTAAAATGTATTTTCTTATCACATGCACATCCAGACAAAGACGAACCAATGGTGCAGTGCTCTAACAGCGGCTGCCCAAGTGCCTGGTACCACTTCTCCTGTGTGGAACCTCCCATTCAGCAGGAGCCAGTGGGCGACTGGTTTTGCTGAGACACCTGCCGTACTGCAGACGGCTAAATCTACTGCAGTTGTCGAAAGCGAAGGGGCCGGAGCGACATGGCTATGATCACCTGCGCTCGGGCGGGTGAATGCCAGACGTTTGAGCGCTACCATCGCGAGTGCCTTCTCGCCCGACCTGCGTATGATGATGGTGAGTAAACCAGATTTACCTATGTGGGTTTTAAAGAGTGACATAATTATATATTACGGGCAGGATACAGATCTAGGCTCCAAATAATTAATTTCGCGTAAAAAAGATTTCAGTTTCTCATGGTAAACTCAATTGGAACGCTCTACTTGTTTCATCCAAGAAATACCTAAATCTGCAATGAATGAATACAAAAACGTGTTTTATGTTGAATACTCACAGGACAACCTTGGTTTTGCTGCGACGAGTGCAAGTTTGAAGACCAGAGGGATGACGCGAGGAAGGAATACAGCCTGGAGGTGGCCTGGAGAGGGCTGTGCCACTTGGTCAACCGAGACATCGTCAGGGAAGGAGACGGCCCGGCGATGCTCTCCATGTGGCGTGTTCACCTCCTGCAATTCTGTCATGAGAGGCACCCGAAATATGTGATGGCTGCTCATCTGCTCCTCGCCAGTGAGTATCACTTATATGACCATTGAAGACTATGTATAATTCAAGCGCAAGGGTACATTTCAGAAGTCAATGTGTTTCATTTATCACCGGGAATTCCCGAAAAGAGTTTAACAATACCTGTTCCAAGTAACATTATTTAAAACATGATTACTGTTTCGACAGACACTGGTGGAGGACTACATCCGCGTCTCCGGGAGGAGATGACCTGGGAGCGTGTTGCCAACCTGCATGGCGGAAGCGGGTGCAACATCGGTCTGGACCTCCTGAACGAGTTCCTCAACAATTATTTCAAAGGTAAATACACACACTTAAAGATCCACTCTTAAGACATATAATACCATCTCCATTTCCAACTTTACATCGCTTGTGTCCAAATGTGTTACAATTTCTTATTGACTTGACAGAGATGCTGAAACACTCCCGAGGCCAATACGCGGAGCGGCAGGTCAACCGATGCAGTCAGCTTGGTGGCGAGTTTGGCAAGTTATTTGATGAAACCGTCGCCCGCAGCTTTGATGTCAGCCTGCAGCGGCGCCCTCCTTCCCGTACAGAGACTTTTTGCGACGATATCACAGTCGCTGTGCGCGAGCTGATGCCAGAGGCACTGTTTGCTTACCTCCCAATCCCAGAGCGTTCTCATCGGGCCTTCCATGACTTCCCGCGAAGTACAGAACTACGTGACCCGGCACGACTTGGACAACGCCTGACAGAGCTGTCCACAGAATACGACTTCTGGAACCGGAGAAGGATTAGGTTGGAGGCGAGACTTGCGCGACCTTACTGACACCGCTAGTGTCGCCCTGCTCGGGGTGTGCCAGTCTCCAGCCTCGCTAGCCTCCAGCCTCGCCTGCTCGGGGTGTGCCAGCCTCGCCTGCTCGGGGTGTGCCAGCCTCGCCAGACTCAGCCTCGCTAGCTCGGGGTGTGCCAGCCTCGCCAGCTCGGGGTGTGCCAGTCTCCAGGATCGCTAGCCTCCAGCCTCGCCTGCTCGGGGTGTGCCAGCTTCGCCTGCTCGGGGTGTGCCAGACTCAGCCTCGCCTGCTCGGGGTGTACCAGCCTCGCCTGCTCGGGGTGTACCAGCCTCGCCTGCTCGGGGTGTGCCAGACTCAGCCTCGCCAGCTCGGGGTGTACCAGCCTCGCCTGCTCGGGGTGTGCCAGCCTCGTCTGCTCGGGGTGTACCAGCCGCTGCCTCGCCACATGCCAGACTCAGCCTCACCAGGTCGGGGTGTACCAGCCTCACTTGCTCGGGGTGTACCAGCCTCGTTTGCCCGGGGTGTACCAGCCGCAGCCTCGCCACATGCCAGACTCAGCCTCGCCAGCTCGGGGTGTACCAGCCTCGCCTGCCCGGGGTGTACCAGCCTCGTCTGCTCTGGATGTACCAGCCGCAGCCTCGCCACATGCCAGACTCAGCCTCACCAGCTCGGGGTGTACCAGCCTCGCCTGCTCGGGGTGTGTCAGTCTTCAGCGTCACCAGTCTCCAGCCTCGCCAGCTTGGGGTGAGTCCAGCCTCGCCTGCCCGTCGTGTGTCAGTCTCCAGCGTCACCAGCCTCCATCCTCGCCAGCTTGGGGTGAGTCCAGCCTCGCCAGCCAGCTCGGGGTGTGTCGGTCTCCAGCGTCACCAGTCTCCAGCCTCGCCAGCTTGGGGTGAGTCCAGCCTCGCCAGCCAGCTCGGGGTGTGTCGGTCTCCATCCTCGCCAGCCTCCAGCCTCGCCAGCTTGGGGTGAGTCCAGCCTCGCCAGCCAGCTCGGGGTGTGTCGGTCTCCATCCTCGCCAGCCTCCAGCCTCGCCAGCTTGGGGTGAGTCCAGCCTCGCCTGCCCGGGGTGTGACAGTCTCCAGCGTCACCAGTCTCCAGCCTTGCCAGCTTGGGGTGAGTCCAGCCTCGCCTGCCCGGGGTGTACCAGCCGCAACCTCGCCACATGCCAGACTCAGCCTCGCCAGCTCGGGGTGTACCAGCCTCGCCTGCTCGGGGTGTACCAGCCGCAGCCTCGCCACATGCCAGACTCAGCCTCACCAGCTCGGGGTGTACCAGCCTCGCCTGCTCGGGGTGTGTCAGTCTCCAGCGTCACCAGCCTCCATCCTCGCCAGCTCGGGGTGAGTCCAGCCTCGCCAGCCAGCTCGGGGTGTGTCGGTCTCCAGCGTCACCAGTCTCCAGCCTCGCCAGCTTGGGGTGAGTCCAGCCTCGCCAGCCAGCTCGGGGTGTGTCGGTCTCCATCCTCGCCAGCCTCCAGCCTCGCCAGCTTGGGGTGAGTCCAGCCTCGCCAGCCAGCTCGGGGTGTGTCGGTCTCCATCCTCGCCAGCCTCCAGCCTCGCCAGCTTGGGGTGAGTCCAGCCTCGCCTGCCCGGGGTGTGACAGTCTCCAGCGTCACCAGCCTCCAGCCTCGCCAGCTTGGGGTGAGTCCAGCCTCGCCTGCCCGTGGTGTGTCAGTCTACAGCGTCACCAGCCTCCAGCCTCGCCTGCTCGGGGTGTGCCAGACTCAGCCTCGCCTGCTCGGGGTGTACCAGCCTCGCCTGCTCGGGGTGTACCAGCCTCGCCTGCTCGGGGTGTGCCAGCCTCGTCTGCTCGGGGTGTACCAGCCGCTGCCTCGCCACATGCCAGACTCAGCCTCACCAGGTCGGGGTGTACCAGCCTCGCTTGCTCGGGGTGTACCAGCCTTGTTTGCCCGGGGTGTACCAGCCGCAGCCTCGCCACATGCCAGACTCAGCCTCGCCAGCTCGGGGTGTACCAGCCTCGCCTGCCCGGGGTGTACCAGCCTCGTCTGCTCTGGATGTACCAGCCGCAGCCTCGCCACATGCCAGACTCAGCCTCACCAGCTCGGGGTGTACCTGCCTCCCCGGCTCGGGGTGTGTCAGTCTTCAGCGTCACCAGTCTCCAGCCTCGCCAGCTTGGGGTGAGTCCAGCCTCGCCTGCCCGTCGTGTGTCAGTCTCCAGCGTCACCAGCCTCCATCCTCGCCAGCTTGGGGTGACTCCAGCCTCGCCAGCCAGCTCGGGTGTGTCGGTCTCCATCCTCGCCAGCCTCCAGCCTCGCCAGCTTGGGGTGAGTCCAGCCTCGCCTGCCCGGGGTGTGACAGTCTCCAGCGTCACCAGTCTCCAGCCTTGCCAGCTTGGGGTGAGTCCAGCCTCGCCTGCCCGGGGTGTACCAGCCGCAACCTCGCCACATGCCAGACTCAGCCTCACCAGCTCGGGGTGTACCAGCCTCGCCTGCTCGGGGTGCACCAGCCGCAGCCTCGCCACATGCCAGACTCAGCCTCACCAGCTCGGGTGTACCAGCCTCGCCTGCTCGGGGTGTGTCAGTCTCCAGCGTCACCAGCCTCCATCCTCGCCAGCTTGGGGTGAGTCCAGCCTCGCCAGCCAGCTCGGGGTGTGTCGGTCTCCAGCGTCACCAGTCTCCAGCCTCGCCAGCTTGGGGTGAGTCCAGCCTCGCCAGCCAGCTCGGGGTGTGTCGGTCTCCAGCGTCACCAGTCTCCAGCCTCGCCAGCTTGGGGTGAGTCCAGCCTCGCCAGCCAGCTCGGGGTGTGTCGGTCTCCATCCTCGCCAGCCTCCAGCCTCGCCAGCTTGGGGTGAGTCCAGCCTCGCCAGCCAGCTCGGGGTGTGTCGGTCTCCATCCTCGCCAGCCTCCAGCCTCGCCAGCTTGGGGTGAGTCCAGCCTCGCCTGCCCGGGGTGTGACAGTCTCCAGCGTCACCAGTCTCCAGCCTTGCCAGCTTGGGGTGAGTCCAGCCTCGCCTGCCCGGGGTGTACCAGCCGCAGCCTCGCCAGATGCCAGACTCAGCCTCGCCAGCTCGGGGTGTACCAGCCTCGCCTGCTCGGGGTGTACCAGCCGCAGCCTCGCCAGATGCCAGACTCAGCCTCGTCAGCTCGGGGTGAGTCCAGCCTCGCCTGCTCGGGGTGTACCAGCCTCGCCAGCTTGGGGTGAGTCCAGCCTCGCCTGCCCGGGGTGTGTCAGTCTCCAGCGTCACCAGCCTCCAGCCTCGCCAGCTTAGGGTGAGTCCAGCCTCGCCTGCCCGGGGTGTGACAGTCTCCATCGTTACCAGTCTCCAGCCTCGCCAGCTCGGGGTGAGTCCAGTCTCGCCAGCCAGCTCGGGGTGTGACGGTCTCCGGCCTCGCCAGCTTGGGGTGAGTCCAGCCTCGCCTGCCCGTGATGTGACAATCTCCAGCCTTGCCAGCTTGGGGTGAGTCCAGCCTCGCCTGCCAGGGGTGTGCCAGCCTCCAGCGTCGCCAGCCTCCAGCCTCGCCAGCCTCCAGCCTGGCAAACCTTGTGGCGTTGCCTGTTTAAGTCGGTGCAGCACTCTGAGCAGCGTGACAGAAGGAGCAGCACCGCACCCCTCCACAGCAGGCCATGATGTCGGCGTCTCGTATGCCCTCGACCTGCAAAGCGCTGAGGACCATCTCTCGTATGCAGCGCGTCCTGCTCATGCGCACCATATCAATCATGGCCTTCTCGCATCGGAAGCTGATCATACTCCCAGGAGGAGTGTACAGGATGGCTTCCCCTGGCATGCCATTTTGAGCGCAGCGACTGACTTCCTGCCAATACTCGATGACGGATGATGGAGGACCCCAATGAAGCACGTACTTGATGGCGTCCACGTGCACACCAAGCCCGAATGCCACGGTGGAAATAAAGCAGCGAACTCAGGAGTCGTTTGCTCGAAAGGCCTCCGGGACATGCAATTCTGTTGTCGCGTCCAACTTGGCGTGAAAGAACAGAACGAGATCGTCCAAGTCGTGCTGCTCCAACACCTCCACCAGCTCCATGTAGAGCCTGGTGACCCTATTAATGCTTCTGTGGAATCAAAATGTTACAATTAATCATATGATTATATGATATATGTGATTGTGTTTTAGGGCCGTGTTGTCCTACAAAAAGGCCAAATTGGGTCAAGAAACATAGCGAGATAGGATTCAATAGTGTTGTCGCCTATTAAGACATGGTATGTTCACAAATACTACGGCCAATAATGGAAATGTTGACGTTTGTACATTGATAGGGATATATAGCCTATTTTGTCGTTTCGATGGATAACCAATAAGATACTTGTCACGTCATATCTCACTTTATATGCTTACCGGCAAAAGATCACTGCCTTCGGTGTATCGCCTTGCTTGGTGAGCAGTAACTGCGTATACCACGCCAGGTCCCCGCTGACGGTGGCCTTGCCCTCCACGCGAAAATCCACGTAAATGGTGGGCCTGCAGTTGTAATGCAAGCATAAACAGCGTTGAAATAGTATGATTGTTATTTACATGATATATATGAGGGCAAACCTTTCTGCGTAAAGGTCGAATTGTATCTACTATGGTATCCCATCAGACTGTGTGATACCATATTTTAGGCATTTAGGGTAGGTCATACGTAATATCCTTATCTAATGCTGTTATAGATTCAGGAGCATTTTCCGGGGACATGGGCTCAAGCGTTAATCACTCCTTTACACAAATTGTGCCCCAAAACCGATGTACACAACGAGATTGAGTCACCCGTAGGGTGAAAATGACGTAAAATGTAAAATCCGGATTATGTCTTCGGTCCACTACAATGGCCTTGACCTTAATAATTGACTTGCTTGACTTTTTTTTGTGAAGTATTGAGCCCCTCAGATCCAGATTTGACACCTTAGATACAGATTGACGCCTCAGATCTATATTTGGCATATTTGATACCTCAGATCCGGCAGCTCTAAAACTGTCGCTATAGTGAGCATCCTCTCAATTGTTGGTCCCATCCGAAAAGTAAAAGTCACTCTTTAGTTTCGCCCCCGGGCTCAACGATCTCGCTCGGTGGACATCCCTACCATGCACATTTTCATAGCAACCAACTGAATCATCCCACCACCCCAGACCGCTTTCAACCACCCGTCCCCCGCCCCGCCCCCCACAACAGTATACCTACACTGGAACCGTGGGCACTGTGCCGCTCGCGACAGTGAAGAGCTTCGCTGTAACGTTGTTATGATAAGTAAGATTAGAGAGTCGCGCTGTGTTGACATCTCGATAAGCCAAGTAACGAGTCTGCGGCGACACATCATGGATATCAACCAGCTGTTTTTAATAGTTAATAGCTCTCGTAGGGTCCTATGTTAAAGCTTAGCAATTTTTTGCGGACAAACTAAGCAGGCGATTTGCAAAATTCAAAGACGTGATATAAGTTACCGACGGGCTCAATACGTGACATAATGTACAGCGTCATTAAATGAACACTGTGAACGTTATAGCAACTTTCCTGATTTTTGGTCCTATCTACCAATGGTTAAGAACAAACAAAAAATTCCTGTGACCTTGACCTTTGACGTACATACCCCGCTAACGAACTTGACCGAGATATGTGGCATACCTATCGATGGGTAAAGTTACAGAACAAAATGTTGCGTTTTGCGACCTACAGAGAGCGCACACACACACACAGACAAACGAACGAAGTGATAGATGCCGTAAAATCGAAGATTTCACGTCATAACTATAGAGGTATGTCGTAACGCGGTTTTATTGGTGACATATTCATCAAAATTTAAACAAGATATTGACTGACTGGGCGGAAAAAGTCAATAACGAAATAATTGAAGGCCAGTCCTCTTATCGTACAGGACGATCAACTGCTTATAACATATTTGCTTTATATGGTCTAGCCCAAAAGTATCCATGTAAGGAGCGTGGTTGTTTTACTAAGTAATTTCTTAGACTGTTAAATAGGAATGAGACAAGGCTGCATGCTTAGTCCATTTCTCTTGTTCTATTTTGTTATATGAATTAAATGTATCAGGTGATTTGTGCAAAAACTACAAATTACAATTAAATCTAAGAATCTCACTGTACCTGTCGGGTACCTTGGAGACGATGTGAAATCTCGGAACTCCAACCGTCGTGCACAAGGATTCCAGGATCGCTGGCGTCACTGTGGCTGTAGCGGCAACCAGCGGGGTGGCCTTGAACATGGAGCGGAGCTCCCGTACGCGCCGGTACGAGGCCCTAAACGTGTTACCCCTGTTGAGGTACAAAATAGGTTAGCTATGGCAATAATTTTTATATGTGTATAGCTGCTAAATAAGAATCTTGAACTGTGTGATATGTTTGCGCGGTTTCCGGCAGTGTCTGTCTGTGTGAAGCTTAGGGATACCTACCATGTTACGACACAATGCGCCTCGTCAATGGCAAGCAGGCAGATTATGTCTCTGAGGGACAGGAAGATGTCACGCCAGAAGGAGTCCGATACGATCTCGGGGGAACAGAACATCAAGGCGAACCTCCCATCACGTATACCTGTCAAAGAGAAGGAAGAGAACAATGGAAACGATTGGTATATGTAAGACCATTTCAACACCTATGAATGCTATCATATAAGACTTACAATGATGTTTTTAAAGAGACAGATTGATGGGATTATTCTCAAAGTTCCTTACCCTGAACTTCTTCTTCTTTCATTTCGCTTTTCCTCAGAATGGCCACAGCCGAGACGCCTCTGTCCTCCCAGCGGTGAGCTTGATCACGCATGAGGTTTCGCAGCGGGGACACTATGATTGAGATGTGGCTTTTCCCAGGCTGGTAAAAGAAACGGGTCAGTTGTACATATAATGGTTTGCTGAAATGACTACTTATGGCGCCAAAGTGAAAATTAATCTATATGCCTTCAAAGTAATAAATGGTTTGTGGTATTTGTAACCTCAAAAAAAACATTGCGCTTCTTAGCATGTAAAGATTGCCATAACTGAAAACTTTAAAGCGCCATAGAGATTCATATATTTGTACAATATTTGCCCTAAACACGATTTTTTTCGATCTCGTGTCTTGTTGCCGTATGAAACATTTATGTTTACGTTTTATGCACATTTTCGATATGATATCTTGATGTCCTATGAAAACGTACTTGATTTTTATATAGTGGGGATTGAATGAGCAATAATAGGGAAATGCCTCGAGCAGATCCTTTATGAGCGGGGGCAGTGCAAACACGTCACTCTTGCCGTGTCCCGTTGGTAGGAGGCAAAATACATCATCTCCCGAGTGCAGATGGTCTATGGCGCTTAGCTGCTCCGCATTGTGCACATACGGCAGCCGCAATGCCTCTGAAACTTTTTGTACGAGGTCCATATTACACGTGGTGTATTCAGGTCTGCAACGTGTTGCTTACTGATGATGCTGAACGTACAAAACTATACGTACAAAGTTACCTCTAGCATCGCTTTGGGCCGTGGCGCCACCTTCTGCCAGTTCTGGGCATCAACATGGCGGCAAGCGGCAAAACAGTTTTGTGACAGAATAAAAAGTTGTCGTTTATACAAAATTGGCGACGAGTTGGCACGAATCCATATCTCACGGAACTAAAGAAATTACCATAGAACAAGTTTAGGATATAAATTTTTTTGGATTCATGTGAGTATTTGTGCTGAAGGCGAAAATTTGCGGCTGAACAGCAATTCTACGCGATGAGTGTCAAATATCATCCAGCGGCCCAAGTAGGCATACACTAGCCGGAATCACTCAGTCCAAGGGGACAGAGTGATGACTCCGGTTATGCAAAAGCCGGTGGGCAAACCATACGAGACCCAAAAATCTATCAATCGCGTAAATTTCCTTCAGAGATGCGGGGGACTTCTTTTGCTTTTTCAAATCTATGTACCTTTATTGTGTGTGGCGGCTATATCGTCTGACGTTGAAGCGCCGTTTCATTTAGCTATTTCGCACTTTCTCCTCAGCTTTCACTCCAGATAGATCAAACGTCGTCATGTTGTTACAGGCCCGCAGTGAAGGGATTTAATGAAAATTTGAAAATACCATGGCTTATTACCGAAAACAGTGATAAAGTTCGCATAAGGCCTGTGGAAAGACACGCTTGGCGGAACACGCATTATCAGGCGGGAAAACAGTCACATTGGCAGTTCATGTGCATGTTTGAACATTTTGTTAAGCACATGTCTGAAGTAACAAGTACCACGGTCAATTCTATCGTGTCATCTTTGGGCTGGCCATACTTGCTGAAAGACAAACAGCTTCAAGCTCTAAAACATCTACTTACGGGAAAAGATACGTTTTGCATGTTGCCAACCGGCTATGGCAAAAGTTATATATTTGTTCTGTTCCCTCTCATCGTTAATAAGGTACGCCTAAAAGCACATACTTAACTGCCCAAGTGTTTGTAAGACCGTTATTGACACGTTCAATGCAAATTTTATAGTATAAAGGATTACTGGTGAATAGCTGAAAAACGTTCCATTTACGTATCGCTGTACTTACGTATCGCTGTACGCTGTAATTATTATCACGATTTTAACAATATACTGAAGAACATTTGGAAAAACCACTGAAAGTACAACTCGCTCATAATGCCTCCTGTATTTTCAGCTGCGTGGTATTGACAGTTCAACCGCTGTGGTGGTATCGCCTCTGAGGGCACTAATGAGAATACAGGTGGCTGCATGGCAGAAGAGAGGCGTCCCCTGCACGTGCATCTTGCGTAAGGATGAGATGAAACCTAATGAACTGCAAGGTAGGTGTGATGACGACTAGCACTAAAAGATATGTTGCATAGTTTTGCTCTTGGTATGCATTATTAAACCACAGATCATTAGTACAAATTTGCTACAACAAGAATTTGTACATTTCAGATCTGCGACTTGGGCGGTTTCGGGTTGTATTTGCATCCCCAGAGGCCTTGGTTGAGGATCACTGGTTTTCTTGGCTGCGCAACTCGAGGGACAAAGTACGACTTCTTGCCATTGACGAGGCGCACTGTGTAATAACGTGGTACGTTACGTTCGGGTAAAATTTACACGTATCCCTAGTGATATTGCAATTTTCAGTGTGTGACGACGTACACGTGTTTTATTTCTACCTATCATTAGGGGGCAAACGTTTCGCGCCAGTTATTCTCGTATCACGGAGCTGCGTTCGCTATTCGGGGATGTACCGCTTCTGGCGGTGACCGGGACGGCCACCCCTCATATGGTGGATGCGCTGGCAGACATCCTGTCAGTCTCCAAATTCAGCATGGTAACGGTTGTTCCCGACCGGTATGTATAGAGTATTTATCATATATTATCGTTATTTTATGCACTGCATTGATATCACCTCCAGATTATGTATAAACGAAAATACAGACTTAATAGAGGTGCTTCTATTATCTTTATTATTTCATCGTGTGGTCTTTTTCAGATATAAAAAACAAGAGAACGCATACTTCATCTATAATTGTCATGGTACGAAACCAGTTAAAAATGTTGGCTTGGGTGTCTACTAACTACGGACATTGGACTAGCTAACAACATGGATGTTTATAAACGAATTTGTACTTATAATTACAGTCCAAACCTTTTTTTGGAGGTCACGAATGACCGTAAAGCAGCAATAGAGAACTCACTGCGATGGATATTCGACATGATTATCAATGAAAAGGAAAATGCTCCAAAGGTCATCATATATTGCAGGTAGGATGGTGATTTATGACCATATAGTGGAAACACCAGCTGCTGTCCGTGTGATTCCGTGCACCACATAATGCGGCTTTTAAGTTATTTACTAGGTCGATGACCACCGTCAAACTCAAAGATAGGACGGGTTGCCCTGCCTACCCACTGGGCTTTACTGCAGAGCACATTAATTGTAATCGCAAATAACTTGTAATGGCAAATAGGTACGATATATTAAATGATTGGTAGACTGGGCTTCTAGAACCATCTATATTGTCTGCCATGCATTACACTATGCATTACACTATATATATATTACACTATAAATGTATTGTTGTACGGGACACTTCCGAGTCACATCTTATTACCGTGCATTCCTTGTTCAATACTGTACAAGACGAGTAATATATAAGCGAGTATGAATCATTAACTGTATTTTTCTTTTACTTTACCCGAAGACCAGCTATCTCGTCTCCTCAAAGCCCTTGATATACTCTACCGTTTAATTCCTTTATACACAACGAAATTCATGTATCAAGTGACCACATTTCGGACTTTATGCTTTGTCAAAAGGTCTAATGGCTACAATCAATGTTTTACTTTCAGATCGATTGACGAAGTGACTCGCGTATTTGCGAAAGCGTGGGCCATTCTCGAGCCTCTCGACTTGGATTCTTAATTGACATGTTTCATGCGCAGTTGGATGCGGAGTCAGACATCACTATCCCTGAAGACTTCTGCAGGGAAAACTCGGTCGTTCGTTGCCTAGTGGCCACCATCGCGTTTGGTGTCGGGATCGACATCCCTAACATTACCTACATAATCCACTGGGGGCCACCCGGATCCATCGTCGAATACTGGCAGCAATCGGTTGCTGCGGGCGAAATGGTGCAAGCGGCAAGTCTGTGATGTACACTCCGCCATATAGCGTAAACTCCCGCTGGTGTGAGGCCTCTATGCTGGATCTTGTCCGCCAGTCAAGCAAACGATGCATCAGGTATCTAGCACTAAAAGAGTTTATGCTGGACGGCATGAATGAGACAGATTTATCATTGACATCGGGGAAATTAACCTGCTGCAGCTTCTGTTCAACTGAGACAACATGCCAAGTAGCCAGCCAGCCGACCAGCCAGTCAACCAGCCAGTCAGCCAGCCAGGCAAGTAGCCAGCCAGCCGACCAGAGCGCCCTAGCATTTCTGTTGAAAATAAAAGTTGATAATCAATTTATGCTGAACATTTATCAGACTAAATCATAAGCAATTGTGTTCCGTCCTACCCCACTGCATCATATCAATGAAGAGCTTATTAACACAATAAAAGAATGAGATGGTGGACGCTGTCATCGTACCTTTAAAATCCTTGTTAAGGAATTCATTGACCAAGTCGAGCCCGATGTTGTTTCCCTTGCCGCCGGTCAAATTCCCAACTCGCTCCCATGTGAGTTCGTGTCGCAGTCTCTGCGGCAGGAAGCCGGCTGTATCTGTCAAGGCGGATGTTTAGAAATCGTTTGGAGCAAAGCATGCAGCTATGACGTTTGTGTCATTGCAAAAAAAGCCACAAGTAAACCGTAACAAGTTAAAACGAGACACAGGAATTTAAGTATCGTTATTAAAAATTACCACGTTCGTTAACGACATTCGCAAGGTAAAATATACAGTGACATCCAGCTTTTACAGCCCTCAGTGACAAACTACAAGTAAAACAACATGCACAATTAAAGATACATACTCACTGAGTAAGTACACAGCGGTGAAAGGCAGAAAGGCGAATTTGTACTGCTATTGTGCAGTAAAACATTTTCCATGGTATTCTCACCTCAAGAAAGTTCCACACATGGTAGAAGTTGTCCATCACCTTTCCGCGAAGTGACTGATGACGGAAGAAGTCCTTGAGCTGATACAGCGTGCCACGGTCTGCAATACTTCGCACTGAGAAAAGGCGGTCCATGGTGTCCTGTAAGTTATAAAAAATATATACGATTATTGTGCGTATTTTTTATAATAAAACAGGTTTTAATAACATTTAAGTTATTTAAGTTATCAGCGACAGAAAACGATGCCACGAGGTCAATACTTCATGTTTCTTTATGGAGGGGCGCTGGGAATGTTATAATTACCTGCAATAGGAGTGCCTCGCGGTGAAATTCTTGGGGTGTTTCCACCAGGCCCTCAAATTGGTGTTGTGAAAGGCGCCCTCCAGCACGTGCCTTCTTTGCGTTGACCATCCTCTCGACGCTGAGTTGATCCCCATTGCACACAATGCTGTGCGTGTGTTCGTCGGACGTTGGGACAAATCGATGTAGGCTATCCATGATCTGAATAACCCCGGCAGTAGAAGCAGGGTTAGCTTCAATGACCCTGAGGTTAGTCACACGGCTCTTCCGTGCCATCTCTTCGGTGTGTTCATGCGGCACGTGCCAAGTGACTTGTCGAGTCAGCTCTTGTAGAGCCGGCAAGTGCTTGACTAAGATCCGTTGCACAATGACCTGACAGCGGTTCCGACGTCGCCGGAAGTCATCTGCGGTCGGCAGGATGCCAGACGCTGGCACATCCACCGCTGCAATCTCGTCCATGGCCAGCAGGTCTATTGATGGAACACGGTGCTGAACGGCGTATGCTCATGCCCACATTAAAAATGTGTTACCTCTTTCAAGGCCCTGCCACTGACACAGAATGTCTTTTTGAACATTATCCCATCCCACGCTGTACGTACGTGGAGCCTCAAAGCGTAGGCGCCTCCTGGGTGGCAATCGGTGGTGAAGCTCGATCTCACCTTTCCACGTCTTCACGGTGGCGTCATGAGCGTCGCACACCTTGTCCACATTGGACACGGCGGGTTGTCGTCCTTGGCTGACCCCGAAAAATCGGAGCAGGTCGAACACATTCCCGCTGGTTCCTTGCCGCCACAGCTCCACACCTAAGGCGGACTGGATGAAACGATAGCGACCAGGGGCCCGATGGTACAGCAGCGTCGACAAAAGAAAGGCCACTTTGGCGTCCTGGTGCTGAACGGCTTTAGCCAATGTAATAGATCTGAAGAAAAAAAATATTAGATACATTGTACATATGCAATGATTATATTTTACAATAATTCTACATATTACGTTCTGCAGCATTGCATTCATATACGATGATTGTTATCTTTCCTTTAATGATGATAATCATAATGATACTAATTACCATTATCGCTCTTATTGTGAATTATTATCATATATTAGTATTACTCTTATTATTGTTAATCGTACCTCTTAGCCCCTCGTCGTCCAATTATCGTTCGGCGCGCCAAAGAGTCCGGCGTTGGCATGGCAGCCTGCAAAAGCCGCGTGGTGAGTGGCAGATGCTGGCGACATTCTGCCGTTGCAAGGGTCCAAGAAAAATCCTCCAGTTTGGCCAGCGACACTGGCCCGTAGAGAGTATCAATTTTGGCAGGACCACGGGGCTTCGTTACTCGCTTCAATTCCGATGAAACCTTGTCTGCGACCAGGCGTTCCATGCAACGCCGTGCAGCCGCCGAAGACGCCCACAGAGACCTTACGACCTTGACGTAATTTCGCTTGACAACATAGCGACATAATTGCTCACTACGCGTTGACAAGCCTGCGTCCATTAGATCACAGGGTGCGTCTCTGAGAGGGGAAGCTGAAACGGGGCTTCGCGGACCGGCATGGCGTTTTCTTGGAGGCGTTGGCGTAGCGTACAAAAGTCTTTTTCCCCGACGTGGACTTACAGTGTAGCTCATCAGTGGCGTCTTCTGCTTTGGTGTGCTTAAAAGACTGTTGTTGGCAGCTGATGATGAAGGGGTCATATATGCAGAGGGTGACGGTCCTGATGTTGAGGTCGGCGATGGTGGCCGTCCTGACGTGGAGGCAAGAGCTGCTCCAGGCGGCGAGCGTTGGCTGGAGGGGACGGTCCATCGTCTCCGATTGCTTTTATCTTTCTTCGCAACAGTTTGCTTTCTTACAAGTTGCACGCAGCTGCCGCACATGTACTTATCACGGTCGCTGTCCGCGGTTTGGAACACCTTGTGATAAGTATAGGGAGATGCCACAGTTTTTATGGCGTATCTAAAAATAGGAAAAATAGGAACAATAATTAGCGATTTTTGTCAGCGCTCGTCTAAAATGAGATTATTGCCTAATGTGTTCAGATGCGTGAAATATTACCTTGTGTTGCGTATTATTATTCCCAAACTCATCTAGTATAAAGTAAAACGCAAATAACAGTTTCATACATCCACTGAAGACTTTGAAGTGCAGGAAACAATTAAGGCTTAGAAAATAACTATTTAAAAAATTAATCGAAACGTCATTTTTTGGCTTATGTACTTGAGTGAGATATTTATCATAAAGTAATTTAATAAATGCAAATGTAGGCCTAGATCTAATATTCTTCAGTATGTTAAAACCATCGATCTAATGTATCTAATGCATGGGCGGATCTAGGAATTTGCCAAGGGAGGGGGTGGGTTGCTTTCTGAAAAGTTGC